>JAJKFI010000123.1:858772-950860 GCA_029204185.1 Lerista edwardsae
TATTATTATTATTATTATTATTATTATTATTATTATTATTATTATTAAAAGAGAGGCACTCTGTCCTCCATTGTATCTGGTCACCCTGCCTGTGGGCTGTCAGCATGATATCCCAATGGAGCACCCAGCCCCTGCCAGAGCAAGTGAGTTGGTGAAGGGGGTGTTGGAGAGGAGGATCAGGGCAGGGATCATGGCCAATAAGGACATTTCAAGAGTGGCCTGGGGGAGATATAGGAGGCACACTTCCACTGGTATCCTCCCCCCAAGTCTGGCCTCAGCATGCCTCCCCCCACCAGGATCCACTCAAAGTTATGCCAGCCACAATGTCGGTGCAGATCTGAGTTAGCCCACTGGGGACCAGGGTGCTGTGGAGTAGGTAAGTAAAACTGTTTATTACCCCTCCATCACTGCCTGGTCCCCAGCTACCTCACAGCATGGAGCATAGGCTGTTTCAACGCCACTGCGCACTGAGAGCTGGCCCAGGATAGGATTGGGCTGCCAGAGTTTCACTATTGGGGTTTTATTGTTTCAGTGGTGCTCATTGTTGGAAGCCACCTTGAACACTTCTACTGCAAAAGCAAGGTAAAATTCTTTTACACGCATAGGTGTCAGTACTGCTCGCATATGGCGATGCTTTCTAAAACGTTTATATGTTTCGCACCAGGTAGTATTTCAGGGAGCTTGTGCAGATTGCACAGAGCTAGTAGCATCCAGTCATGGACCCAACTGAGGCTCTGCCCCAGGGCAAGGTCTGAGGAGGCCGCCACCTGCACTGGCTCCATGCCCCCCTGTACCATCCCTGCCATGCACCCCTGCCACACCAAACCCCATTTTGGAGCTGTTCAAACACATCGTTGGGCGGGGAGGGGCAACCTCCACTCTGGTGGCTGGCCCCGACAAGAAGCAAGCTACCTCATTGCTGCTGCCCCCCTGCAATACCAGTGTGGTGCTTGGGGCATTCCCCCCCCCCCACAATAATGGTATAAATGCCACTGGTAGCATCCCTAGAGGGGGGTAGAGTGCTAGGTTTTACAAGGTGCTTTACCCTGCTGGTTAAACTGTTCTCCCTTGCCCTGTAGTCAGTTCTTGCAGGGAAAGCAATGCCTCCATGTTGCTACGACAGCAAAGGAAAGGAGTGGTTTACATGGCAAGGGAAGGAGCATTGCAAAATGTAGCCCCCCCTCCCTGGGATGCTACTGCACAAAGGTTGTGCAATGCTTGCACAGTGAAGCACATTCTGTCCCTTTGCCATTCTCCTGTGGTTACCTTAACCTCATTAAAGGATAGAAAATGTCCCCAGTGTTCCAGCATGGTGAACATTTCTGTCCAGCCTCAACAAATAAGTGCCCACCTCCGCTGCTAACCATAATTAAACATAAGGTTTTCATAACAGTTTCCAAAGACAACTTGGAGCCGGGTGAGGACCGACTATTTTAAAGTTTTGCTATTCTTGCAATTTTGCTTTCATTCGCAATTGCAGTTCTGAGCTCTGCATTAGGGTGCTAATTCCCACGCTTCTGCATCTGGGAAGCAGCTGCATCCAAATAGGTAGATTGTTTTATAGAGACTTGGAAGGAGCTGAAGGGAACAGGCAGAGGCGTCTCTACAGGGAGGGCAGAGCTCTAAGTTTTGCAAGGAGCCTTACCCTGTCATGTAAATCCTTCCTCTCCCTTGCTGCTGTAGCCAGTAAGCAACGCCAAGATGTTGCTATTTCCTGTGAGGATTGGCTAAAACGGTGCAGGAGAGGAGTGATTTTCACTGCAAGGTAAGGCTTCTTGCAAAACTTAAGAGCTTTGCCCTCCCTGTAGAGACGCCACTGGGAACAGGAGGTCTTTGGCAGAACAGGTGGTAGGCAGCAAGTCAGCAGGAAAGCATCTGTGATATGCCGGGAAATTCCAGGAAGCGCCTCTGTGCAGGCAGCTCAGGCCTGACTGACCTTATAGCTCACAGGAAGAGTGGGCCACCAATTCCACTCTTACAGCCCAATCCTGAACTGCTCGGCTCCCGTAGGAGCAGCGGTGCCAAAATGGCTAACGCTGCATCCCGTGGCAACCAGACAGCCACTGGTATCTCCTCAGGAGAAGGAAAATTTGTCCCCTTCCCCTGGGGAAAGCCCTGCCATCTAATCTGCAATGGGGCGCCTCAGCTCACTGCCAGCTATTTTGCCAGCAGTGAATCAAAGCAGCCCCATGTCAGGCTGCCTGGGCAAAGCAAGGGGATAAGCTCCAGTGGTGGAAGCCACCACCGGGTCCCACCCCATCGCTAGCCCACTCCTCCCCTCCCACCTCCCCACCCCAAATAGGCTTACCAGCAGCTGGCACTGCTGGAGTGCTGTCCATCTGTCTGCTTGCGGTGGGGCCAGGTGCTCAATGAGCGCCACCCCAGCATGAGCAGTAAGGTGTTGTGGACGTACTTTACAGCACATTCACGACACTTTTAGCCAGCAATACAAACACACTCAGGCTCAGGATTGAACCCTTAGTCCCTTTTAGGCCTCAAGCTTAAAATTACTGGAAGAGGGTCCATCCTGCATTGAATTTGGTTCTGGCCAAACATGACACTGTTTTGATTCTCTATTCATGATTCTCCCCTATTATATTACTTCTAGGGAAAGCACACCTGTGATAGGAATTCTAGGAAAAACAAAACCAGAATCCTGAGGCACCAGAAAGACAAATAAATGTAGCATTTAGCTTTTGTGGACTATAGCCCACGTCAACAGATGGATTGTTGTAACAAAAGCTTGTCATAACAAATGTGTGGATCTTCAAGGTGCCACAAAGCTCATAATTGTTCTGGCTGCAACTGACTGCCATGCCTGACCCCTCTAGAAGCTGTTACTTCTTTCTACAATTTCTCTAGTATTCTTTACCCCCCCCATCCCAAAAATAAGCACACGAGACCAGGCTTCGGATGCTAATGGGCCACTTTATTAAACTTCTATTACAACTATTACAGCAAGGCAAACAACAGAAAGTGCAGGTCCTGGCTGGGGGAAATGGCCCTAACCATCTACCTCCCCCTTTGGTCTGGATGACCAATGGGTGTACCACCTGGCTGTAGCCTGGGGTTGGTCGTAGATGAACCCAGGCCATCATAGCCGCCCGAGAGGCGAGGCAGCATGACTGCACTGTCTCACTCAGGCCTTGCCTTTTGAGCAGCCTTTGCACATCCAAGCAGGGATTCCCACTCAGCCACTCACCGAGCTGATTATGCAACATATGAGGGGCCTAGCAAGATCCCCGCCTGTGCCGCCTCAAGTGGACACCGATGAGACCTTACCTACCTGACCCGCACTCATCCTGCCACACGGAGGGCTCAGCCTAGCGCTTGGCCCCTTCTGCCGCCATCTGAAAGGCCTCCCTCAAGCCCTGCTGTAAGTCAATAAGGAAAAAATTCAGTGCCCTTGACAGAAAGATGTACTCCATCGCCTCTAAAAATCGAGGGTTCTTCAAATCTGATCTTCAGATGGTAAATGACCGTGCCGCCCAAAGCCACCACCACCCAACCCATGTAGACATTCAATTTCCGCCTAGCGCGGTCAATCCTGGCCGGTGAACGTGCATACCGCCAGACTCTACGTGGAAGCATACAGGACCATAGTCTCCTTATGCCAGGTACCCACTGCATGATCTTACAAAAATCCTTCCGGGCCTGCAGCCAGAAGGATATGGATGACCTCTGCCCCAGGTCATTTTCACCCAGACTGGCATTGGGTCAGGGTCTTCCCGGGCTGCAGGCGCCAGCTCGCAGAAACACTCCTCCTGGAAATGAGACAGAGTGTCGGCGATAGACTTCTGCAGCCCAGCACATGCTTAGCTAAAAACAGCGTATTGTTTCTAAGACACTGCAGGACAAATGCCCTAACCAGGACTATTACCCTAGGGGATTGCGATGTTTGGCTGTTTACTGTGCTGACTACCGACTGGTTATCGCACCAAAACATAACTGTGGTATTCTCAAACTCCCTGGCCCAGATGTGAACTGCAACTAAAATGGGAAAAAGTTCAAGGAATGTCAGATCCATGAAAATGCCGGCCTGCACCCACTCTGCAGGCCAAGGAGCTGAACACCACATACCCTGACAATAAACCCCAAACCCAAAGCTGCCAGCAGCATCTGAATGGGCCTGCAGGTCAGCCTTCAGGAGACACTCAACCCTCCAAAAAGAAACCTCATTAAAATCGCTCAAAAATGTTAACCACATGTAGAGGTCTTTGCGCATGGCGTGAGAAACTCTAATGAGATGATGAGGCTGCTTAAGCCCCACCATGGCATCACATAAGCGCCTTAGAAAGGGTCTGCCCAGAGCCAAAACCCTGCAGATGAAGTTCAAGTGACCCATCAGAACTTGGAGCTCCCTCAAGGACAGCTTCACCGACTAAATGCTAGACTCAAGGAATTCTGTCAATTGCACAAGCTTGACCTCAGGGAGGCAGCTGCAGGCCCCTACCGAATCAAGCTCAACACCTAGAAAGGTAAAGAGGGAGGAGGAGCCCTTGGTCTTAGCGTGTGCTAATGGGACACCCGACTCCTCGCACAGTTCCTGAAAGGCCTTCAACAAAATTCAGCACTGATTAGTGCCCGCCCACCCCATGAACAAAAAGTCATCTAGATATTGGGCGGTGATATAAAGCCCTGCCCTGGATTGAAGGGTGAACTCAAGAAAGGTGCTGAACTTCTCCAAGGCCACACAGGATACTGAGAGGCCCATGGGCAGGGCCCAGTCCACATAAAACCCACCCTCAAATTGGAAGTCCAACAAGCAGAAGTCCCTAGGGCAGTGATGGCAAACCTTTTTTGGTTCTGCATGTCAAAACCTAGGCAAATGCTTAACTTGACTCTCTGGTGTGTCAATCTCCTTCCCAAACAAAAGAGAAACAATTCTATATATTCATTTATTTAAACAAAAAATGCAGTCCCATCAAGTGTGATGGTATGTATTATATAAAGAAACATAAATAATTACAAAAATGAAAAATGAGTACAACAAACTCAGTTTTTGTCAGGCATTGGTGAATGCTGGTGTGTCACCTAAAACGTTGTGGTGTGTCACCTTTGACATGCGTGTCATAGGTTCACCATCACTGCCCTAGGGTGAACTGGGAGCAGCCTGAAAGCCGACTCAATGTCGGCTTTCGCCATCAAGGCTCCCTTGCCGCATGATCTCAAGATGTGCACTCCCTCATCCAGCAAGGTATACCTTACTGAACAGAGGTGTGATGGAATCGACTAATTATCAGGCCCCTCTTTTGGGTAAGACAGGTAATGTATCAACCTGTACTCACCTGGTGCCTTCTTGGGGACAACTCCCAGGGGGGACACCTGCAAGTTGGGTAAGGGTAGTTCACAAAAGGGGCCCTCAACATGACCAGCCCTCACTTCCTTATCAATTTTTGCTTGCACGACCTCCTCCATTCCGACAACAGACCGCAAAATGCAAGCCATTGTGGGAGTGGATGGAGGTGGGGCTGGAATTCTGAAGCCCAATGAAAAACCCAAGGCCAAGTAAGCAGCAGCATCACGGTCAGGGTAGCCTTGCAACAGCTTCAGCAAAGGGGGCAACTTAATCAGCGTTGGCCCCCTTTCCAGCTCTGGAAGAAGGTGGAGGTTGTTCCCCCTTTCTATTTCCGGGGCCCCCAAAATGCCCTCCTGACCTATTGTGGTTGACTTTTGGGCAGGACGCTGCCCCATGCTTGGCTCCTCAGATGCCGCAGTTGTGGGCAAAGCTGCAGGTGGTTTTGGAACATTTTCAAAATGCATTATACTCGTAGCACGCCCTGGGGGATTGAACCCCAGGCATGCCTCCCCCCGATCGGCCTGCTCCCATGGAATTCCAGGCAATGATGTGACCGCTGTCTGAGCAGTCCTCCCAAGCCAGTTTAGTTGGCACAACTATCTGGACACACAGCTCCCACTGAGAGATGCACCAAACAAGGGCAGGGGCATGCACCACACATAGACTAAAGTGTTCACCATATGTTGCCCAAGCGGTTTCAGAATATTCAGAGAAGGACCGATGGATTATGTCCTGGTACTTAACCAGGAAAGTGCTCTGATGGGCTGCATCTGTAATACAACTGCCATGTAGATTGAATATCCATAGAGCCAGTTCATAAAATTTCTATCTATTTTCCTTTTATGCACTTGCTCCATGTCGCGCACTGGGTCACCGACTCTTTGAATCGGTTCCGGCTCAGTGTGCAGAAGGCTAAACATATCAATGTATTTGCCACGCCAGATCTTTTCTTTAATGGCTAACACCAAGTGGCCACCCAGAGGCAAGTGGCCACCCAGAGGCTCCATAGGACGAGGGCGAGTGTTCCTGCGTGCCCCCCAGGCCCACAGTATTGGGCACCTGACCATATGGGCTGCAGAGACTATAGGAAAGGTGCCACCCCGAGATGCGTAGGAACTGCCTGAGCCCACTGAGCCGACTGCAAGCCTGCAAAAGCAGCACCCTGAGGCGGGCCTGGAGGGGGCGCCCATGGGAGCTGCTGGAAACTGGGCTGGAACCCTGCAGCCTGCTGGGGAGCCGACAAACCAAATTGAGACCTATAATCTGGAGGTGAAGCCACAGGAGGAAGAGGAACGGTGGTTCCCTCCCTGCGCGTCAGGGGCGATGGTGTTCATCTCCTGAGGGCCCCTCTCGAGTGAAGCCACCCTGGAAGAGAGGGCCCAATACACCGAACAGCCTTGCCACACAGCCTTCGACCCGGGGGGGGGTCCTGCAAGGCAGCTGACCAGCCCCCCAATGCCATGCCCCCAACAAGAGGGAGGGAAGAGAAGACAAGCCCAGGCCCCAGAGAGGGGAGCTGCGCCCTGTAGAGCGCGAAGAACATGGGTCATCTGAACCACATGCTCCCCAGAGGCTTCCCACACCGGAGCAGCAACTGGGAGGCCTGAATCCTGGCTGGGCTCCTCTCACCCCCCCCCCCCACAGCGAGCAAGTGCAGACACATGAAGCCGGCTCAGCCGCCTCACCCTGACAGCCAGCGAGCAGCAGGAGGAACTCTGGGTGCCTAAACACGGTTGATCCGTGAAGGATCGCTGATCCGGCAGGCTCCTCTGTGCCGAAAAAAGGCCCCAGCACGAGCCTGCAGCCGGAGGAGCGAAGAACGTGTCCTCCCCACTCGCCAGCCAGGACACAACTGCCAGGCCAGGGCTAGCGCACGCGCAGAGCGGCACTGGCCCTGCCTCCTGTCCAGCAGCGGCCCAATCAGCAAGCCCCGGCCTCCTGTGCTCTAGGGAGAGTGGGGCAAATGTGGCAATGCACTAGCAGCATGTCACCATTCTTATGGCTAAAATTCACAGATGGTTACATCCACAAAATTCACATAGCTACCAAGATGAAGGCTTTCTCGGTAGCTCTCAGGACAGAACAGCTTGATAATGAAGGAAAAGGAGCAATTGGGAAGAGAGATTGCCTGCAAGAAATTCTTTCTTCTTGCACGATACAAATTTATATGAGTTGCCAGAAACTTAGAATGTACTGTACTGCAAATACAACAGCAATGTTATCTCCTGCCAGCATAAGAGTAACTTGTGGAGTAAAATAGGGAAGGTTCCGAAGGACAAGCATTGCAAATTAACAGCATTCTGCAGCATTTGTAATCCGAAGCAGGAAGGAAAATTGGTTGCATGCAGCAAACATCCTCACTGCATCTGCCACATGGACCCTGGCATAACCCCCACAGAAAAGATTTTGACTAGGCTGCACAAAAATCAGACCTGGGTAGAAGAATTTATATGAACTCATCACAGTATGTGTGTATGTGGGCCGGGGTGGGGGGAGAGCAGGGGCGTAGCTAATGCAAATGTAGTCCAGTGCAGAGGGCAAACTGTTGCCCCAGAAGTGACATCACAACAGGAAGTGACATCACAATTGTATTTTCATTTTCTCCGGCTTTTTGGCCATAACTTTTGATTGAATGCTCTCCAGTTTGTTTCATTGCATTCTGTATGAAATTCCACATAGAATGATATCTTAACATGACAGTATTATTCCTAATAAGCATGATTTTAACAAACTGCAATGTTTACATGACAGTTGTGTTTTCTGAACATTTTTCAGCTCTCAACATCCTGCAGTGGAAAAGTTTATTTTCACCAAGATTGCTCTGCAGGGGGAAGGGTTAAAACCCCCTTCCACCTGCACCAGACTGCCAACTAGATTGGGGCCTACAGCTACTTTAAATAAAAGCTGTGTAGGCTACGACACGTTTCACATCACATCAAATATAACCCAACAAAGAACAGGTGCAAGATGCCAGCCAGCTATCCCACAGTTGCTTCTGCAGGCCCAGCTAGGCAGCAAAAACAGGCCATTTACTGAGCCCCTGGAGAGGGTTGCTAGTTTTAAATTCTTGGGCACTCATATCACAGAGGACCTCTCGTGCACTGTTAACACCACCATGTTAGTAAGGAAAGCACAAAGGTGGTTATACTTCCTGAGGATGCTCAGGAAGATAAACCTGCCACAACATCTGCTTGTGTTTTATTATCGTGGTACCATTGAGAGTGTCCTGACATACGGTATCTTGGTGTGGTATGGGAGTAGCTCTGCACTAAACAAAAAAAGCATTGCAGAGAATTATAAAGATGGCTCATACCATCATTGGGACCCATCTTCCAGCCCTGGATGACATCTGTATATCCTGCTGTCTGCAGAAGTCACATTGTATCCTAAAAGATTTGTCCCATCCAGCCTACAACCTATTTGAACAGTTGCCTTCTGGAAAACGGTATAAAGTTATTAGGACATGCACCCAGTGGTGTAATCCTAGGCTCTGACCGGGACTAACCTGTGATTGACAGCCCATCCGTTCCGGTTCCACTGCCATCCCGCCTGTCGCGCGGGCTGTCCTCGGACGACGCGCCCCACCGCTGCTCGCCCAGGCACCTGGCATGCCCCCCGTCCCCCCTGGTGAGCAGGCGCCCCCTCCGCGGCCACAGGTGCTTCATAGTGCCCCGTCCATCACGGAGCGGGGCGAATGGCGGCAAGTGGGCGGAGCTAGGCTGGCGGAGCATTCTGGCTACATGACACCACTGCACGCACCACATGATTTATGAGCAGCTTTTATCTCAAGGCTGTAATTATGTTGAATAATGCACTCAGAAAATTGCCGGCAGCAGATAATAAAGCATTTTCCATGGTATCGAGATTCATTGTTCATTTTTTTGCTTGTGTGTCCCTGTGTGTGAAACAGTATTGTGTTTTGGACATTTTAGATATTTATTGATATTTATATGGATGGATGTGTGTATGGGTTGAGCGTATAAGTGGATGATGGTTTTGGTGTTGTGTGTTGTTGAGTGAGGAGGTTGTGTGGTCCGCGTCCTGGAGCGCTTCAAAAATTTTGTTGTATGTTATGAATAATGACAAATAAAATATCTAATCTAATCTACATAGTTTATGAGCACAGTTCCATGTGGTACATCGCAAACTGTGCTAGTGACACCCTGAGTCCGCCAGTTGGATCTGGCAAGCAAGATTGTTATGTTTACGGTAGCTGGGAAGTTTGCACATTCTCACTATGCTGAGTGTGAGGGCCTCACCTGAATAATGGGCTTCTGATTCATCTAGAAACAGAGTGGTGACAGCAATTAGGGGACTCTGTCAGGGATTCCTGCCTCCGTAAGTAAAAGCTTACAATCCCATACTGGCCCCATGCTGACATTCTGTTATTTAGCCCCAGGTGTGAGCCTTTGGAACAGATGATGGGAGCTACTGGCCTGTTAAAATGGAAATGCATAATCTTGCAAAAGCCAAGCAATGCCGGCAAGGTTCTCTTTGCAGTGAAGAAGTGCATGGCATTGTTAAAGTGATTTATAAAACCATTTTTAATAACACCAACATCTCGGCAGGTTTTTGGTTTGGAGAGAAAAAAATGCTCATTTTTGTGGTATTTGAGCAAAGCAGAGGTTTTATGAACTCTCATTTGGACACTATGCCATCCATCACTACGAGACTGCTTGTTTAATGAATGCTGCGGGTCGCACAACACACAAAAAACACTGAGCAGCAGCAGATTACCAAGCCTTAAGGATTATTTGCAACATTATAATCATTTCTGAAATGGTTTCCAGCCTTGAAAAATGCTGTAATATTAAGGGCACAATCCTAACATAAGAACATAAGAAGAGCCCTGCTAGATCAGGCCAAAGGCCCATCTAGTCCAGCTTCCTTTATCTCACAGCAGCCCCACCAGGTGCACCAGGGAGGCATGAGACAACCAGATGCTTGGATCCTGTTGCACCCAGTACTCTGCACCCAGTACTCTGAAGTAGCCTACTACTAATGTAAGGAGGTTACAACCCATCATTGCCTATAGCCCACGATGGACTTTTCTTCCAAATATCCATCCAATCCCCTCTTAAAGGCATCTAGATGCCACCAGATGCCATCACCACCTCCTGTGGCAAAGAGTTCCACAGACTAACCACCCACTGGGTAAAAAAGTACTTCCTTTTATCTGTTTTAACTCTCCCAACCCTCAGTTTTAGTGGATGCCCCCTGGTTCTGGTGTTTTGAGAGAGGGAAAAGAACATCCCTCTATCGACTCTATCCCTTCCGTGCATTATTTTGTATGTTTCAATCATGTCCCCTCTCAGGCACTTTTTTTCTAGGCTGAAGAGCCCCAAATGCTGCAGTCTTTCTTTGTAAGGGAGGTGCCCCAGCCCCATAATCATTTTCGTCGCTCTCTTCTGCACCTTTTCCAACTCCGCTATGTCCTTTTTGAGGTGCGGTGACCAGAACTGTACACAATATTCCAGGATCGCACAGTTAAGCCAGCAAAATTTGGCTGGCACAAGGGCACCATAAAGCGTGTTTGGACCACTCTTGGAATCAGAAAGGCCAGCACAGAGAAGTGCGCCATTCTCCCTGACTCCAAGAGTGGTCCAAACACACTCAGGGCCAGCTCTAGCAACGGCGGGGCCCAATGTGGGGCATTCTTGTGGGGCCCCCAGCCCTCCCTGCGGGGCCCCCACTCACCAAGAAGAGCCCTGTTCGTGCCACGTGCAAAGCATGGCATGTGCAAGTAGTTGGTGGTGATATCATAATATCACACCCAACTGCTTCCATAACTTACGGTGACCCTTGTGCTGGCCAAACTTTGCTGGCCTAACTATGCTGGCCTAACTCCAGGTTAGGATTGCACCCTAAATCAGTAACAGCAGGCACAGGTGAAAAAGATACTGATGGTACAATTTGTAGTACCCTTAACACAAGTTGGCACAACATATACCACCATTCTTTGAGAATAGCTTGATTAACACAACCTCATGTGCATAAACTTGCATGTGTTGATGCATGTTCGCCATATTGAAAACAGCAAATTGGTTCCAAGAGGAGCAAAAAACTAGCAAAGGCTCTTGGTCTTATTAAGCTGACAGCAGCAGCTTCCAGGTGAGGGGAAGTGTGTGGAATCACCTCCAGACCCAAGAAATGTTGTAAGACTTTTTGAAGCTCTTTTTTGCTCTTAGAAAATTTGTCTGATGTTCTCTCACAAGTACCTTTGCATTCACCTTAGAAAATTACAACAGGTGAAACTCAGAGTGCAATCCTAACCTGGAGTTAGGTGGGCAGTCAGGCCAGCAAAGTTTGGCCAGCACAAGGAACACTGTAAAATATGCTTGGAGCCAGCACACAGACAAACACATTTGGACCACTCTCAGAGTCAGGAATGATTGTGCATGTCTGTGTGCTAGCCTCTCTGACTCCAAGAGTGGTCCGAACATACTGTACTTTACAGTGTCTCTTGTGCTGGCCAAACTTTGCTGGCCTAACTGTGCAAACTGTAAAATTAAGAGAAAGGTCAAAGCACCAGCAAAGGGATCCCAAAATTTTGTTTAAAACAAATAGCTTTGATTAAATGCAAAACACTGATAAACAACTGTTTAGTTTGCAAATTCAGAATGGAGTGTTTTATAATAAATGGTCAGGACTCTACAGGATTGTGCCTGCAAATGGTGAGATGGAGATGCGACATCTAGGTCAGGCGAGATCCAAAGCCGTGGGTGAAGGACAGAGAAAGGCAGAAGTCAAGGATCAGAGCAGCAAGCAGTAATCAAGGTCACACAGATGATCAGGTTTCAAAAACAGAAGTCCAAGAGAAGGGCCAAGGAAGTCTGTAGAGACACTCTAGCTGCAAGTTGTTCAGACTGAGAAAACAAGTCTGAAGCAGCAGATACATAGGGCCAGCCAGCTCCCTACTAACCCTGGTCTGGCTGTAATACCTTCTTTGGCCATTACCTGGGTGGTGCTGCAGCACAGCAAAGAATAGCACCCTCTCCCTGAGAGCTGTACTGCTCTACTTGTGCCGGAAGTAAAGCAGTTGAACCCTGCTGACAGATTCCTTGGTTTGATCCCCCTCTTGCGTGTTTTTATACACGCACACAAGCACCTTAGCCTTCTGGTTCTAGTCTCATGTCAGCTGCCATGCTTTTAACATTATAGTTTAGGGACTCACATACACAGGTTTAAAAAAAACTCAATGGCTGCCAACAAAATGAAAGCACAAAGTGGGTATTTTTAATTTATCTAACCTGCACATGCATGCTACATTGTTAAGGATGCAATCCTAACCTGGAGTTAGGCCGGCACAGTTAGGCCAGCAAAGTTTGGCCAGCACAAGAGACACTATACTGTAAAGTATGTTTGGACCGCTCTCGGAGTCAGAGAGGCCAGCACACAGACATGTGCCATCGTCTCTGAGAATGGTCCAAACGTGCTTTACAGTGGCCTTTGTGCCGCCCAAACTTTGCTAGCTTAACCATGCTGGCCTAACTGCACGTTAGGATTGTGCTCTCAATGACAAGAATAAGATGCAGAACCCTCTCTGGAAAAATGGCACTAGCCTTGTGTTTTGGAGTCCCTCAAAATTCCTTGGGTTTTTTTAAAACGTTGTTTGTTACATTCTCTGTAAGCCACCTTGGGCATTTGCTTCAGCCTGGGAAAGGCGGGGTATAAATTCTTCAGATAAATAAAATAAATAAAATAAAGCTGGGTGAATACTGACAACTGTATTACCAAGGGGGTAACAAATCACAATGGATATAAAACTACATGAGGAATTGGCTTTCTGTGGCATCTGTCCACGTGAATAAGAGACTGTTTCCATACATCCACACTAATGAGAATCAGGAGAATAATAAAACTCTTCTTTCTAAGTGGGCAGATGCTACGGTCAACTGGTTTCCCTGGTGATTTATACACATCAGCCCACCCAGTGGGAAATTATTTTCTGTGTTCACCCATGGATTGCTTCGTATCTCTGTACAGGTGTAAATTACACGGGCAATCACTTGTTCCTTTCTTTTGGCTGCCACTGACCAAGATGCCTTGAAATCTTATTAGACTACTGAAATACATAACCAGAAACAAAAATGCCCAGCATTAATCAGTGAGCAAAATATGGGAAATTATTACCGAAGATACACAATCCTACATCACAAAGTATCACTATAGAAACTAGCAGTGCTCCCTTTCCATAAAAACTAACTTTTCCTCACAAAGATTATTGTGAGCATTTTCCTTTCTTTTTTCATCAAAGAGGGCAATTTTACTGCTCTTTTAGGAGAGCATAATTGAGGAAAGTATCATCCAGTAAATATGCAAGGCATGATGTAATGTGCCAGGATTAATATTATCTACAGGGGGTGGGTGGAAGGGGTGTATAGAAATCTTCATTATAGATCTATTGCACCTCAGAGCATTTGTTCTAGTTTGTATAATCAGCTTTTATGGGGAAAGTAACAATGCTGTCATTCCTTGTGCGGCTGAAACAAATGGCTCTAAAAACCAAAGAGAACTCTAGCTAAGGCTTGAGCTAGAAATTTAGCTACAAATTCTCAAAAGTTTGAGACAGGGAGGAGGCATCCTTGTTTTAAGAACATAAGAATAGCCCTGCTGGATCAGGCCAAAGGCCCATCTAGTCCAGCTTCCTGTATCGGAAAGTGGCCCACCAGATGCCTCAGGGAGCACACAAGACAACAAGATGCTGGGATCCTATTGCCACACCCTTGCATCTGGCATTCTGATATAAATTCTGAGGTAAACACACTGGTGGCCAGTCAAGATTCTCCACAGCATGTCTCTGTGACAGCCGCCAGAACCAGATGTTCCTCTTCAGACAAGTACTCATAGGAACAGAGGAACAGCCCCACTGCAGGAGCCTGAGCTCCTGTGTAACGTGGTCCCTCCCGCTCGCCTCCAGAGCCATTTGCGGCTTAGAGGCTTTGCTCTCCAAGTAGCAAATGGTTCTGGAGGGGAGAGGACAGGCTGTTTTACAAAGGACATCAGGCTCCTGCAAAACTTAGTGTTTTGCCCCCTCTATAGGAATGCCACTGAATTCTCCTGCTGTTTCCCCCTGCAAACTTGTCTTCAAGCTGGGGGAAGAATGTGCTTTGGGAGGAGGTTTCAGGGTGTAAGGTGGGGTAAGGGTTAAAATCCCCTCTGCCTCACGTTTGCACCCTTCCCAATTTAAAACTGTTTGTTGGGGACCTGAGTTCCCAGGCTGGGGTCTCAACAAAGCAATTAGTTCCACTCTATAGATTCCCAGATCTACTTTGTATGTTGGGCTGATCCAGCCATCAGACTCAAAGCGAGACTTGGGACTATGGTCTGAACTCAATTAATGCTGGTGAGGGTTCAATCCAGATCTTGCAGGAAAAAAAATGAATACAGTCTCTTGACAACTGGTTTGCCATTCTCATGAGCTTCCTATTTGATTCTTTCCAGAGTGAACTCTGGCTTTTTGCTCTCTTAATGCTATCTGCTGATAATTTCTGGATGAAGTAGGACTGCCTTAGTTCCATCTGTCTAAAATGTCTTTTGAGAAACATTCAAAACCACTTTGGAAAGATGTTTGAATAAATGGAGAAGTTGCATAACTTAAGGTAACACTGACCTAAAGTTACCTGGAAGACACACAGAAAAAAAAAACCAAACGATTAGGTTGAGAAGATAAGGGGTTTTGTTTTGTTTTTTAAGAACAGAAATCTGTTCTTACAAAATTCCATCATGTACAACTCCACAGTTTTTTTTTTCCAGAATTTGTTCTTGTCTTAAGGATTAACTGTAGAACCTAATCACAGCTCAGCTCTTCAGTAAACTTTCCAACTATTTTTAAGCTTAATATTGTCACATCATGTATGTGAATGAATGGTGGGGGTGCACATGGATGCACATTTGTATTTCCGTTTCAGAACATAACTCTTGGTATCAATAGAAGTCACAAATCCAGAGCATTGCCAATGAAACATCTTCCCTTATGTAAGAACGTAAGAAAAGCCTCACTGGATCAGGCCAAGGGCCCATCTAGTCCAGCTTCCTGTATCTCACAGTGGCCCACCAGATTCCTCAGGGAGCACACAAGACAACTAGATATATACATCTTGTTGCCACTCCCCTGCATCTGGCATTCTGAGGTAAATTCTGAGGTAAACACACTGGTGGCCAGTTAAGATTCTCCACAGCATTTCTCTTTGACAACTGCCAGAAACAGATGTTCCTCTTCAGACATGTACTCATAGGAACAGCCCCACTGGATCAGGCCAAGGCCCATCTAGAGCAGCTTCCTGTATCTCACAGTGGCCCACCAGATGCCTCAGGGAACACAAAAGACAACCAGATACCTCTGCCATCATCCCTGACTCTGAGAGATGTCCAAACGCGCTTCACAGTGTCCCTTTTGCCGGCCAAACTTTGCTGGCCTAACTGTTCTGGCTTAACTCCAGGTGAGGATTGCACTGTCAGGTACATACAACATGTGCAACATGTCAGATATTCAGCATCCAACAACATTCTAGAAGGGGGGAAGACAACCACACCTTACAAGTCAGGGAATTCTACTTCTGGGGGGCCACCACAGAAAAGCCCCTCTCATGAATCTCTGCCATTTGAATCTCAGAGAGCAGCAGGATGTGTAAGAGAGAGGTGGGCTAAGATTCATATACCTTACTTTAGACTCAAGTAGCCAAGGCATTGAGGTGCATACTTTATAAATATTTTGAGGCACAACAGCCCTTACCAGATTATGCATACTGGGGCTCTAAGCTATATTAAGAGCATAAGAACATAAGAAGAGCCCTGCTGGATCAGGCCAAAGGCCCATCTAGTCCAGCTTCCTGTATCTCACAGCGGCCCACCAGGTGCCCCAGGGAGGCATGAGACAACAAGATGCTTGCATCCTGTTGCCACTCCCTTGCACCTGGTACCAGTAGCCCACCACCTTTGTAAGGAGGTTGCACAATCCATCATTGCCTATAGCCCACGATGGACCTTTCCTCCAAAAATCCATCCAATCCCCTCTTAAAGGCATCTAGGCCAGATGCCATCACCACCTCCTGTGGCAAAGAGTTCCACAGATTAACTACCCGCTGAGTAAAAAAGTACTTCCTTTTATCTGTTTTAACTCTTCCAACCCTCAGTTTTATTATACTTAAGAAGCCCCATCCCATAACATTACTCCCCTCAAAGTTTATTATTCTATCAGAAAAAAAACCACATAGAAATATTAAGCTTTATATCTGCATATATTCCTAGGGGAAGATGCAACAAAAAAACACTAATTAAACATAAATATATTGTGCTAAGCCTGTTTGCACTGTGAAGTACTGTATGTTCAAGTGAAACTGCCTTATTTTCTTTATGATTTCTTAATCAGTGAATACAATCATGTCTCAGCATCCACAGAGTTCCATTCACTGAATCCCCACTGATGCATGTCAAATAAAAGGAGTTAAAACACGAATCAGTCAGGCAGGCAGTTAGAACTGTTATTTTGCAGCGGGCTTCGAGAAAAGCCACCCCCTCTCTTAGCCTTGACTTACTTAAGAATGGAGTGCAAAAGTGATTAATCACTTCCGCATTCCATTGTTCAGCAAGTCAGGGTGAAAGGAGGGGGTTGCTTTTCTCAGAGTGAGCTGCAAAATAGCCGTTCTAACAGTCTGACTCCCTGACTGACTCCTTTGAATGGGGATTGTAAAAGGACGTTTTTTTTTATAAGAACATAAGAAGAGCCCTGCTGGATCAGGCCAGAGGCCCATCTAGTCCAGCTTCCTGTATCTCACAGCGGCCCACCAGGTGCCCCAGGGAGGCATGAAACAACAAGATGCTTGCATCCTGTTGCCACTCCCTTGCACCCGGTACCAGTAGCCCACCACCTTTGTAAGGAGGTTGCACAATCCATCATTGCCTATAGCCCACGATGGACCTTTCCTCCAGATATCTGTCCAATCCCCTCTTGAAGGCATCAAGACCAGATGCCATCACCACCTCCTGTGGCAAGGTGTTCCACAGATTAACTACCCGGTGGGTAAAAAAGTACTTCCTTTTATCTGTTTTAACTCTCCCAACCCTCAGTTTTAGCGGATGCCCCCTGGTTCTGGTGTTTTGAGAGAGGGAAAAGAACATCCCTCTATCGACTCTATCCCTTCCATGCATAATTTTGTATGTCTCAATCATGTCCCCCCTCAGGCGCCTTTTTTCTAGACTGAAGAGCCCCAAACGCTGCAGTCTTTCTTCATAAGGGAGGTGCCCCAGCCCCGTAATCATTTTTGTCGCTCTCTTCTGCACCTTTTCCAACTCCACTATGTCCTTTTTGAGATGCGGTGACCAGAACTGGACACAATATTCCAGGTGTGGCCTTACCATTGATTTGTACAATGGCATGATAATATTGGCTGTTTTATTCTCAACCCCTTTTTTAATGACCCCAAGCATGGAATTGGCCTTCTTAATTGCTGACGCACACTGGGTCGATACCTTCATTGAATTGTCCACCAGCACCCCGAGATCTCTCTCCTGAGCTGTCACAGACAGCTCAGAACCCATTAGCCTATAGGTAAAGTGTTGGTTTTTTGCCCCAACGTGCATCACTTCACATTTGTCTATGTTGAAACGCATCTGCCATTTGGCTGCCCATTCCCCCAACTTGGAGAGATCCTTCTGGAGCTCTTCACAATCCTTTCTGGTTTTTACCACCCGGAAAAGTTTTGTGTCATCCGCAAACTTGGCCACCTCGCTGCTTATCCCTGTCTCCAGGTCATTTATGAATAAGTTGAAAAGCACGGGCCCCAAGACAGATCCCTGGGGCACTCTGCTTTTCACCTCTCTCCATTGTGAAAATTGCCCATTGACCCCCACTCTCTGTTTCCTGGCCCTCAACCAATTCTGGATCCGTAAGAGGACCTGCCCTCTTATTCCCTGACTGTGAAGTTTCTTCAGCAGTCTTTGGTGGGGGACCGTGTCAAATGCCTTCTGAAAATCCAGGTATTCCCTCTTGTCCAAGGATTGGCAGGGTCGTTCTTATCTGCAGTGGCCATCAGTGTTGAGTTTAATCCGTGGATCAAAAATCTGTGGATCAAAAAAGTGTATAAAGAGGTTGGACTTGTATAAAAAAAACTTCAAGCATAAAGCAGAGGCTCCTCATAATGTGACACGCTGAGCTGCAGTTTTCTTAGCTTCGCATGAATCCAGCCCTTACCACACAGCTTTGTAAAAAGATATAAATAAGTGCATTACCAGGACAGACCAGTCATCCTTCTAGCTTTGCATAACCAAAGATTCTTTCGATGTGAGGAAGGCTCCACGTTTTATGTCACAATTGTTGCAATTGCTGTAGGTACACCAATGTCACACCAGCGTTTCACTAAACATGTAGACAGCATACATATGTCCTTAGCTATTCAGATTGATATATCAGGAAGCTCCAACCAGATTCCCCAGGTGCATGTACTGTATGTCAGTATAAAGGTGTATGAATGCCGTGCATGGTCACCCCCTCGAACATGTCATTGAGGAAAATAGGAACATGCTTGTAACATCCCAGCTCTCATATCAAAGATCACTGTCAGGTTCACTTCCCACTCATTGCCATCTCCCCCTGGGCTACATCCTCTCCCTAACTCTCGGTTCTACACACCCTGGGAGGGAATCCTGAATCCAAAAGAATGACAACTCTAAGCTCTCATTGACAACCCTTAAAGGGACCACCAAATCCTTTTTAACTTAAGTGAAGTTCTCAACCTGGGGACCACTTCGGGGGGGGGGTTGCAATCCAATTTTCGGGGAGGGAGTTCCCCTGTTTAAATGTTGTTTCTGCCATAGAATCACTAGGCAAGCTGCTCCCTCTGAGCCTCCACTTACCAGCTATCGTATATAAACGAATCTATATATATAAAGAACATATGTATGTACGTGTGTATGTGTGTGTGTGTACGTATATTCTGCATAGGCTCCGCAACGAGTGGAGCGACATGCACCAAACTTGGCACATGCATGCCTTGCGGCCTGGTGACAAATGTTGCGGGGGTCAGGCCCCACTAGCGCCCCCAGGGGTGGGGGTACGCGGGGGGGCCCAAGTGAAAACGGTCGAAAATGGCCAAAATCGGCGTCGAATCTGTAGTTTCCGGGATCGCCGGGATGAGCAGTGACACTCCCGACGCCGTTGGAGTCCGGGTTTGGCCCCCCCCTCGGCATGGGGGGCAAGAAGGGGTGTAAAAAAAAGTCCGCCATGCCCTGCTGGAACGCCCGGAGCGATGCGCACCAAACTTGGCACACACATGCCTTGTGGCCTGGCGACAAACACTGCTCAAGTCAGGCCCGCCTAGCGCCCCCGGGGGTGGAGGTGCGCAGGGGGCCCCACGTGAAAACGGCCAAAATCGGCGTCGAATCAGTAGTTTCCAGGGTCGCCGGGATGAGCGGCGATGCTCCCGATGCTGTTTGAGTCCCGGTTCGGCCCCCATCCGCATGGGGGGGGGGTAAAAGGGGGTGCAAAACAACATGTCCAAAATGACCAATATTACTGTCAAATCCACAGTTTTCGAGGTCGCTAAGCTGATCGGTGAAAGTCCCGATGACATTTGTTACCCAGGCAATGCCAAACAGCTAGTAAATAAATAATATAAATAATATATACTTTTTTCTCAAATAAGAATTAATTTTAATTAATATTTTCATAAATCTTTATCAGTGATGTCACTTACTGCTTCCTGTTTAACAACATCATTTCCTGCTTAATGACGTCTTTTCTGGTCCTAGAACTTAGGGGGGTTCCAATAAATAGTTATAACTAAAAATGAGGTCCTGGTGCTAAATAGGTTGAGAACCACTGTTTTAAAGGGAACTTTACTGTATGCATTAGCGCTATGTTACGGTCTATCTTTAACTTTGGCTTAGAAACGGAGATGAGCACTACCCCCTACAGTCGGTCATGACTAGACCATTCGGTCGTGGGGAAACCTTTACATGTTTGGCTGGGCAGTGTAGCCCAGTGGAAGTCAGTGAAACTAGCTTCTCTAGTAGCTTCATCCATATCTCTCTCTCTCTCTCTCTCTCTCTCTCTCTCTCTCTCTCTCTCTCTCTCTCTCTCTCTCACACACACACACACACACACACACACACACACACACACAGCCTGTTGTTGCAGGTGTGTAGAACTGTCAACACTTTGTGTCAGCAGCACTGAATGGCCCAGCATCAGTGCATTGCTCATGCCATCGCTGTTTTAAAACAGCAAACTGAAGTTCCACTTTTGTAGAAGTCCTCTAGGATTGGGCCATAAAAGGAATTAAATGATGAATTAATCAAATTCATCATTTGCTTAATGCAATTCATTTCATTGCTATCTTCAAACAATTACTGGATAACTGCACTGATTTGAAATGTTTGTGGCACTGCTGTTGCTTATTGCTTCGATATAATTGTTTTCTGAACGGTGCTATGTACCAAAATAATGTTGATAGCTTTGATATAGTGTTATTGTTATTTTTTGTTGCTTCAAGCTGTATTTTTGCCGCTTCATGAACTGCCACAAGTGAAATTTCCACAGAAGGAAGTATACAAATAAAGTGAATATGGGCACAATCCGTCCAGCTTTCCAGAGCTGATGCAGTGACAATGCAGCCTTGAGGTAAGGGAACAAATGTTCCCTTACCTTGAGAAGACCTCTCTTACTGCTCCCCCACTGGAGGCTGCAGCACGCACTCCATTGGCATGGCTGCATCAATGCTGGAAGGTTGGGTAGGATTGGGCCCTATGACTCTAAAGCAGAAATAATGACACTTAAAAGATAGAGATGTTCAGAAGTGCTTTCTCTTAAAAAAAAAAAAACTTTTCCTGTTTTCTTGAAATACTTTTCCTAAGCAAGACCTCCCAGCTTGGTTCAGAAGAAATTTTGCTTAGAGCGCAATCCTCACCTGGAGTTAAGCTGGCACAGTTAGGCCAGCAAAGTTTGGCTGGCACAAGGACCACTGTAAAGTATGTTTGGACCACTCTCAGAGTCAGAGAGGCTAGCACATAGACGTGCGCCATCCTCCCTGACTCCGAAAGTGGTCCAAATGCTTTCGGTGGCCCTTGTGCCAGCCAAACTTTGCTGGGCTAACTGTGTTGGCCTGACTCCCGGTTAGGATTGTGCTCTTAAATGTAGTGGGAGACTGGCACCGCATCCTGGCAACTTGTATAGAGACTCAAATCCAGCACTGATGTGATTAAAAATTCCATAGCAACTGCAGGTGGATTCATTTTTCAGTACCGTTTGCCTGCAAAACAGATTGGACATGAGTTGTACATGGAACATCAGAAGGTAGTTCAGATGATTGTTTGTTGCAAGTTCATTAAAAATGAGTAAACAGAACATTTAGCAATTTAACCTCTCTGCAGAGGTACTTTCTTGAAATGTGGTAGTTGCATTGCTGTGTGACCTTAGAGGGAATTAATTACTGTTATATTCATGAGTGAAGTTATCTGCTTTGAATATGAAAAGATCTCAGGACTGTTCACACGTGCTCTCTGTGGCAGGTACATGTGCTGCATTGAAAATACTGCTAACAAATCTCTAAAGGAATAATTAATTCTACTTATGCTGACCTGGAGCATTATCCGTCCTGTCTTCATCCCCCCCCCCACCCAACACAGAATTCTCCATAGAATGCTACATAGAGACTATATTATTAAGGACTTGCATTTAAGCTCTGAAGCTTTCAAGTTAATGTAGTAAGAAAGAATTGCTTCTCAGAGGAAGAAAATCCAGAACTTGTAAGGGAATACAATAACCTTTCATGCTAACCTTGATAAACGTGCAGCCTACCTGCACAAAACATTAGTTTGGTGAAATTGAAAAATAAATCTGTATTATTCACTGTGTTTTAGGGAAGTCGCTTTTGAATTATTGAAAGCTGAAAATGCTTGAGCACTCCCAATTCTGTAACCCGAAACAAAAAAAGGAATATTCTATAATTGGAATAAATTATGGAAGCTTGACATATTTAGAAACAACCCCAACAGAGTCTCTATCCCTATGAAATTGTATCTTATTGAGAAAAGTATTTTGGTTTCCCTCGAAAATCTCTCATATGTTTCATCTGAAGCAGAACTTCTAAAACAGCAAAAACTAGCAATAATCTTGGCAAGTGTGAACTACCAACCTAATCAATTTCACTAGGGGAGTTTCAGCATCTGATGACCTCCTCCAGGGTAAGAGAATGCTTGTTCCCTTGCATCAGGGTAAGCCCATGCTGGTCTATCAGGTCTGCTCGGATCTGCTCCAGTTCTTTTCCTGGTGAAAGTCTGTGTGAATCCAGGTTGAGGAATCAAGACTGCAGAGGAGATTTGGACTCCTGTGTGCTGCTGCCACCAATACCACCCTTTTTCCAGTCCCAATCTGCTCTTCTTTCCATCCACCCCACCCATTCCACCCCTCCTCTGCCTCCTCCCCGCCCTACCCTACCCCCCACCTGAACTTACCAGTACCAGTGGGTGTTGGTGGGCTGCTGGCATATGTTCCTCAGATGTTGGATCCCACAGATTTCCTACAAAATTTCTTAGAGTAAAAAATTGGTGGGGTGGGAGGTCTAGAAGACCCATAATAACAGGAAGATGGACTATACAAGTTCAGACCACTGATAGTTCGCTTCAGCCTCCAGCAGATATGTTTGTGTCAAAATTGCTCCTTTCTTATCGGGCTCAAAGGGGGGGGATAGAAAATATTCTCCTCTGGAGACACTCGATGGCTACATCAAGGCTATAATCATGAAAGAGAATAACATTGTGAAGTGTTGCAGTTAATGACAGTTGGCCAGTGTGGTTGTAAACAGAAGAATCAGGAAAATATAATAAAACAGAAGAAACTAAATCTGAAATAGAAGCCTGTGCGAAACTATGTGCTGTATTTAAAATGCATAATTAATCAAGAAGAAGAAAGAAACAATTTTAGGATTAAGGTAGAACAGATGGAGTGGAATTTGGATAATGATGAGGGCTGAATATTTCAGATTAACAGGAAAAAAAATGTAAATAATGAGTGTTATGGGGAAGTGGTAGGATTTTGATTCTCAAATCCAACCCAATGATCAGGAAGACGACATTTCTCCCAGTTTTTTTTTTTTCCCCCTTTCTCCTATTTTCCCCTTCCTGGTTCTTCCCCTGAACATTAGGGACTCAGAATGGCCTGCTCAGATGCAACAAGACCCATTGGCAGGTCTCTTAGCTTACCCTGAAGAAGGGGACAAACGTTGAACGATGAAAGCTAAGGCATAGTTGGAGGTCGAGGGAAGCCATGGTGTTACATTTAAGAACATGTTTCCACAGTATAGTATGTCAATGTTCTATACCAGCGGTTTTCAAACGTTTTGGCACCAGAACCCACTTTTTAGAATGACAATCTGTAGGGAACCCACCGGAAGTGATGTCATTAACCTAGAAGGGATGTCATACATGGAAGTGACATCATCAAGCAGGAAAATAAAAAAAGAATTCCAACCCCATACAAAAAAAAAATCTCCTTAGGAAAGTTAAAAGTTTACAAAAAATATAAGTTTAAAAATTTATTTAGAATAAAGAACTGCTGATCTGTTTTTGAAAAATCCCCAAATATCCCAAAGGCTGCAATCCTGTCCACATTTACCTGGGAATAAGCCCCATTGCTTATCATTGTTAAAAGCATATACATAGTAGCCTGTTAAAAGTACAGATCTAAAAAAGTAAGTTAAAAGTAACATTTTCTCAAATGCAGTCATATACCATGGTAGCACTGTCTAATACATTGAAAATAAAATGCACATTGCAATGAGTGGGAACCCACCTGAAATTGGCTCATGACCCACCTAGTTGATCCTGACCCACAGTTTGAGAAACACTATTCTATCTATACCATTTTTATCTTATCTGGTCATTGACAGGTTTTAATTTGTCCAAAGTTTATAGATTTCTGCAAGTTATTCAAAAACATATAAAATGTGTAGTGCTATACACAGTGTCTTGGAGACTGCTCTTGTTAGAGTCTCAGCTCAGAGCTCCAAATCTGAGGAAAGCCCCTTTATCCTCCCTGAGGAAGACAACGTTCCAAATTCCTCACTTTATCCAAGACTTCTACATTATTATTATTATTGATCCTGTCCTGACATTTGTGTGACCCCAGACAGCTGCAGTTTCATGAGAGTCCAAACCCATTTGAAGTTGATCCCATCCAGTATCCCATCCAGTACCATGAATTCTGGGTGTGATATCCTGGAATCTGGTAAGATAGAGCCTAGTGCTGCTACACTGCAGGTCTTCAATCTCAGGGTCAAAACAGATGTGTTGTTAAATGAGTGAGAGGTCAAAAAGGAACTGCACCTCTCCCTCTGGCCTGTCCTTGGGAGGTCTGTTTGGACTTTCCCTTGGTGACTGTGACTTATGGGGAGTGAGAATAAAACCAGGAGCTGAGCACCAAGGGGGATGACAACAACAACAACAACAACAACAACAACAATAATAACAATAATAACAATAATAACAATAATACATTTATTTATATACCGCCTTTCTTAATATCACTAGATTTCTCTAATGATTGAACTCAAGGCGGTTTACATAGGCAGACTTTCTCACAAACCTGAAGGTTTTTACAATTTACAGAATCTTCTATCTTCCAAGAACCACACTCCTACAGATCTTTCTTTCTGGATTTAGCCTTCTTTCTTTAGCCACCCGTCTGTTGTCTGCTGGCTGATGAGGCTTCCCTGCTGCCACCAGAGATGCAGCTGATTTCAGCACACCTCCTCCTCCCATGAGGCAGCTGAAACTCAGCTTCTAATCAGCCGCAGTTTCCAAGGTCTGCTGCTTGCAGAGACTTCCGGCAGTCCCGAGCTCACGACCTTGAGATCTTCAGGTGTTATCTTCGGGCAAACGGAGGCATTAACCCTCTCGGCTAAATCTTCTGCCCGAAGAAGAATGCCCGAAGAAAGAATGCATCCTGTGTGTATGTACAGAATGTGTGTACTCATCATTTTAAGAATTTTAATTGGTGTTCAGTTGGTTCTTGTCAATTGGTGAGATGTAAAAGATTTAGGGTGCCATCCTGGGAGTGGCCTTGGGCTGACGCTAGCTGCTTGTGTTGGCCCTGCACACGCAGCACTGGCTCAAGGGTGCTGTTTAGGACGCCCAAGCCAGCGCTGCGTCCACAAGGCCAATGCTGGCGGCAGCGTTGGCCCCACGGCAACGGCAGAAGCTGGCGCTGCACTCTCCTGGGCCAGCCAAATTTGGCTGGCCCAGGAGCAGCTCTGGGTGGTGGGAGGGGGGGCGGGAAAGTGTTTCCGGGTGGGAGGTGGCCAGACCAGGGAGGGGGGGTGGAGTTGGGATGCGGCTGTTAGGACGCATCCAAGCTCCTCTGCCTGAGCCGCAAGGCGTCCTTGGCTCTGCGCCTACTAAATAGCAGGTGCAGTTCCAAGGAGCCCATATGGGCAGCTGGTGCCTACCCTGGGGTAAGGGCATGAACGTGCCCTTGCCCAGTGGAGACTTCAGGCTGCTCCCAAGCTGCACTGGATACAGTGCAGTTTAAGATTGCACCCTTAATCCAAGTATACCGTAATACCTCCGATAATGCCACTTTATATAGCACTATTTTGTTAAAAGTACTCAGTATTGATTGACAGATAGCTAATGAGAGCATCGTATTTTGGCCAGTCAGTCCCCTCTTTTCTTCAATGACACCTGCAGTGCTATTTCAGACATCATTCAGCTTTTCAGGAATGGATCTCTGGTATTCAGGGTGGTCTTACTATCCTTGCTAGATTTTATGTGACGGTGGCCTCAATCTTATTCAAATCCCCTGCTGCTGAGGCATGCATGCAAAGGAGGCATGTGCTGTGTCCTATCGTGGGGGGGGGGACAATTGCAGGTGTCTCCTAGTTTATTAGCATGGGGAAAGCCTCCACTTTCCTATGGGACATTTCTGGGCAATTTGGTGGTGCAGAACCAAGGAGAGTAAGGGAGAAGGAAAGGTAGTGGAAGGGGGAGAGGATATGGCAACATGAGGTCTGCTGATCCTGCCCCATCCTGCCCCTGTTCCCCCTCCCTCCCTGCCTCCTTCCTGCCCAGAAACACTTCATCCTTCCTCCCTGCCTCATCCTCCCCACCATGCATCCCAACAAATTCACCTGGTGTCAGCGGATGGTGACTTTGCTGCCAACCTGTGCATGCAGCTGCCAGCAATTGTACAGGCAACCGTTGCACTCACCAGCATAATTGGTGACTGCAACAACATTGCACAACGAGTGCCTGATCTATGCACTTCCGTGTTGCATCAGCACTCAACCGGCAGAGCGATTTGGATACAGTTGGGCTGTATGTTCCTTAGGTACTAGAAGTCCTACGTATCTGACCTAATTCTGTTACCACTGAAAGTCCCACAGTGATCCTATACACTCCTTAGGGATGCCCAGGGAAGCACCTCCAACCTGGACCACTTTATCTTGTATCCCGACAATTGGCAAATGTCAAATCAACCATTCTGTGGATATTTCAAATTCTCTTTTAAAGACCGTCATAATAGTCTCTGCCTGCCTGAGATATTTTGAGCTTTGTCTCCTTCTCTTCCATCCCATATCTTTCTTTATGTGGCATAGTAATGGTTTAAGAAAGTGGCTGTAACAAAAGAACAAAGGGACAGGGGGCAAACCTATCGCATTCCACCATACAAATGTCTAGTTTTCGAATGGCTCCCATCTGTTCTATAACAGGGAACAACGTTAATAAAATGGTTCGAGTAGTTTAGGAAATTCTGTAGAAAGTCCTGTTTTCTATCGCACTGGCGTGCCCAGCCCATGCTCCGCCCAGGGTCCGAGTCGATGCTCTGCGCCCCCCAGTGTCAGCTCTCCATCCCCTCCCCGCCCACTGATACGCCCTCCCACCATGCCAGGCTCCATTTTGGAGCCATATTATGGCAAGGGGGGATGTGGTGGCACAGGGGGTTAAACCGCTGAGCTGAACTTGTTGACCGGAAGGTTGGCAGTTCGAGACCACACAACGGAGTGAGATTCCTTTGCTTGTCCCAGCTCCTGCCAACCTAGCAGTTCGAAATCACGTAAAAATGCAAGTAGATAAATAGGTACCGCTTTGGTAGGAAGGTAACGGGGTTCCGTGTGCCTCGGCATATAGTCATGCTGTCCACATGACAACGGAAGCTTGTCCTCGGACAAATGCCAGCTCTTTGACTTAGAATCTGAGATGAGCACCACCCCCTACAGTCAGTCACGACTAGACCATTCGGTCGTGGGGAAACCTTTACTTATTATGGCAAGGGAGGGTGGGTGGCCTGAAACCGTTTGCCTCTTCAAGAGGTGAAGTGTCCCATTGCCACATTCCTCCTGCCCCAGGAGCGCCACACCCAGGGGCCTTTGCCCCCCTCACTCAATGGTAGGTCTGCAACTGTTCTACAGCATGAAAGATAGGATTCTGACCAAGGTGTGTTTCTCAAAAGGGTTACCTACATCAAAGGACAACACCACCACTGGGAATTTGTTTTAAAAGCTATTTCATTTTTATGTCAAAATGTTTCTATTCTGCCTTTTTTTTTTTTTTTTTTGCCTATCAAGTCAACTGACAACAAGACAAAACAAAATAAAATGATCAAAAAAACAATCAAACAAAACCACACAAAACTAAAAAGGAAGTAAAACCAACCACAACTGGAAAAAGACAGCCAAATAACCCTGCTGCTGCTACTGAAAATTACCTCTGAGGCACCTGCTGTTGTTGTAATAGTATTGGAATGAGACAGCGGATGTAATTGGCTCCTTGGCATCCAGAAAGCCCGCGTGGTTTCTGCGTGGTAATTCAGGTAGACATACTCGACGCCTGTACAATAGAATTTTGGTATAGATCTTAACAATGACATTTAACAGGGAAAATTAACTGTAACTGCTGCATTCCAGTGGGTCCTTAAACAGACCAGAAATTATGGCTTTGTACTTGGTTTTTGAATAAGTGGCCTAATTTCCTATTTCTACAGATGAATTATGTAAGACTAGTATTAATGGAGGAGCCCACAGTTTGTGCCGTGATGGTAAACCCAGTGCTTTTCCTCTTGCCAAACTTTTAACAAGATACCCTATTTCTGCTTGTCTTATAGGTTGCTCCAGCATATCTCAAAAAGCATGGGGAGTCAGACCTTATCAAAAACTGTCACAATAGACATGGAGTTAACTCCTTGCTGGTCACATACAATTCCATGCATATTAACTTCTGCAGTTCCTTTTTCCCCCCTGAGTAATTAGGCTTTCCATTTTATCTTTTGTACCTGGAATATAATTTTTGCATTATTTATGTTTATGAGTGGGCACTTTTCTTTCCCATTTTGTAGCAGCTTTGGTTAACTAGCAGCTTTGGTTAACTTTAGATAGGGCAAATTTTGTTGGTTGGGAAGGTTGTTTATTTACATCAGATTTGAGGGCCATCAAAGCACTACATTTTTTCATATAATTTCTGGTCTGCTTAAGGACCCACTGGAATGCAGCAGTTACAATTAGTTTTCCCTGTTAAATGTCATTGTTAAGATCTATATCCATTATCCATTTTTTTCTTCCATCTGAAAAAATGTATGGTACTTCAAGCCTTACTTCCAGGTGCACAATTGTTGGCTTTCTGGTCTTTTTAAAAATAGGCTGAATAAGAAATTGTTCGCCCTCTCAAGTACACTTTAGGTATGTCCCAAATAATAAGTTATAATGGAGCTATGGAGCTAAGAAGGATGATTTCTACTGCTATGGTCTTTTTAAAGTTTGGGTCTAAAAGCAAAGAGACGTGGAAATATCAAGCAGTGAATGTTCCTATTCACCTCTTGTTCCAGTTGTCGCATAACCAGAGGGTAGATCGAGATGACTGCTTACCCCTGCTAACTGGGCAAGGGGCACTTTTTCAAGTGGTGTTCCTCTTATATTTAGCAGGGGGAGGGTAATTGTCCCTCTTCACCCCTGCGCAGTGTCTTTTCTAGTGGCTGTTGCTGGTGGTGTTTTGCATATTTTTAGATTGTGAGCCCTTTAGGACAGGGAGCCATTTAACTTTATTATTACTATTTGCCTGTAAACCGCTTTGTAAACTTTGTGTTGGAAAGCGGTATATAAATACTATTTGAATGAATGAATTTGAATGACTGGATGTTCATAAGCCCTTCAGTTAAAATTTTAGAGGGGCATCTCTTCTGGATCCTTTTGGTGTGCAGGCTCCATTTGCTTCTTCAGAGCAGCATGCAGAATAGAAAGACATCTGCTTGACCTCCCCGTACCCTGCACCCTGCATCCTGGCCATTGGTTTGGGAAGTTCCACAAGATTCCAAATCATTCACTCAATGAAATCTTAAGAAGTGCACAATGTTAACCTGTGGCATAGTTAAGCCAGGAAGGTTAGGCCAGCAAAGTTTGGCTGGCACAAGGGACACCATAACGTATGTTTGGACCACTCTCGGAGTCAGAGAGGCCAGCACACAGATGTGCACCATCCTCCCTGACTCCGAGAGTGGTCCAAACATGCTCTGCAGTATCCCTTGTGCTGGCCAAACTTTGCTGGCCTAACTGTGCCATCTTAACTCTAGGTTAGGATTGTGCCCTAAACCACAGATGGTCCAGTCCTAACTCTGCCAGCCCACAGCATTCAAATGGCACACATGCTGCATGTCAATGTCACAGTGGGTGGGATGACCCATCAGCCTGGGAAAGGTAAGAAAAAATTTTTTTTAACTTACCTCTTCACAGGTCATCTGGCTGCCAATAGATCTCCTCAAACCATTTAGCCTCAGGGCATGTCAGGCTGGGAAAAAAGAGATGGAATCTTCCCCCTCCTGCCCCAGTTTCACCCCCTCCACCTCAATCCTCCCCTGAACCACCCCTGAACAGTCCTCATCAACACGTTAACTGCTTTGATGGGCATCAAGCGCCACTGGTACATGTGTGCATCTTATGCCCAGTGGTGGCTCAGGCAGCCCGACACAGGTCTGCTCTCGAATCACCACCAGCAAAGTTGGCAGCCAGTGGTGTGCTGAGGAGCCCCATTGTGGGTGATGGGGCTTTCCTTGGAGGAAGGGAATGAAAATTCACTTCTCCCGGGATGGCTCCAGTGGCTGCTTTGCTGCCACTGGATGCAGCGGTAGCCTTTAGGCTCCGGACTGGGCTGTGAGTGTCTAATGATATGCCAGTATTTGTGAGGGGTTTCATTCTCCTTTGCAATCCAAGCCTTGGAATGGTTTCACCAATTAGCTACTGTATTATTTCCATAAACCTTCTCACGTTAATGTGGGGTGCTTTGCTACCAATCTTTCTGCTTCCATCATTGGCATACAAAGAGAGTGGAAAGGGGTCCCTTGCCCTGGGTGCCAGTCTGCAGGGAGGTGTTCGAGAGGTCACCTCAAGATGTCTAAACTTCTTTTTCAGAAAGAAAACATTTCTTTTAAATGTATTTTTAATTGCTTATTGACATGATTCTATATATGAAATCACAAATTATATATAATGATACCCATAAATATGCAAACTTACCAAGTTAGTATACATAAAATATTTATACGAAGTTCAATAAAAATGTTCATTTTCTAAGCTTCTCAGGGCATTATTATTATTATTATTATTATTATTATTATTATTAGTAGTAGTAGTAGTAGTAGTAGTAGTAGTAGTAGTAGTAGTAGGGGCAGGGTTGGCTCTTGGAATTGTGGGCTCCAATGTGGGACATTCCCAAGGGGCCCACCATTCTCTCCACGGGGCCCCCCACTCACCCAAAAAAGTGCTTGTGGTGCTGCTCACAAAGCATGGCACCTGGAAGTACTTGGTAGTAACATGATGATGCCACCATCAGCTGCTTCCTGGAACCCCATTTTGGGCCATTTGGAGGCAGGGGCAGGTGGGAGGGCCAAAATAAAGCTGCTCCATCCACCCCACTGACTTATAAAGGGACTGGCTGCAGTAGAAGGCGACTGATGTGGGACCCCACTGCCTGCTTCAGCTGGTGCGGGACCCCCCCCCCAAAAAAGTGGAGGGCCCAGTGTAATGACACCGGTCACATTGGCTTAAGGCTGGCCTGAGTGGTGGTGGTGGTGGTAATTTCATATCAATCAATCAATCAATCAATCACTAGTATTTATATACCGCTTTTCAACACAAAGTTCACAAAGCGGTTTACAGGCAAATAATAACATTAAAATTAAATGGCTCCCTGTCCCAAAAGGGCTCACAATCTAAAAATATAATGAATATTACTGAAAATAATTTTGTTATGGGGGTACCAAAAATTTATGGGCCCTGGGTGCCAAATGACCTTGGTATGCCTCTGCCTTCCATGACTTCTTGTGAAGAAAGAGGGCAGTAGAAGACAAATGTGGAGCCGCACTCTTCGCACTCTTCGTTTCTTGTTTTCTTTCTGAGGAGACGTGGAGCAGTGGGGGTTTATCTTTGGTGTACTACTTCAAGAACCAGCAGGTCTTGAGCTGGCCCTGGGGTCAGAGAACCCCACCGGAGTACAGCATGCAGGAAAACCAGCAGCACAAAAGAGTTATTTTGTACTCATACAACCAGAGGAGGCATCTCTCCTCACCCTAGAGCCATTTCCCCTGAATTTGTCTGAGTCAACTGTTTTCTGAATCTCTTCATGAATTTCATTTGTCTGTGGATGCCTTACAGGAAATTCTGTGAATGGAATATACGCCAGTTCATGCAGAAGAAGTGGGGCAAACACTATTTGCATTTCTGTGAATTTTCTTGAACATTGAACATTATCTCATTTATGGAATCTGTTTCACAGAGTCATGTGGCCAGATTGCACACAATTTTTTGCTTCATGTGAGCACGTGTGTGACAAGGTGTGAAGGGGGAGTAATTTTCTGGATTTTTTTTTTTTGTCCTCTTGAGCTTCCTTCAGTCCATAAAAGCTGGCTTCTTCTACAAAGGCAAGTCACTCTGCACGTGCTCAGAAGCAACTCAACCCAGGATGCCAAAAACTGTGTCAGTGAAAGCTGCAGCTATATATTTGTTTTAGAGAATTTATTTGGGACCATTTATTGACTGTATTTACTTAGCCACATAAGCTGCTTTTTGATCTACTTTTCGTTGAAAAGCAGAATATAAATATTTACTGTATAAATTAATTAATTAATATTCCACCTTCCCAGTTTAAAAAATAATAAAATATTTGTTGGCTTGCAAGAGTTAAAACTGACAGAAGTCTGAAATCACAATAGATAAAATTCATGAATTTGCTGAAAATCAGCCAAAATTAAATAACACTGTGACGGTAAGGAAACAAAGGGCCCAATCCTATCGAAATTTATGGTGCTGATGCAGCCACAATGTAGCCCTGAGGTAAGGGAATAATTCCCCACCACCACCACCACAGAATGTCACACATACCCCATTGGGATGGTTACATCAGGGCTGGAAAATTGCATAAGATCTGGCTCCCAAACACCTCAAGCTGAAATATGAACACCTAGTGTTCATTATCTTGTACGGTACAGCAGCCACTTCTACCACCATTTCTCTGCCCTCCAAAATAACCAGAAACATTGAGTAAATGCTGTCCAAAGGTGTTAGAATACTTTTGGACAGCAGTGGAGCTTTGCACAAGGCTCTGTTACATTCAGGTAGGTGGGGGAGCATCAGTCTGGGGGGGGGGACAGCAGTCCACGGACGCGGCCTTGGGGTGGCTATAGGTCCAGGGATGTAACTGTACAGCAGGCCGTTCATCCCTATTGCAGATGAAGAAGGCAGTATTGTAGTGTCGTGACTAAGGGCCCATAATGAGTTCCTGAGGTGAAATGCCAACCAAGGCCTTTTTGGCTCATATACACACAACAGTGGCCATCACAGCAGCTGTCCTGTCTAATTCCCACTTAGTTCCAGCCCTGTTCATTGGTTCAGTATTCGCTCTATGGAGCAGCATCAAACTTTGCCTCCCCCTCCAATCATGCACGCGGACATTCAAATGTCTGCCAAAGGGCCCTGCGTGTTCCGCAATTGGTGCAGATGTCTCTGTTCACGGGGCCCTTTACGGCTGGCTTTCTCAGTCACACAGACAGAGCCTTCCATGCGCAGTTAGCTTTAGTTATGGGGTCTCAATTTAGGTGTCCCCATGAGGGCAGCCCTTACTGAACAGACGCTGAACAGCTGAGCTGAGCAGGGCTTCCGTGGCTGCCACAGCCAGTGTCGGCTTGCACGTATCAAAGGCTGAGCAACACAGTTCACCTCACATCACCTCAGGCACGCTGCTTGTCAGCCGAGGCTTCGTTCACACATTCAGCGGTCCCAAGTAAAAGTGTGGAGAAACCAAGGGCAGTATAGAGCGGGTTTTTTTTTTTGTAAATAACAACAATAATTTGGTTTTTAAAAATAAATAAATAAATAAAGCCCCAGTGTTTTGTGTGTGAGAGTCCACCGTTTTGTGCGTGAAGCAGCCTTCTCTGACAACCAGCCCTGAGTGGAGTAAGGAATATGCGCTCGTGTGTGAGAGCGAGCGCATGAGGGTGCCAGAAGGAGCCATCGCTCGCTCTTGAATTTCTGAAGGGCTGACGAGCGTCTACCCCTCACCCCCACCCGCCCCTTTCATGGGTTTCCATCAGCCGTGCCGGAGTGGTGTGTCAGGCACCGGGGAGGGAACACACGTTGGTTGACGCCGCCGCCTCTGTTATTGTTGTCCTTGTGTGTTGGCGTGTGTGCTGAGGGGAGTCAGGGCGGGAAGGGAAGGCGGGCGAGTGGGAGGGCAGCGGCGGTGGGAGCGGGAAGGCGGGAGGACTAGCGCATGTCTTCATTGCCGAGCGCAGCCACTAGCCTCCTCGCTCGCCAGCACCACCAAACTCTCCACCATCTTTTGCATGTGAAACATTCGCAGCCGGACAGAAACCTCTGCCAGGGCTATGGAGACTGCGGGAAAAATCCGCCTCAGCAGGATGGCTCGCTGAGGGGAAGAAGGAAGGCGGGAGGGGAGAAAAAAGAAGGCAGGGGAGGACGAAAGCGAGGCAAAGGCAAATACGAGGCACGAAAGAAGCGGGGCGAAAGCGAGAAGGGAGGGCGAGCCTCAAACCCACCCTCTTCTCTTTTCTTCCCTGCCCCATTTTAATTTTTTTCCTTCCCCCCCCCCGCCTCAGTTCTGTGTCCAGTCCCCCCTCCCTCTCTCCCCCCCCACCACCTCCAACCACCACGTCCTCAATGCCTCTCTGAACAGCTAGGGAGAGAGCGTGAGGAGGAGACGCGGGGAGGCAAAAGAGAAAGAAGAAGATGAGGATTATTTGCAGACAGCTTGTCTTGTTGTTTTCTGGCTTTTGGGGACTCGCAATGGGCGCTTTTCCTAGCAGCGTGCAAATAGGTAAGCGCTGCATTGGGCGGGGGGGGGGTGAGGAGGAGGCGGCGGCGGGAGAGGGGGGCAGGAGGAGCGGAGGGGGGGCCGAGGAGGTAGGTCAAATCCGGGCCACGGGAATCGAGGAGGTCGGGGGTACGGAGCCCCCCGAATAACCCCTTCCTCCCCGCCCGCCGTGGGCATGTGTGCAGGGGGAGATGGACTGGGCGACACGGACATCCCTTTGGTAGTCCGCAGGGCAGGGAGATCGGTGTGTGGGCAAAACTTGGGAAGATGCCGCCCTCCCCTCTCGGAACCGCATCTGCTCTCTCCTCCTGGATGCGCCGAGCACCCCCCGTTTCGCACAGCCTGCACGTTGCAGTAGCCTATTTGCCATGGGGCGCGCGCGGGGCGGAGGGGGGGGGGAGGCTGGATTTCTGCTCCCGCCGCTTCTGCTGTCGAGCCTGTCGCTATTTGGAACTTGGGGCATTTAAAAATGTTTATTCCCCCGCTGCCCCCGCCCCAGCTCGTCTGCTCGCTCGATCCCCCCCCCACCTCTTTGCCCCTTGCCCAGTTGCGTTCGGCTTCTCCTTCTTTGGATGGGACGCAGGACGCAGCACTTGAATCCCTTCCAGCTCCCAGCTCCATCGCTGCATCATTTCTCATGCACTCCGAAAGATGCTGCTAATAAGGCTGAACGGCTCCCTGCTTGCCCATAGGCTGCAGAAGGATAAAGTTCATTGTGCACTTCTCCTGTACAGCTCATCCTTGCTGTGTATCCCTACATAGGAGGAGGGTGTATGTGTGTATCTGTGGTGGTATCCTGTGCCTGTATATCCCTTGCACATTTTGGTAGAAGCACTGTTCTTTTTAGTCTGCCTGCCACTTAAAAGCAGGAAGGGCCGGTTCCGCAAAAAACATTCTCATTTTAGCAGAAAAAGAAGACAAATGGTTGCAAAGGTCACTCTCACAACAGCAGATCTGGCTATTTAAGGCATGAAAGGGCAGAATCTGGCCAGCTTGAAAGCCCCACTTTTGGGTGGGGGGAAGCAGCAAGCAGCAGAAATTCTAAAAGTCTCAGATGCCCTAAATGTTCACTTACATCAACATGTATTTGTTATTATAGAGGATCTGAGGAGTCTGCACTACAGTGGCTGACACAGAAATAATTAATCGTGACACTCTTTCTCTTCTGCTATCATTTATGTATTGCTAGGTGGCCTCTTCATCAGAAACACAGATCAGGAATATACTGCTTTCCGATTAGCAATTTTTCTTCACAACACCAGCCCCAACGCATCTGAAGCACCCTTCAATTTGGTTCCTCATGTAGACAACATTGAAACAGCAAACAGCTTTGCTGTAACAAATGCCTGTAAGTAACAGTGTCATTTATCTAAAGTTATTACGAAATTACAGTGAAATTAAGATGAGAATGGACAATTACGTTCCTTAAGAAATCTTTATTTTTTAAGTCCCCAAGTCTGGATGTCTTGAGACCGGATTTCGTTTCTGCCCTTGGTGAAATCCCTTAGGCTGCCTTGTAGTGGCTAACTGGGTATGGCATTTACTTTAGTGTTATTACTGTAGTTTCTTGCTTTCTGGTTTCTATGGTGATGCATTTTGTAGTTGTAAAAAATAATAATTTAGCAATTTCTCCTGTATGCCAACTGGGTATGGCGTGCCCAGTCTGTGTTTGTAAAGAGTCCCTAGTATTTGCAGTCACAAGTGCTTTCTGATGGCCAGAGCAGAAAGGAGGCTGGTAAAGCAGTGGTGTGCAGGGTAATATATTGGAGTGGCTTGACACTGCAGTTGATCTGGTGATGTCACTTGAGGCTGCCCTGCTCCTATATTCTGGGTTATAAATGTCTCTTATCATCTCGTAATGCATACATCCTGTGGATATGTCTCCATGCATCCATACATTGGTGCCAAGTCAAGTTAGTGTCTGATTTACTTGATTGCACAAACCACCCCATTGGAACTATGCCCCCATGCATACGCACCAGTGTGTGCGCATACTCATTAAAAAAAAAAGATGCTCTTCAAATTTAATACAGATTTTTTTTCAAGATCCAGTTGTGGATTCTCAACACCCCAGCTTACCAAAACACTGAGTAAGACACATGTGAAGTTGAGAGTAGAAAGGCACATAATTCTTATATCTGTTTCCATAAATCTAGCTTCCTGACAGTGCAGAGTTACCTATCTCAGTGAACTCTCCATTTCTTAGATTTGCTTCCATGTTTGTAAAAAATACATTTTTGCAAGTTGCATTTCCATCAAATCCTTTTTTTAACCCTTTATTGGAGAATATTTTTTTTCTCAAACAAGAGTTGCAGCAAAATTACTTTCAGAGAACTAAATGTTTCAGAATATTGTTAACAATATTCTACCTTTGAAATATGTGATTGAGTTTTTTTTTTGTAACTTAGCTTTCTCGCATTAATCTATAACATGCTGTGTTACATCTGAACATGGGTATACTGATCATTCTCATAAACTTGTGTCAAAAGAGAGTCTATAAGGCACCTGCCATTATAGAGTAATTATTTACTCGAATAGGACTAATTATCTAAGTTTTGTATGACCTTGTCACCTTGTGTAACAAAGAAAGCTTTGGAATTCATTAAATATGCTCTCCTCTCAAGACACTATGCAAATGATTTATGCCGCATAAGTGTGAATTTGTATGCTATATATTGGTGGTGCTGCGTGAAGGAGATTACAATTGTGATTTTAAAAGGAAGCAATCTGCAAAGGTGTACTTAACTGACATGTGTTGCAGTCTCCTAAAAGATCTGCAGGCGCTGGACATGGATTTCACAACTGGAGTTGACATGCTGCATGTTTACAGCTCTAGGTGTTTTCTTCCTGAGTAGAGAACCTGGCTTTGCCTCAGTCCTCCTCCAACATTTTATATATTGTATGTTGCAATACTGTATACTGCTTTCATTCAGAGTATCAAATATTTTGCAAGAAATGGCGTTTAGACTGTTCATGAGATTTTTTTTTTAAGCAGGGCTAATATATATGTAGAGAGAGAGAGGATGCTGTTGAAAAGAGCAAATAGAACTCTGGATTCTAAGCTTATATACTAGCTTCCTTGATGTTCTCTAAGTTCTTAGATGATCCTTTCTCTTTTTCTTGTTTTTTTATGTACAGTGCACGAGTTCCATTTTTGCGAACCTAGCAGTGTTGGGTTTCAACCAGTTTTACTAATCCATAGGTGGCAAATTATGTCACATGTCATGGATTATTGCAGATAAACCCCTAAATAAATGTACTTCTGTAGATTCCATTCAGGCCATACTTCCAGTTAAGGCACAACTTGCAGTTAATTCATTTATCGCAGAGGTGTTCATTTTGGGCATGATCCAACCAAAGTTAAACCTCATTAATTTCAATATAGGAAACTTCAACTCTCATGTCAGCTGACAGGGCTTAAAGTTCTTAATTTTGTCTGGATCATTCCTCTCATGTTTAGTTATCTTGTTCTCTTTTGTGCACGTTTCTTGAGGGTTTTGTTGTTGCTGTTATTGTGGGGGGAGATAAAATGCTGATTTTTTTTAATGCTGACTGCTAATGAAAGATGAGCAAACTGACTGACAAATGAATGAACATATCGCATGTCCCTTAAGCTACACATGAGCAGAATCCTGCAAAAATCAATTGTCTGATAGCTGGAGGACATTGGGTTTCATGTGATTGCATTTGCTGGATTGACAGAGGCTTTACAAAGCACAGATGTGTGAGATGTTCTAACCTAATTAAAGATCCTTATGAAAAAAAGAGCAGTAACTAAGACTGTGGCAAAAGAAGTAATCTGACCTATGCATTAAACATAATTTTGGAGTGCCTTTTGGGAGAAGAGAAGGAGGAGAATATTTAAAGTAATTTTGCTTTGAGCACAAGTGTACTGTAAGTGTGTGTGTGCACGCTCTAAAATGATACTGTACAAAAGCCTTTCAGCTACTGGACAGAAATGAATATTCATGTGAGGTCAAGCATAAAGATCTATGATGTGTTCAGTTCACTTTATGTCCATTTATCATTTTGCTGCAGAGGTTACTTTTTGAAGCTGCATTGTCTGGACCATTTTGGGGATCAGGGACAATATACAACAAGCCTGAAAGATTTGTGTCTAAAGATAAACTAGCACTATCAGGAATGATACAGTAGAAGCATATGGGATCAACTTAATTTTTTCCTCTCTTTTTGGTAGACTACATTGATACATTGCTGCTTGTCTTGTGCTTTGATATTTGATTAGGAGCACTTAGAGAGTTCAAAGTATTCCCTTGTGTTTATCTTTATATAAATCTTATTATTGTTTGTTTTGCCTTTTTACAGGCCCAAACCTTAGTCTTCTTTCTTATAAACTAGGCACCCATAAAGAAAAACAGGTCATTTTAGCATATAGATTCTGTTGTGGTTCAATAAAGCTGGCATGATTTATGTTAGTTTCTTTCTCATTTCTCCTGTGTGCTGGGCATTCCCCCCTATACATTGCTCTTGTACTGCATATTTTCTTGTGCATGAAAGAAAGTGTATTTAATGAAAAGGGCTGAAGCTTATTGCTGTGCATAACTGAGTTATAACATTAAATAAGGTTCCTATAATGATTGGTATGCAGAAATGCTTATTTGTGATTCCAACTTTTGACTTTCAACTGACTTTTGCTTTTTTATACCTAGACTTTTTAAACGAAGGAGTTAAGTGTATTTATTTTTCTTCAGTGAAACAGGCTTTGGGTTTTGTTTTTGTTTTTTAAACTGGAAAATTGATTATAGTGTATAGTGTATAGAATACATTGCAAACTGAACACATTTTGTTCTTTATGTATTATCTGCATAATGACAGACAATGAGTGACATTGTACAGGTATGACAAGAAGCACATTGACCTTCAAATACATCTATTTCTTGTGCTACAGTTCCAGATATTTTGTTACAAAATGCCTGATGAGGACACAGTCTTGTAGTTCTCATAGAGGACAAAAATCGAGACGATAAATCTAGAATTGTACAGTCAACATCTTTCCTCCTAAAAAATGCTTTCCTTAGAGCCTGACAATCTCCTTTCTTTTGTGCTTACAGTTAACTATGTACATGATTTGAGCAGAAGTAAATTATTTGAGAAATCGTTCACTGCCCTTCATAAAGTCATCATCAAAAACACTCACAGAAAGTAAATAGTTGGACAACCCAATCTATAATGCAGATAAACCAAAGTACTTAGGCTTACGCCAGTTCATTCCCATTGCCTGGTTCAGATGTAACAGCTCCCAATCGTGGTTTCATAACCCAGTGCATGCTCACTCTTCACCCCATTCTTCTTCTATGGGTACTGCACCCCTTCCATTGGGATGATAATTATACTTTGTATAATTGTATCTGCACAGCAAAGTTTTTGCCCATGATTAGCAACAATCTATGCTTTGAAAACCTGTTTCTTTGATTTCATGGTAAATGTTAGTGAAAATGTTGGGGCAGTATCACGATACCAAGGGGCCCTTCCAGACTGCTCCCAGGCATTGTGGGATGTGGTCCACTCCTTGCCACTAGCAACCTTCAGTGGCCCAGGAGGCATTTCCCTTAGCCCAACCAGTAGTGCACAAGCCGCAGGAAGAATGTGTGCTCTTCACCCCCCTTTCTGAGCTAGAAGCAAAACAGCTCTCAGTTTCGTTTCTCGGCTAGAGGCCTCCCTTATCTTGCCCGGCCGGGTAGCGAGACCAAACAGACTCCAGGGAAACAAACTGTTCTCAGTGGTAGAAATCCAGAGAGAGGGGAGGGGAAAAAGGACAGGATAGGATTTGAGCCAGGCCTGGTTCCCTGCTTTTCATGACAGGCAGATGAGTGGAGGAATGTAAAAAGAAAAAAGAAAAAAAAAGATGGCAAGGAGTACGAGATCCTATGGGATAGCCATCCTTGCCAACCTTTGACTTGGTTGTTGAGCAGCAGAGCAAGTGAACTGAACCTTTGATTTGAGCAGAACGACAGCACAGTCCTATCCTGTGCTGGAACAAACAGACCAACTGGCCTGCACTATATCCAAAGCAGGGTTGGAGGCATCAGCAGTGCAATTCAGAGCGCAATCCTAACATATGCTGGCCTAGTAAGGCCGACATAGCAGGGCAATATCCTAAGGCCCATTAGGAGGCAGCAGCAGCAACATCCAGGACAAGGGGAGGTTTTCCACTTGTATCCGCGTAAGCCCCAGGCACCCCTATGGGCCTGCTCAGAATTGCGCCTGCTGCTTTGCAGGCGCAGAGGAACAATGCCCGGGAGCGGCCCGAATTGGCGCCGCCATGGCTGGGCTTTAGGATTTGGCACTACGGCCGTCCTGCGTCACAACAGCGTCACAACCGCTGTCTCCGCCCACTGCGCCACCCAGTTACGCCACCCCCGGAACGCATCTGGAATGCCCTAGAGGAGGCCCTACGCCGATTGAGCACCACTGACACTTGACTGACACATGGCTGGTGCTGCCTACGGTTGTGGTGGCGCCAGAGCACCAGCACTGCTGCTCGTGCCGGTCTAGCGCCGTCCCAGCTTCACAGCGCCAACATGGACGCACTTTACGGCACGTTTGCGACAGCACTCGGCCGGTGCAAGACCTTAGCGCCGGCGCAAGGGGGGTATGAGATTGTGCTATCAGAGTAATTCTGACCCCTTACCCTTAGTAATTACCCTGACATTACCCTTAGTAATGTCCCACCCACCACAGTGGGGATATTCAGGTCTGTGCTAATAGCTGGTGCAGATCCAAGCAGGCGGATGTAAAGACGGCACTGCTCACGGGGTGTGTGTGTGTTAGGATCCAGGCTAAGTGCTGGAGGCCGGTACCACCCCTCTCCTGGGCCTGGTCTGCCCACATGCATGCCTTCCCCATCCTGTTCACCCGTCCTCCCCAACCCAACATGCCAAATGTCCTCAGCCCGCACAAACATACCATCCTGGGGTGGCACTGAGGCTGCATTTGATGTCCACAGGCTGGCACACAATCCAGGACAAGGACCTGGATTGTACACTCTGCTGGCAACAGCGCCTGGATTGTTCTGGCTACCAAGTGCTCTGTATTGCACTCCGAGGACGCTCTAAAGCCCTGTTGGGACTGCTGTGGCGCAACATGGGGCAAGTGGAATATATCCCCTGTATTCCCAATTTGTGCTGCCTTCAGCCCCTATCCCGCACTGGATATGGGGCAGGTTGGCTGGCCTCTCTGTTCCAGTGCGGCGGGTTAAGATTGGTCTGCCCTTGGGAAAATGGTTCGTCCTTTAAAAGTAGGGTTTTCAATGTATGTAGAGGGGAAGTTTAGACAAACCGTTCTCCCATATGATGAAAAGAGATGCCATAGATCACCGATTCCCAAAGTGTTGGTGGTGAACCACCATTGGGAACCTTTACTTGGGCATTCCCCCTTAAGAGAAGTGGCCCAGTAATGTGTGCCCTGATGGCATAGCAGTGAACCCACGGGCTTGTCCCCTTACCTGTGTGGTGGAGGGGGCCCCCTGCAGGGTCGGGAAAACCCTCAGCCTCTTCCGTGAATCTCCCTGAAAAGTCCTGATTTGCACTCAAAAGTGCTCTTCTGGTGTTTGCAGGGCTTTTGGGTGCATCAGCCCCATGGAAGGGACTGCGGGCCTCCCCGACCCTGTATATTGACCCTGTATACTGTGGGCCTGCCTGTAAATTGAAAACATGCTGATATTTATTGAGCAGCTGCTAAAGTACATAGAAATCCACTGTGTGCTTATTGCTTTGCTCATCAGCAGATGGAGCTTCTGCCTTGTTTTGTGCTATAAGTAGGGGTGTATGTTTTTGGAGATATTTTTTCCAAAATGTCTTGATTAAAATAGCAAAGTGAACACACTAAACATGCCCAAATGCAGTGTGTTTTCATGCAGTGTTTAACAGAAAAAAAAACATCCCTAGCCATAGAGTAGTAATAGGTACATGCCCCACCCAGGTAAAGGTGTCCCACTGTAGTTGTTTTAGGGGTGGTTTTGTTGTTGTTGTTGTTGTTGTTGAAAACAGCCTTTTGGGTGTTAACTGCCTCTTGGTGGCTAAAATATCTGAAGTTGCAATCATAACCTGGAGTTAGGCCGGCACAGTTCGGCCAGCAAAGTTTGGCCGGTACAAGGGACACCGTAAAGTATGTTTGGGCCACTCTGGGCAGAAAGGCCAGAACATAGAGGTGCACCATCCTCCCTGACTCTAGAGTGTTCCAAACATGCTTTATGGTGGCCCTTGTGCTGGCCGAGCTTTGCTGGCTCAGCTTATGCTGGCCTAACTGCAGTTTAGGATTGTGCTCTTAGAGTCAGAGAGGCCAGAACATACACCATCCTCCCTGACTCGGGCAGCGCAATTCTAGCGTGCCCCTTGCATCGACGCTATGTCATAGTAGTGACGCAAGAGGCGGTGCACCGACGCGGGAGCACCAGGCAGCACCCCCGCATTGGCGCTCTGTGTCTGAAGCTGATGCTACTCGCAGCATCGGCTTCAGAGCACCGATGGAGAGCCTCCATTACGCCAACCGAAGAAGGTCAGCGCAAGGGATTCTCTGTCCTGTATTGGGACAGGGATTGGGGGGGGGGAGCAGGAGGCAGGACTTGGGCGGGATGTGGGCAGGCTTGGGAGGTGGCCATACGGCCACATCCTAAGCCCATCAGCAAGGCTGCGCTGCCCCGATTTGGGCCGCACAGTCTCCTCGGATCTGCACTTGCTCTTTAGCGGGCACAAATCCAAGGAGCACGCTGGAGCCTCCCCTATGGTATGGGAGTGCACTCTTGCTTGCGGCAGGAAGGCTCCAGCGTCTCCTAAATAGTGTCGGATATGGTGCTGGCCCGTCGGTCTCGCCATTCTGGCGCTGTTTAGGATTGTGCCCTGAGAGAGGTCCAAATGCACTTTATGGTGGTCCTTGTGCTGGCCCAGCTTTGCTGGCCTAACTGTGCTGGCCTAACTCCAAGTTAGGATTGCACCCTGAATAAAAACACAAAACACTGTATTTTGGTGTTCAAAATATTTTCCAGCAATTAAAATAGATTACTTTTCCAATTACAAATAATTCTGTGGCTGCATCTGCTAACACCATATCACCTGTAACATCTGCCTTAGTGGTATTCAAACTTTTTATACCGGGACTCACTTTTTAGAATGGTGCTTCCTGTGGGGACCCACCGGAAGTGATGTCATTAAACTGGAAGTGATGTTGTGTCAGGAAGTGAAATCATCAAGCAGGAAGTGCTGTCATTGGGACATAATAAAATTACACTGCTGGAATGCAAACTGGCATTCTTGGACTGCAGCAACTGCACAACCATGAAACATCCCTGACAGAAAGCAAGATTAAAACAAAATATGATGTAAAAGCACTGAACTAAAAACAAAATTAAAAAAAACTCTCACTTGAAAACTGTTAACTGTTAAAGAATATAGCAAGAGTAAGGTCTGCTGAAGGAATTCTACCCTCTGCCCTCGTGAACTTTCCTTAAACCTGGGGGATGGCAAAAGTGCTGAATCCTAATGCTGGTATCTGTTGCTGACACAGGCACGCCTGAGTTCTGGGCAAACCCAGAATGATAGCACGCAGATGCAGCATACTGGTTCAGGACTCGGCCCCACAATTTCAATCCATTAACTACAGAGCCCTTTTGACCTGGCACAAACCCTAAACCTAAAAGTTAACCATTGAACTCCTGAAACAGCACAAAAGGTTGATTCTAGAAATGTACTTTAAGATTAATCATTAGAACACAAAGCACCTGACTTGTAACACGTAGACAAAATTAGCCTAATAAATGAGGACAGAGCTCTCGGAAAAGAGAGAGCTAGGGGAAGCTAGAGCAGCTTCTCCTCCTCCGATGAACCTGCAAATCTTGTCTCCTGTCATCATTGACTTGTGATTGCTTCAGTCTGCATCTTCCAAGATGGCTGCTTCCAGCTTTCCTTGACCCACCTGACATCAAGTCGCGACCCACTAAGTGGGCCCCGACCCACAGTTTGAATAACACTGATCTACCTAGTGCACTTTTAAGGTATTTAAAATTAATAAAAATGAGAACTTTGAGAATGTAGAATAAAAACATATAACACTGCAATTTGCAATTCTAATCAAGAAATTTTGGAAAAAATATAATCAAAAAACCCACACCCCTATCTATGGCAGTAGTTTCCAAACTTTTTTTTTTACCTCCTTGACCTACTGGGCCATTGGCCGTGGTTCCCTATTAAGATTACAATCCTATACATTGCATAGGTGTTTTTTTCATGAGGTCCCTGGCTTTCTTTGGATACAACCCATGAGATTCTTTGGGAGTCACAACAAAATTGGTATAATACAGTATTTCATGGTTCTGTAATTATAGACTGATATTTAACTTAGAAATAAAGTTCTTGCATAAAAGCAAAAAGATACTGGGCTCAGATACATCAGCAGATGCAGTGGATTTATGAATGAAACCAGAAGCCTTCTTGCTGGGTATACTTGAGATTCAGGTTCCAAAAGACTTTGAAATTTTATTTTTGTATATGACAACTCCAGCAAGGATATTGCTGGATATGCACAATATTGGAAAGTTCTAGAGATACCTTCAACTGAAGGTTGGTGGATAAAAAATTTGGACTTAATGGAAATGGACAAACTTACGATTTCACTTAAGGAGAAGTCAGTAAAGTCATTTATGAATAACTGGAAACCACTCATTGACTTCCTGCGTGAGAAGGGAAATTTTGGTGTAACGAATTATGGTTTGGATGAATAGGTGGATGATTAGATGGATAATTAAACATTTTGCTGGAGATTAAAATAAATGATAAGGAGATAAAAAAGAAGTATTAAAAGAAAAGAATAAGAGGTTAGTTAAGAGACAATTTTTAAATGGAGCAGTTATTGTTGTTATTCAGTCACTAAGTCGTGTCCGACTCTTCGCGACCCCATGGACCACAGCACGCCAGGCCTCCCTGTCCTCCACTAGCTTCCGGAGTTCGCCCAACTTCATGTTTGTCGTTTCGGTGACACTACCTAACCATCTCATCCTCTGCCGCCCCCTTCTCCTTTTGCCTTCAATCTTTCCCAGCATGAGGGTCTTTTCTAAAGAGTCCTCTCTTCTCATGAGGTGGCCAAAGTATTGGAGCTTCAGCTTCAGGATTTGTCCTTCCAGGGAGCAATCAGGCTTGACTTCCTGTAGGATGGACCGATTGGACCTCCTTGCAGTCCAGGGGACTCTCAAGAGTCTTCTCCAACACCATAATTCGAAAGCATCTATTCTTCGGCGCTCTGCCTTTCTTATGGTCCAGCTCTCACAGCCATACATTGCTACTGGGAAAACCATAGCTTTGACTATGCGAACCTTCGTTGGCAGGGTGATGTCTCGGCTTTTTATTAAGTTGTCTAAGTTCGCCATAGCTTTCCTCCCAAGAAGTAAACGTCTTTTAATTTCATGGCTGCAGTCACCATCTGCGCTGATCTTGGAGCCCAGGAAAATAAACTCTGTCACTGCTTCCATTTCTTCCCCTTCTATTTGCCAGGAAGTGATGGGAGTGGTTGCCATGATCTTAGTCTTTTTAATGTTGAGCTTCAAGCCAATTTTGGCACTTTCCTCTTTCACCCTCATCAGCAGGTTCTTTAAGTCTTCCTCACTTTATGCCATTAGAGTGGTGTTGTCTGCATATCTGAGGTTGTTGATATTTCTCCCAGCGATCTTGATTCCAGCTTGTGAATCATCCAGCCCTGCCTTCCTCATGATGTACTCTGCATATAAGTTAAATAAGCAGGGCAGTTATTAATGTATTGTAAAGGTTGGAAGTAATTTAGATGTATATATACTGTATATTCTGAATTTGGGTTTTGTTTAGTTTCTGTTTTGTAGTGGTGAGTTTGGGTTTTTTTTGGTTGTTCTATTAAAAATAAAATAAATTAAAAAAGAAATAAATTTTTAAAAGTTAAAATTGTATGCCAGTTTACAAAAACAAAACAACTAGAACCTGTAATGGAATCTTAGATTATGGAATTAAATATACGTATTCATAGATGTCTGCATCACATGAACTCTGAAAAGGGTTTCTCAGCCAGCATTGGGGCATCTATATGTTTTCAATTCCACCCCCCCCATTGCCCGAGTTCAGTTTTCAGTCATTTCAGTGGTATTTGTTCCTGCTTGTTCCTGCATTGTATAATTCTGGGTGCTTTACAATAATTAGTTACCTTATGCACAAACCATGTTCAGCACTCTTTTGGTTAATGGTGTCATTGCAGACATATTAGTTTCCTGTGGCAGGTTTGTTTTCCTTTGTTTATTTTATGCATTTCCCCCCCTTGGGTTGTTCAGCTACAGGTATACAGTAATTTGATTAAAAATGCCTACATTTTTCTGCAGGTCAAAACCAACAAAAAGATGCTGCTGCTAAATAATAATTATTACTACCATTAGTATTACAGCTGCAACCAGTGGAAAGTTGAAGATAAAAACTTCCTCTAGAATTGTCCTATTGATTTTAATAGAGCTATTCCAGAATGAATGGGCTGTGGACTTGTCGTGAACAGCAGGGAAACAGGCCTGGCTCGGCTCCATTTTGAGGCCCGTGCCCGGCTTCCGCCCGTCTCCTGTGGACCCTGGCGGTGAGAAGGTTTTCTCCTGGAGGCTGTTTTTGTCTGGCTCAACCAGCCGGGAGCGAGATGGAGGTTGCTGGTGGCCAGGAGGGGACATCATCCCATGATCCCTGGGGGGCAGTCTGGAAGCGCCAGGCCCCCGGGTATCGTGACAGGACTGCAGCTTTCCATTTTAATACATGGTGAGATGGATGATTTCAGGGTGTTGCAACCCAATCCTACATAAATCCCACTCATAGCGATGAAGCTGCACCAGTGTGGCATCAGCTGAATCCTGTGTGAGAGTTTTCGGGCGCAGTCCTAACCTGGAGTTAGGCCAGCAAAGTTAGGCCAGCAAAGTTTGACCGGCACAAAGGACACTGTAAAGTATGTTTGGACTGCTCTTGGAGTCAGAGAGGCCAGAACACAGACATGCACCATCCTCCCTGACTCCGAGAGTGGTCCAAATGTGCTTTACGGTGTCCCTTGTGTCAGCCAAACTTTGCTGGCATAATTGTGCCGGCCTAACTCCAGGTAAGGATTGCACCATTGGTCTCCAGAGACCTACTTGGGGTAAGGGAACATTTGTTCCCTTGCTCTGGGGTAAGCCCACACTGGTCCACTGCGTCTACTCAGCCTACACTTCTACAGCTGGTGCAGGTCCATGTGGACGACAGTCAGGGATAAAGGCTGGGAAAGGAGTTAGGATGCACTACTGGCATCAATAGTGCCCCCTTCACTGCCCTCATCCACCTTCTTCCCTGCCCCATCCTTTCCCTACTTCTATTCTTCCCTGCCCTTTCCCCCCTCCCTTCCACCCTCACTCCTCCCAGTTAACACCAGCATCCTCAGGTGTCCTCAGACCACATGGGCACAGACCTTGCTGCTTGCTGCTTGCCCTCGTGGCCAGTCTGCATCAAATGACTTGTTTCTTTTTGTGACAGCTGCAAAGAGACTTCTACCACTGCAAAGAACATGCAAGGCACCGTTAGCTCCTAAAACGATCGTCCTAAAACACTGGTTTGTGGAACTATTGGGCTTAAAGAATGAAAAGTATCTCATGCATTTGGATGGAAGACTTTTCAGGAGTAAGGCAACTGATTCAACACACCTAATGCATGCTGGCCAGAAGGGATTGCTAATGTTGCAACCTGTTGCAACTCCGCTTAAGAATCAGGCTTGAGGTTTGGGGGTTCTTCTGGGTACAGCTTTTTGTCTGCAGATCCAGAGGTGAGTTTTAGCCAGGAGCATCTTTGTTTGATATGGCAGGTGTGCCAATTGCACCCTTTTTTGGGAAAGATGCATACGGCCACAATAATTCACACCTTGATCATATCCACACCACAGAGTACTGTTGGATCACTGTAATGCATTGAGCCTAGACTAAAAAATGCTGTGGTCAGAGTGCTCTCTGGCTTCCAGTTTGCTTCCAGGCCCATTCAAAGTGCTGGTTATTTGCTACAAGTGTCTCCAGGGTTAGGACCTGGATATTTGAAGGCCTGCCTCATCGAAATGAATCTGTTGCACACTGCAGTCATGGTTACAAAACCTGCTTTGGCCTTTTGACACATGTTTGACAGGAACATGGGACAGGGCTTTTCCATGTTGTTAACCCAAAGTTATAGAATGCTCTTTCCTATGAGGACCAGCTGGCCCTTTGGTGCCAATTTTAAAAAACAACAAGTCAAGATGTTTCTCTTTTGTTTGTCACTGTTTTGATCACTGTTTTGTTCTCATTTGTAGTAACTGTCTGCTCACTCTGGATGTGTTTTTGAAGTGTTGTATTTTCAAAGCTTTGTTTTTATATTGTTAGCCGCCTTTACTGTCCCTTTCAAGGAAGAAAACAGCCTTCGTATTAAAAATAAATATTTTAAATAAATTGAAAAAATAATAAAACAACAGCTGCCTAAATAACAGGCTGGAATGAGACCAGCATGGGCAACAGAATGCAGATAAAGTGTTAGTTGCACCAAATTCTGCACCTCTTCCTTTGCAAATGGTGCTTCCCCACTTCTGCCTTAATGGTATATATTGCACAAAACAGCTCTTTGAGAAAAGCTCTATGACTGCTCCCTCAGTTGCGTGGCACAGAGAAACAATTTGCACTTCTGCTTCAGCAGACTTTTAGAGTCCTCTGTGGCTGGTGTACATGCCAGAAAATTTTTTGCTCTTAACTTTTTGGGTCTCTGTATCCATCTTTGTAAAATAAATGGTGTAATGTCATTATTAGTATGATTATTAGTGAGGGTATGACCGGACATTATTGATGTTGTAGAAATCCTGTTCCCTTCATGGATCACTGCCTTGTTGTGGCGAAGGGGCTTCAGTAGCTCAATGAAGCTGTGAGCTATGCCATGTAGGGTTACCCAAGAGAGTTCTGACTATACATGATCTGCTGGAGAAGGAAATGGCAACCCACTCCAATACTCTTGTCAAGAAAACCCCATGGATTACAGTACTAAAAGGTTAAACGATATGACACTGGAAGAATAGATGCTTTTGAATTATGGTGTTGGAGAAGACTCTTGAGAGTCCCCTGGACTGCAGGGAGATCCAATCGGTCAATGCTACAGGAAGTCAAGCCTGATTGCTCCCTGGAAGGACAAATCCTGAAGCTGAAGCTCCAATACTTTGGCCACCTCATGAGAAGAGAGGACTCTTTAGAAAAGACCCTCATGTTGGGAAAGATGGAAGGCAAAAGGAGAAGGGGGCGGCAGAGGATGAGATGGTTAGACAGTGTCACTGAAGCGATGAACATGAACTGGGCGAACTCCAGAAGCTAGTGGAGGACAGGGAGGCCTGGCGTGCTGTGGTCCATGGGGTCGTGAAGAGTCGGACACGACTTAGCGACTGAACAACAACAGAAGTCCTGTTTGTTTCCTGTCTCGTATAATCTTTGGTAATTGTTGATGGTATCAGGTTCTTGCCCCACATTGCTTCTTGGTCTGCTTCCATTCATTCATACTCTATAATCAGATCTGGCTTACTGTGGATACCAGCAGATACCAAAGTCCAAATTTAAATTGCTTTAAAAACAATAGAAGTCCCATTTCCTACCATTACGTGGCCAAAACTGTAAAATTTCCCAACCTGTAGAGTTCTTTTTTAGCACTGAAAGACCAACTTCTGGGTCATGCCTGGGAGATTTCTTTCTTCTCCCAGGGTGCAATCCTAACCTGGAGTTAGGCTGGCACAATTAGGCCGGCACAGTTAGGCCAGCAAAATTTGGCTGGCACAAGGACACCGTAAAGTATGTTTGAAACACTCTTGGAGTGGGAGAGGCCAGCACACAGATGTGCACCATCCTCCCTGACTTTGACAGCGCAATCCTATGCATGTCCTACTCAGATGTAAGTCTCATCGTGTTCAATGCAGCTTAGTCCCATGAAAATGAATATACGATAGCAACCCGAGAGTGGTCCAAACGTGCTTTATGGTGGCCCATGTGCCAGCCAAAATTTGCTGGCCTAACTGTGCTGGCCTAACTCTAGATTAGAATTGTGCCCCCAGCCTCGCCCCAGACGCATTGTATGGTATTCATGGTAGGAACCCTGATTTTGGTACTTTTTTATTATAAAGCAATTTAAAGTTGTACCCTGGTACCTGCGAATTCGGTATCTGCAAGGGGTTCTGGAATCTCGATACCAAGGTTCGGCAGTATTCTGCATGTACTATATTTTGGCCCAGTTCTACTATGGGTTGGATTGAAGCATGGAGGGCTTGATAACAGTGGAACAGTGGATTCCTATGCTACAGCTGCATTGGGCAGGCAGGGATTTGGGTGGAGTTGGCTGTTTGGCCTGAAAAGACCAAAATAAGTTTGGTTGTAGCCATGCTATTTTCTGTTCCTCTTCTGCAAACTGACAGTTAGTGGAAAGAATTGCACACTTTTATTTTCTGCTGAATACTGATCATACGCTGTCTAAAGGAGATGGTCTTCTGACAGCCACTACGATCTTAGCACCTATTTCCTTTTGCAGGCCTTCTAATTGCTAGGATAAAAGAAAGCAATTGGAAAGTGATAAAAAATAATTACAGCACTTGTGAAGTTTCTTTACTCAGAATCAGACCATTTTCCCATATATCCCCACAACTGTCTGCTCTGATTAGCAGCAGCTCTGCAGGGTCGCAAAAAGAGGTCTTTCCTATGTCTGGTGCCCAATACCATTTTAACTGTAAATACCGCACCAGAGTTCGAAATTGCAGTGTTCTCTGTACAAGGCCTGTGTTTTGTGACTGAACTATAGCATTCCTCAGTTGGAAGCTAAAAGTACTGCTATGTGCTTATATAAACAGGTGAATGCTACGTACAAACCTGGGTGCCAAATCTTTCAGTTTACTCCCATTGCAATGGGTACATGTTTCACAGATATCTACTTTTCACTATTACTTTTTCTTCTGTACTCAAAGAAGTACTTTACAGTGCTTTGGGCTGGTTTATTTGTGCTGGTTTATTGCTTAACCCAGTGGTATTCAAACCTTTTAGACCGGGAACACTTTTTCAAATGGCACATGTTGGGACCCACCAGAAGTGATGTCATTAACCTGGAAGTGATGTTGTGGCAGGAAGTGACATCATCAAGCAGGATGTGCTGTCATTGTAACATACTAAAATGACACTCCTGAAATGCAAATTGGAATTCTTGGACTGCAGCAATTGGATAATCATGAAACAACCCTGACGGAAAGCAAGATTAGGACAAAATATGATGTAAAAGCACTGAACTAAAAACAATTTTTTGTAAAAAACAAAAACAAACCCTCACTAGAAATTTTAAACTGTGAACACTCACAAAAGGAATATAGCAAGAGTAAAGTGTGCAGTTTCCAAGAAGGCTGTTCCCAGATGTGTGTGTGTGTGTGTGTGTGTGTGTGTGTGTGTGTGTGAGAGAGAGAGAGAGAGAGAGAGAGAGAGAGCATTTCACTTTACGTCTGTGCTATTTTTCTGCTGCAACTCTAAAATGGCAATTTGTTAAATACCTGTTACCTCTGTGCTGCTGTCTTTATTTAAATTACAGCGCCACAACTAAACTTAAATCTTTTATTACACTGATGTTTTTAACATCAGAGGAACACAGAACTGTCTGGGAGACTTTGCTCTCCAAGCAGCAAATGGCTCTGAAGGGGAGGGGGCCACGTTACGCAAGAGAAGTTCCTGCAGTATCTAGTATTTCCCCCCTATAGGAATGCCACTGCTGTATTGTGTCCTTACCCATACTTGTGCCTGTAGTGTTGTTTCTGTAGTGTAGTGATGTTTCTTGGAAGGCATAGGCTGACAGTGTAGCAAACTAGAAGTAAGGAAGAGAAGATTTGGCTTGGGCCTAGAAGGAGTTATTGGGAAAAAAAACAGGGTTTTGGTTTGTTGGTTTGTTTGTTTTTTGGTGTTTTCCAAAGATAGAAATGCAGAAAGCAGAGTTAAGTGTTTTATTCAAAATTTACATTATAATTAAAATTATAATCACTTTAAATGTGTATTAGGAAGAGGATAGAGGTGGTTTAGTGTCATCAGATGACATGATAATGCTGCCCCTGCTAAGTGGGCAAGAGGCACTTTTTCAAGTGGTGCTGCTCTTATATTTAGCAGGGGAGGAGTAATTGTCCCTATTCACCCCTGCGCAGTGTCTTTTCTAGTGGCTGGTGCATTCTGCATTTTTTTTTTAGCTCGTGAGCCCTTGTGGGACAGGGAGACATTTCACTTTATTATTATTTGCCTGTAAACCGCGTTGTGAACTTTGTGTTGAAAAGCAGTACATAAATACTGTTGATTGATTGATAATGATTATCAATCATACATAATCAAATGATTGTTTGATGATAATGCGTAATGAGCCATTACTCATGCACTCCCCATTAAATAATAAAAACAAAATAAAACTGTGTTGTTTGCACATTTTGGGTTTTTGGTTTTACAAAAATGAGTAGTGCAAAAAGTGGTGTTATATGTTACTTTATTGTCACTGTTTTCTCCTAATGCCAGCTATTGAGTGATGCATTAAAATGGTGTATACTTTGCTTATAAAAATATACCTTGCTTGAATTTAATATACCTTGCTTGAATTTAAAGCAACATTCTGTTGCTTCACGGAATGTTTGTGAAACATTTTGCAAAATACTTTTTGGAGTTGAAGACAAAATGGTAAGCACCTTGATACCTACTGATTTTAAACCAAAGGGTTTTGTAAAAATATTTAAACAATACTCTAGATAGCAAATATAAGTCCCATTATCCTAATGTAATATATGTGTTTTCACCATGAGTTATAGTCCAAAGGATTCACTATTAAAGTGTTGGTTTATTAAGCAGAGCATTAAGAGGTTCCATTGCCTTCCCTCTAAGTCCTTTGCTGCAAAAGTATTGTCAAAGGACTATGAGGATTTATTGATGTAGTAAGCAAGTGGTTTGTATCTAATTCAATATACTCGATTGGGACTCTCTTCCTGCCCCAAAAAATGTTTTCCACAATTAATTAAAATAAAGAAAGTTAAACTTGCATCTACTTTTGATTACAGAACAAATGCTTTTTCATAAGATTGCGTCTGCTAATTGCAAACTCACCGATAGTTGAGTACCTTTATACAGTGAACGAAACAAAACAACCCCCACAATCAACCAATTTGATAGTTTCCTTTGAGAAACATCTAGTAAAAGTATTAATGGTGCTCATTCATAAGTCAGTTGCTGTGTTGGGGCTGTGCATTCATTTGCAGTAAGTCTCAAATGGAACGTAGCCCTCAAGCACATCCATTGCCATCTGGAGCTACTTGGCCTCTTCTGACGATGGCCAATTTCTGATATTTAATCAGCCAGTCATTGAGATGCTCTTGTACCACTGGAGCATTTTAATGACCATTTGGCGGCAATGTAGGTGAAGCTCAACGAAACGCATATTTTGGAATTGGTCCTCTGCTCATTCTTATAAGATGGCAGCGTGAAGCAACCACTGGAAATAAAACTGTGCTGATGACTGTGTTTACTTAATTCAGTGCAGGATTTGATCATTGCTTCTCTTTTCTTTCCATGTAGTGCATAGCAGTGGTCCAAATCAATAAATATTATACTGTATTGCCATAGTCCGATTTTATTAGGTGTACTTAAATTGAGAGCAGAGGGTTTTAGTGTGTTTATCCTTGGGATGGGCTTAGTTATGTCTATTCAGTTGTATTTAGTTGTCCATTGATGTGTGGCTTCAGCTCCTTGTGGTTCCTCTTTTGTTAGGTATATGCACTGAAAGCTCAATCCCTATCCAGTGGAGCACACTGTGACAGTGGATGCTGCCAACAGAATGTGAAACACTCTGTTGGCAGCCATTTTCGTAGCTCTGATACAAGAGGGAGCAGTGCTTCTATCTCTGCTGTCAGACCCCAGTATGCCCACTGGAGAAGGTAAGGAGGGCAGGGAGGGGAAGGAACGGGGCGGTAAGGCAGTGAGAAGGGATGGATCCAGTGGTGATGGTATGAGCCAGATTCTATCCCCTGTTTTGCAAGCCTCCCTATCTCCTTTGTCTCCTGTAAGCTACAGAGCTGTCTCAAGTCTAAAGAAACCCATTGCAGAGCAAGAAGCTTAAGGAGGGTAAGGGATAATTCCGCATTCCCTTCTGAAGCCTCCTGATCCACCCTCCCCTTGTTGCTGTCTTCAGAGAAAGGAAGAGAAGTTAGGTAGGCAAGGACTGGCACCAATGTCAGGTGAGACGTTATCACTGCTGACTTGCTTGGAGAATCTGATGGGTGGGAGGATGAAAAAGCTGCTCTGTCCAAAACAGGTGACCAGAGTCTGGAGCTGAATAGAAGGAAGAGCAAGTGGGAAGAGTGCCCACCTGGCAAGGCATTGATTCAAAGGACAAGCAATAAGCAGCTCTGACTTCCACTCAGAATACCCACTTGCGGTTTCCGAAAAGGAGAAAACATGCATCTGAAAGAGATGGCAGACTGCTTCACCTGGAGGACAACTGCAGGTGTTTCGCATGCAGGGCGTCTTGCTGGACAATATGAAAAGTGGTCTTTTACAAAAAAAATAACAATTGTTACTGCCAAGCTGCAGTGCTTCCTCCGTATGGAGTAACCAGGAAAAATACGGGTTGGGTATCGCTTATCCGGACTGCTTGGGAAGGGAAGTTGTCTGGATTTTGGATTTGTCTGGATTTCTGAATAATTACATAAATACAATGAGAAATGCTTCCTCTTGCTCTTTTCACTGTGACCCATTTGGGTGGCTGCTGGCTTCAATTTTTCAATTACAAAAAATGAAAAATGTCATTTTTTTCAACAATGGCGCACCCCACAGAGCAGAATAGAACTTTCAGCCTGTACCCACACCGTAAAAGGGAATGAGCACAAGACCTTTTAGTGTTCACACTGCAGAAAACAAAGGTGTCTGGATTTTAGAAGTGCAGATAAAGGGAAATCTACCTGTAGAAGTGCATATTGTAAAGTAGTGCCAAACTACTTTTGAACATGTGCAGTAAAAGTGGCTAACAGTGCAGTTCTGTGTATGTCTGTTCAGAATTGAGTCCCATTGAATTCAATGGGGAGTACTCCAGGGTTACATGTATAGGATTGCAGCCTAAATGTATTCAGATGCATTCTTTAAAATATTTAATTTTTCTATGACATAAAGGTAAAAAAATGGTTAAACAGAAAACTGTGTCTTATTTCTTTAGTCACATTTCCTGTTTTAGAGTAGGTGAGTAGGTGTTCATGGAGTGAGGGCAAACCAAGTCTCAGGGTGCAATACTAAACCACACTGGAACAGTGTATCCAATGCAGGCTGAGAGCAGGCTGGAGCCTCCATGGGGTAAGGGCAAATTTGTCCCTTTACCTTCAGCCACCCCAATGGGCCTGCTGTTTAGCAGCCACAAGTCTGAGCACTCTGCATGGCCCAAATGAGGTCCGCACGGGCAGGGGACAGGGCTTTAGATGCAGCCTAATGGCTGCATCTGGGCTCCACTCTGTGGGCTGTCCCACCCGCTACAACACCATCCCCAACACTGTTCTGACCTCTCCCGCCTCCCTCCTCCAATGCCCAGAGAAGCCAGTGCGCTAGCCAAACTTTCTTGACCTAGGACCGTCTTGGCACTTCCAGGTTGACGCAGCTGCCTGCATCGGCCGTGCGCCACAAGTGCTGGCACAGAAGCACTTTATGGCACCTTGTGACACCACAGGGCAGACGCAAGCAGCTCGTGTCAGCCCTACAGTGCCCTTGGATTGTGCCCTCAGTGTATTTTGAATGGTGCTGCTGTACATTAGAATATTCTATTCAAATCATTATCTGCCATTAAAATTGTTCTTCATATAGCGGTAGATGTTTGCATTATTTCCACTAAGTGATTATCAGCGTGTATTCCTGCAGAATGAAGCCACAGAACTGAAGAGTATTTCCAATAGATTAATAGCTATGAATTAAATATCTAATGTAAAAATTGGATAAGTGGGCTCACCTTATTTGCTTTTTAAATTGAAATTCAACATTCAAAAATATCATTTGTAGGATTTGATCAATTTGGGGTAAAATTAAGAGCATAGCTGATCTTTCTCCTGTCCGGTTTCTGGAAGGGAAAGAAGTTGAATTAGCATTTGAAAATCATCATCGTTACCTCTTAGGAATACTGTTGTCAAGAAGCCTATCTGGATGCATAATCAAAAGGGAGCTGTATCTCTTCTCCTCAACTAACACAAAGGTCCAAATACAAAATCTTGCATTTGGGGACAATTTGTAGATTTATGGTAATCCCTAAAGGATTGTAACTTTAATTTACTCATAGAGGTAGCATTTAAAATCTATAACAGCAAGAATAATTCTGTATTAGCTTTATTTCCTCCTCCCTCCCTGCAAATGGATGTGTGCATGGAAAAAATTAGGATACAGGTAGAGCTTGGTGTTGTTTCCCTCCTTTCTATATACGGATTTATACTAGATCAGCTGTTTCCAACCTTTTTTCATCTCATGGCACACAGCAAAGGTATCAGTGCACACCATCCAGTTTTTGACAATTGAAAAGGCACACCATCCTGTTGGCGGGGGGGCTCATACTAAAATTACCCCCAAACTTCTGCAGCATACCTGTGGAGAATTTGTGGCACAAGGGTTAAAAACAATGGTGTTATCCTACCGGTACGCTGGGCGGGACGTCCGGGTGATCGGCAGCCTGCCTGTCGCGTACCACAACGTTACGCCATTTGCGTAACGTATGCAAGCGGCGTAACTGGTTACGCAAATGGCATAACGCAGTGGTACGCGACGGGCGGGCTGCCGATCACCCGGATGTCCCGCCCAGCGTACCGGTAGGATAACACCACTGGTTAAAAATCACTGTACTGGACTATCTGAGATTAGTCAGATTGCCTTAGACTGCAATCCTATACACACTTTCCTGAGAGCAAGCCTCACTGAACACAGTGGGACTTCCTTCTGAGCAGATATGCATACCATTGTGCTGCTAGTATTATAATAGCTTGCTGAGCAGATTGCAAATTTGGAATGTGTTTAAATGGTGGCCTGGTTCAGAAATCATGGCCAAACCATAATGAGCTGCTGTGAATGAAGTTCAGGCTCACGTGTCCCTTATTCCCCTTTCTTCCAGATCTGACTTCTATCTCACATTCTTGAATTTGCTTCTCCACTGTTTGCCATAACTACAGCTATATTCTTTTGATTTTATTAGTTTATATCAGTTTGGAGGAAATAAATTGCATTCAAATATTAGATGCCTTACCAGGACTACATAATCCATGAGGCCAGCTTATCCATTTATTGTATGTATATATTGTATGTATATACAGTGATGTCATGCAGGGGGAACGCGGGGGAACTCAGTTCCACTAGTTAAAATTAGGGCTGAGTCCGCCTACTTCACTCTCCCTCCTCCCCCCTCCCAATTCCTCTGCAAAGAGCTTTTCTTCTTGGTTGGCCGGCACTCAGAGGGTTAAAAGGAGCGACTCCGGATTCCTAGTGGGGCGAAGGCAGTGATGTCATTCAGGGGGAGTGGACCAGAACGGGCGTTCCAGATCCTTACGGGCTACGTGGCTGGTTCCGGGTTCCTGACAAGTGCCAATCAAAAGTGAGTTCCTGTTCCTAAATCATTTGAATGACACCACTGTGTATATATCATCAAAACCATAACATGCTATAAACTATAGCTATACTGTTGCTTACTATTATGTCCAAATGAGACAAACAGTGGATGTACGGCCTCCAAACCTGAACTAAAAACCATAGTTTGACTCTTTTGACTAAGATACCTCAAAGATAAGGTGATTTTTTTCAAAACATTTCAGCTATGAAATCAGAGATGTCAGCAAGTTAAGAGGAAGGCTCTGCTCAACCGTTCTGTTAAAAGTTGGCAGCCAAAGGTCTGGTTCACTATTTCTACTCAATATCTGATTTCATCCTTCCTTATTGTTGTGATTCTTGGACATGGGCACATGTCCTCTCTATGCATTCTTTCTCCCGATTTGACTTCCCCTCTCAGGTTCCTACCTCCGAATTGCACCCTGCTTTCTTCCCAGGGTCGTAGTTAATGAAAGTGTAGCCCAATGCAGAGGCAAAATGTAGCCCAGGAAGTGACATCACAACAGAAAGTGACATCATGTTATATTTTTATTTTCTCGGGGGTTTGGCCATAACGTTTGATAGAATGAAGATATTACACTCTGGTTTGTGTCATTGCATTCTGCATTAAACTCCTCATCGAATGGTATATAACATAATGGCATTATTCATACATATCAAGGTATTCCCCATTTTGGCCACTAGTGTCAAGCTTAGCTTGTTGGCCCCCTAAAGCTTGTTGCCCAGTGCAAATGCACCTCCCTGCACTTCTTTAGCTACACCCTGTTTCTTCCAACTTGTCTTCTTTGTAACTGCCTCCATTTCAGTCCCCCAAGTTTGCTTTAGGACACAATCCTAATCAACTTTTCAGCACTGTCATAATGGTGCCAATGGGGCATGTGCTCAGTGGCGTCATGCAGCCGGAACACTGGGTGGGAGGAACATGTGAGCGGCAGTCCGCCCATTGCGTACTGCTCTGTTTCGCCATTTTCCCCGCCCCGCGGAGCGGTACGCAATGGGCGGGCTGCCGCTCACCTGTTCCTCCCACCCAGCATTCCGGCTGCATGACACCGCTGCATGTGCTGCATCCTGCAGGTGGGGGGACAATCACGGTGCCCTCCTCAAGATAAGGGACTGTTTGTTCCCTAAGCTCAGAGTTGCATTGCCTTTACTCCAGTGCTGGAAAGTTGGTTAGGATTGTGCCCTTAAGCACTTACTCTGTTCTGTCCTTCTCTGGAATCTGACTAGCAAATGGCAATGGCAACTGAAGACACTTCTTTCTGCCCCAGCCCCTCATTGACATATTAAAGCAATTCAGCCTATCAATGTCAGAAGCTTTACCACTCTCACAGAATTCCTTAACATGTTGCAATATAGACTCCTGGCAATTTTCTGCATGTTGGTTTTTCAGAGCTAGTGTTGCCAGCCTTCTGGGATTGGCCTGAAATATCCAGGAATCAGCATCAATCTCCAGGTAACCACCCACAAACAATACTGGAGATTTTGACAAGACTTCCAGGAATTCCTAACATTATAGCATGTTGGAAAATAAATCTCTCAGAATATCTTCAGTCATTGAAACCTTATTTGCCCAGAAGGATTTAAGCAGGCTAGCTGAGTTCATGGTTGCAGCCTTGAACTCAGTAATGATTTCCAGCTGCTTTTATCCTCAGAGATGGGCTACTGCATATTTGGAAAGTGACGAATATTTATAAAAGACATCATATTTATGCTGCCGTATAAGTGCTGCATTCATATTTAGGTTTACTCAGCTTCTGAATTCCGGTTATGTGAAACAAATTCATGGCTGGGAAGTTGAAGGCAATAATACCTTGGCAATGTAAATTTATTGATAAAGTTTGCCAGTCCTTGATTGAAAAGATGGCTCTGCCTCCTGTAAATAGTTGCAGCTTATAGATGACCCAGCTTCTGCAATTTTATACTGTTTTACTAATAGAAAAATCCATATCTGGTGCATCTGTGCCTGCTTTGGCAGTAAAGAATTTCTCTTCAAGACCAAATAGCTCAAGGAATGACTTACCCATGTGTGCTTATGGGTAAGACCAAATTCAAACGTGAGAAGGCAGGCTTTGGCATATGGAAAGACCAAATTCAAGCCCTTTGTGCTTGCCACCCCCCACAGCACCCTCCCTCTGCCTCTGGCAACAGGGTAGCAAGTGACACCCACCACCCACCTTCTTCTTTCCTCTTCCCCCAACATCCTTGATTTTTAAAAGACGAACCAGGGTGCAGGAGGAGCAGCAGAGGTGGCAGCAGAGTGGAACCCCTGCGTCATGTGAGGTCACTCCATGGTCCCAGGCAGTAGCATAGCTGGGGGAGTGGGTACCTAGGACTGGGTGATGTGATTGCTCTCTCTCTCTCTCTCTCTCTCTCTCTCTCTCTCTCTCTCACGCGCGCACACACACACACACACACACACACACACACACACACAGAGCGCAATCCTATGGAATGTGTAGCGTCGATTGGCACCCCCGCATCAGCGCTAAGGCAACGGGACCTGCACAGCGCCTCCCTCGCATCAGCCGAAGCCAGCTGGTGCAAGGGAGCCGCCATGATGGGATGGCTCTGGGATTGGCGGGAGGAGGGTGGGATGTGGGCGGGCCCAGGATTCGGGGCACACAGTCTCCTTAGACTGTTTAGCAAGCGCAGGTCTGAGGAGCGCAAAGGGGAGGCTGGAGCCTCTCTCTCTCTCTCTCTCTCTCTCTCTCTCTCTCTCTCTCTCTCTCACACACACACACACACACACACACACACACACACACATCGTTATTATATTGCAATCTAAGGTACACTTGATGTTGAACTTGTATGTTAAGTTGTCTTTATGGCACTTAGGGATTCTATTGGTTATTACAATGACTTAACATCAAGGGTAAAAATATGTTTAAATCGTTTTAAGGGCTAATGTGATCCTTCTATTTCTTCAGAGAAGTCACTGTCATTTTTGCTATTGAAAAACCTGGTAACACCATCAAAAGACCCTTAGAGCATAAGGCACAAGCATGTAATTCAGAGCGACAGCCATGCATCACCCATTTATTGTGCAAGGATCGCACAGCAAGGATTGTAAATACCAGCTTTTAATTATCAAGTTTATTTATAATTCATTAATAGGAAGCAGATAAACAGCCAGGGCTAGATTGGAATGCAAGAAGGGTAAATTGAAAATAGCTGGCTGTACAGATTAAAAGAAAAAAATATTGATGTAGACTCAAGGTTGAATTTTTTTCACACTTCATTTTGCTTTGCTGCAGTTACTCATTAATTCCATAGTGTACAACCTACTTATTCAAAAGCAATTTGTAGCTACCAGTAGAAGCTTCCTTTTCAGAGATGTGTGTATTAGGACCATGATGTGAGGGAAAAGGGTTAAACCACCCCTTCATTTGTGCCATGGGCCCAGTCCTGAGCAGGAACACTCCCTTGGTTGCTTATTTTAACTAAGGAAAAAGGTCCAAATGAGGATTTAGGTGTCCCATCAGATTTGACCCCGATTGGGTGTAAGGGATGTGTTACGGAGTGCAGCTGCAAAACAAAGGAAGACAAATCTTGGTTGCAGATCATGTTCATTTCTAGAAGCTGAAATTCTGACATGATATCTGAGGACCACATATGCAGTTTTGTATATTTGCTAGTATAATTTTAAAAACTTCATAATTTTATATGTAATTAGGGTGACCAGATACAATGGAGGAAAGAGTGCCTATACTTTTAACCATTTTATAGAAGAGGGAATTTGGGCAGATGCAGCTTTTGAAACCCTTCCACGATGAGCTGCACCTGCCCAATTTTCCTCTTCTATACAATAGTTAAAGGTATAGGCACTCTGTCACAGTAACCTTATTTGTAGTGTAGTATAATTCACTATAATAAATTATAATTTGTAGTATAATTTTATAGTATAATTTTACATAACTTTAAAAATACGTTCATTGATTTCTGAGCTTCTGTGGTATAGCACAATCACACTTCCTATGATTTCCCCAGAAACCATAAAGACTGAAAACAAATTTTAAAAAAACAAACAATAACAATATCACGCTTCCTTGGAAATAAGGTATTCACTGATAGCAGAATTTCCAGATTTCCTTTGAACTTGTGACTTGTTATGAACTTGAGGTTGTGAACTTGTTGTGAACTGTGTTGTGGACTTGTGGCTGTTTTAATTATCCACTGTTACCATGGACACTGTTACCATGGACACTGGGATGCCTATTAAAAAAGATAGGGGAACATTGAACAAAATTCTTTTTTTTACCTTGTTTCAGCAAAACCACTGATGTTCCCCTATCTTTAAAAAGGCACCCCCCAGAATCAATGGTTTCAGGTATCCACTGTGGGGTCCGAAATGGAACCCTACCAGATACTGGGGCATGACTGTATAAGAGCTAAGCTAATACTAGAACTCTTATTTGGCTGTGCAAGTGTTATCAGGTTGGCTGCTGGTTTTCTGTTTTGCGAATGATACTGTAATTTATTCTGTGTGGTCTGGTAAAGGTCCAACATGGGCTGACACAATCTTGCACCAGGTAATGCAAACCCTAATGACACTTCTGCCTCATTATAAGCATAATTAACCATGATCCAGATATGTCTATGTGCCACAAGGTGATGTGTGTGATGTGTAGCCCAGATTAGCTGGTTTAAATGCACATTCTCACCTGCACTGCAATATGGATCACAGTACAAATCTCAATCCATCATATAGGACAAACGTTGGTAGGAACTATACTGGATGACTTGCCACTAGATGTATTTTATGATCAGGAGTAGTTACTAGTTGCTCTGACAGACAGTTTCTCATAGTCTCTGTAGAACCATCATCTGTGCTAGTTTATTTAGAGTGCAATCCTAACCTGGAATTAGGCTGGCACAGTTAGGCCAGCAAGGTTTGACTGACACAAGGGACACCATAAATTATGTTTGGACCACTCTCGGAGTCAGAGAGGCCAGCACACAGATGCGCTTTATAGTGGCCCTTGTGCCAGCCAAACGTTGCTGGCCTAACTGTGCCAGCCTCACTTCAGGTTAGGATTGCGTTCTTAAATATGTGCATACACTGCTTATTGGGTATTGTTGAGATTTTGTCAACTAAAAAAAATATTCTAAGGTAAAGGGAAAAAAATCTTAGGATTGCTTTAAAATCAGTGAGGCAGGAATTTTATTCATTTGATAAATGAAAGACTCTGTATTTAGGTGGGTGCATATTGCGTTTGTTCACAATGTAAATTTACACCTGATAGGTTGACATCAGTGAAGCAGCGAATTGTAAGAAAATGACAAGTAATTGATCAGAAACACTAATTGGTCCTGAATTTTAACTGATATAAAGTGGATCACTGACTGATTTACAAATATAACTTGACATATCAGTTTAGACGCCTTAGGGTGTCTCAAAAATATATATACACACATTTTAATGAGCTCTAATTCATACATATGTCATTGTTGAAAACCTGCAATACTCAAAAAATCGTAGGGAAGGAACTGAAAAGTGCCACAAATGGAATGCATTGGGAGTTTGGGGAGAGATCATTTCTTAGTAGGAACATTGGGGGATGTGAGCCCCCGGCTGGCAGAGCAGCATGCCTTGCCAATTGTCAAAAAAATAGATGGCATCCCTTGGCAACTTTAGCATATTGTCAATGTGCCATGAAATGAAAAATGTTGAAAATCACTGCTCTGGAAGTTGCTGCCTGTTTTGTAAATGCCAAGAGGTGGGATGTGAGGGCGATCTGGCTGCGACATCTGTCACCCCATTGATCGCCAGGGTTGATTCGGCTGATCTGGCTGGCTAGGCGGGTGTCCCCTTCCTCCCTCACCGCTCCATGTGCGTCCCTCCCGAAGCTGCGTGCTCGGTGGAAGAGGATGACCATCCCAGATAGAAGGAGTGTACCGTTCTTCGGTCAAGGGTATACGATGCCAAGAGGTGTGGCTATAAGGGTGATTGTGCAGCAGTGTTCCCAACAAGTCTTGATGCACATAGTTGCCAGTTTCACAACCCAACACAGACTGAAACACGATCCATTGGTGATCCCACAGTTTGGGAACCACAGTTTGGGAATCACTGAGGGCACAATCCTAAGCAGCGCTGGATCAGGCCAACCGGTGGGCCTGTGCTGTATCCAGCGCTGCTTGCGGAAGGCTGGAGAACCCTGGGTGCAAGGGCATGTTCATGCCTCTGCCAGAGAGGAGGCGCCAGCCTCTCCTATGGATTCCTCAGATCTGCGTCTGCTAAATTGCAGGTGCAGATCTGAGGAGACCACGTGGCCCAAATTGGGGCCATGCAGCCTGGGGAACGGACTTTGGTTTCAGCCATGAGGCCAAACCCGAAGCTCGCCCCACTCCCGAGCCGGCACGCCCTTGCTCCCGCCCCCGCTCCACGCTTGCCAGGCCTCCCAGAAATTCTGAGGGAGGCTCGGTGTGGGCGCACTGAGATGGTCTTAGTCAGCCATGTCATCCTACCGGAACGGGGTGGTACCCCATTCCAGTAGTTCCGGGGATTGTGGGACAGCACGCGGCAGACTCTGCACGCTGTTTTTGCCCTCCCACCCGCCCCTGCGCCTAGATCGCTCTGTAAGAGAGCAATTCCGGGCGCAGGGAGGCGTTGCCGGGCGCCGCAAGGGGGCCGAGAGCTACAACTCACCCATCCGTCGCGGCATTCTGGATCCTGGCGCTAACAGCATTCCGGTTGCTGGCGCCAGTGAATGACGTCACTGGTCTTGGTGCATTAGTGCTGATGCAGGGGTGCCGCTTGGCTCCCCCACGTCGGTGCTAATGACATGGCGCTGATGACACAACATTGCCTCAGTGCCACGCCTACCATAGGATAGCGCTGCCCATCATTAATTAAGGCGGCAATCCTATCCATACTTACCTCAGAGTACGTCCTATTGGCTAATGGGAGTTACTTCTGTTTAGATGGACTGTTTTGGATTGGGCTGTTGGAGTGCCATCCAAACTGGCCGTAAGACCAGCACAAGTCCGTTGTGTTAGCCTCCAACTGTTGCAAATGCACCATAAAGTGTGTTTGTGCCATTTTTAGATGAGGTAGCTCAGTGCACTGATGTGTGCTAGCTCATGGTGCCGACTCCTGCTCCCGGAGGCCCAAGCATAAGGCCAGTCTTGCCAGGCTGGCACAGAGATTTGGGGAGGGAGGCGGGAGGCGGAACAGGGAGGGAGGAATGGGGTAGGGAGAGACAGGGAATGGGTAGGCCTGTGGTGACCTGGCTGTAGGTCTGGCCCGTCACGGGCAGCACGTCCAAGCCTTTGGACCAGATCGTAACCTCCATCCCTGGCCTGAGCGGCCCTGATTCACATGCTTGGAGTTTCGTCACTGATTTTGGGGTTGCAGCTCCAAATAGCCCCATCTGGGCCACTGTGTGCTACTGGGAGAACAGTACTGGGAGAACAGTGCTACCCTTGTCCTCAGGTAGCACAGCAGTACATCCAGTGGTGGCATCTAAATGATTTAAGAACAGGAACTCACTTTTGATTGGCACGTGTCAGGACCCGCCCACCGGAAGTGACATCATAAGCTGGAGGCTGGCGGAGCCCAGGTCTACTTGCGGCTGGTTCCTATGGGTAGACTGGTTCCTATGGGTAGACCCCTTTGCCTCTCTAGGAATCTGGAGTCACTCCCTTTAACTCTCTGAGTGCTGGCCAACCAAGAAGAAAAGCTCGTTGCAGAGAAATCGGGAGGGGGAGGGGGGGAAGCACCGCGGAGTGAAGTGGGTGGAGTCAGCCCTAATTTTAACAAGTGGAACTGAGTTCCCCCGCGTTCCCCCTACATGACATCACTGAGTACATCCAAGCCCAGGACTGGACATGGGACTGGAATCCAAGCCTATTCCAGCCCGGGGCTTGGATTGCACTCTAACTAATTACCTCAGCAAGCAACTGTGTGTACCATATGCAGTATATGTGTGAATTAAAGTATTATAGTATATGTGTGAATTATAGCAAAATAAATAAGGGCCTGCCTGTAATGTGATTACAAAAAGTTACCTGGCAAAACGTTTCCAAAACAAAAATTGGATGACAAAAAACATATAAAGTAAATTGGAATCAGCCCTTGATGGTTTAATATTCCAGAATCCCCATTAATGAGTTACTGAGATGTGCTGAGAGGAAAATGTGTTTCTTAAACTTCCAAACATCAAAGAATTTGTAATATTGCTGATTATGAACTTCAATTTCTTTTACTTAAGAAAGGCACAGATAACGAATGATTGTTTTGATTAGAAAATTTACATTATTAATCGTTTTAGTAGATTGCTAAATTTCGATGTTACAATAATCTTTTGAACTATTATCTGGCAGAAAAAAAGTATTCTATTAAATGTGCCTGATTATGGGAGTTTTAGAGCTGCTTTCTTGAAAGTTGCACTAATGAAGCTTTGTATTTTATAACATTACCGATTAGGCATTCCATTCTTTCATTACAGTTTCCCATTAGTTTCAAGAGTAAAACTATCCTTACAGCGCAATTCTAACCAGGAGTTAGGCCAGCACAGTTAGGCCAGCAAAGTTTGGCTGGCATAAGGGACACAGTAAAGCGCATTTGGACCACTCTTGGAGACAGGGAGGATATGTGTGAATTATAGTATTATAGTGCTCCCACGAATGGCCTACGAATCCCATACACATGGGATCTCCATGAATATGAAAGGATTGGGTATTTGGATTAGGGAGGCTAAACTTTGGTGCAGTCCTGTTGACTGTAATCCCTATTCTGGAATAAAAGTGCTGGCAATTCCACTTCATGTTTATGACCAGATATTGTATCTCTGCTCAAAACTAGACGATGCAGTGAATCCTCTAGCCTAATTTAAGCTATTTTAGGCAGATCTAATTTGTGTATTAGTGAGCACTTTCAGGCTCACTAATGGCCTTGCATTGCTGTATGTAGATCTTCAAGAAAGCATGTTTCTTCCCTTAACTGGAAAGAAATGTTCAAAGAGGCACCAAGCAAACTCTGTACAAGACACAAGGCAAAGGGCCAATTTAAATTTGTGAACACTGATGCTTGCAGAATTAAAAAAAACTGTACAGTGTAGCAGGGTTACTTAAAAAACTATGGCTAAAAGTAAGCATGGAATTAATCTTTTAGCACTTGCTCATTTAAGTACTGTATTCAGTAAATGCATGATTATCAGTGCAATCCTACACATGTCTACCCAGAAAGAGGTCATATTGAGTTCAATGGAACTTACTCCCAATTAAGGGTTCAATCCTATCCAACTTTCCAGCACCAATTCAGCCACAATGCAGCAACAAGGTAAGGGGAGAAATGTTCCCTTACTTTGAGAAGGCTTCCATGACCTCCCCACCACCACAGAATGCAGCACACACCCCATTGGGATGGCTACATCAGGGCTGGAAAATTGGATAGGATTTGGCCCTATGTATGGATGGGACCAAAGCCATTTTTACTTTAAAACAAATTTTAAAACCATCATCTTCTCATGAGCTTTCCTGTGCTTTCTTCCCCCTTGTAGTAACTTGTTTGCCACAGTTGTAATATTATATCCTAATGTAACTATAAAACTGTTAAGGAATAATTTTTTTGTTAATTGATTCTGCTATTTTTGAAAAGTCAACATGTACAATTGCCATTGATTAATTGCTGACATTTCATAAATTAATAAGCTGCTAATATTTGGCTGATGTGAATTGATCAAAATGTGCTCAAACATAACGCAGTCTGCTTTTTCTTATAAAAGAATGGATTTTTGTACACCTTTGATCCTAATTTTTACAAGATAAAAAACAGCTTGGTGTTGTAATCAACAATTAGTTGCATCCATTTTTTAAAAACTGTATAGTGTGGTTCCCAAACTTTTTAGCATTGGGACCCACTTTAAAAAAGCATTTCACTTTTAGCAGCTGCTCAAGACCCTGTGGCTAAAATGGTGAGTGGCAGCCTGCCCATTGCATACCGCCCCCAGCGTTCCGCTGTTGGCATAATAGTAAGATAAGATTTAGTCGAGGGCAGAAGATTTAGTCGAGAGGGTTAATGCCTCCGTTTGCCTGAAGATAAGAGCTGAAGGTCTGAAGGTCGCCAGTTCGGGACAACCGGAAGTCTCTGTGAGCGGCAGACCTCGTTAATTGCGGCTGATTAATAGCTGAGCTTGTATGAGGGGGAGTTGTGCCGAAGTTCAGCCGCTTCTCTGGTGGGAGCAGGGAAGCCATTTATCAGCCAGCAAGAAGACAAACGGGTGGCCAGAAAGAAGGACTAAATCCAGAAAGATCCATCTGTATGTGTGTAGTTCTTGAAAGATAGAACGTTTCTGTATAAATTGTAAAAACCTTCGGATTTCTGAATAAAGTCTGGCCATGTAAACCGCCTTGAGTTATAGTCATTAGAGAAATCTGGTGACCTAAGAAAGGCAGTATATAAATCCAAGTATTATTATTATTATTATTATTATTATTATTATTATTATTATTATTATTATTATTATTATTATAAGCAAATCATAGAACCACTTTAATATGTAAGCTCTCATTTCCACTTTTCAGACATAATACTAGATCTCTTATTCAGTTGTGTGAGTGCCATCAAGTTGGCCACTGTTTTTTGTTGGCTGCTGATTTGTTGAGTGGCCTGTACTTTTATAAATAAATAGAGTTAAGAGGTGTTACACCAACCATTGTGATGCCACTGCATTTATGTTCTGTGTATATATTGTAATTTATTCTGTATGGTCTGGTACTGGAGGAAGTCCTTTATGGGGGAGATGCAAGGAGCTCACACGCCAGGTGACTCAAACCCTACCGACACCACAGATCATCATGACTTTTAACCTGTGATGAACTTCCATAAATTGTGCATCTTAAACTTGTTGGTATCACTGCCTCCAAATAGCAGTTTAGAACACTCAGTGACTCCTTGGAATCAGATGGCATAATGAAATAGAGCTGGATATCATCTGGATACTGATGATGAGGTTTCAGCCCAAATCCTCTGACCACCAATGGTTTGTCAGAGGTGCAGAACATGCTGCCAGTGGATGACTGTTTGGCCCTGTGGCCTGTAGCTTTTTGAGTCCATCACAGGGTTCCCTCTTGCTGCCTATATTGGCACACCTAGAGCGAGGGAGAAAAGAGAATAAGAGTGCGCTCTGATTGGCTGCTTTATTACCCAGTAGTCCTGATTCACATACCCAATCCATCACTCTATGTCAGCCCTAGATGTCTTATACATTACCACCATATGCTTGGGCAAGAAAAGTACATCCCTTGCAGGATTTTTCTCACCTCCATGGGGTGTAATAAAGAGCTCTAGCATTTGTTATTTTTTTCTGGGCTTCTGGTTGTGCAGGCAGCGAATATGCAAGTGCTTACATCAACCGTCTCAGCAAAATTAGACAGCTGTATTGGTAATCTTGCTCCAGTCTGTGTGCTGACAAGCAGTGCATGAGTAATGCAAGAGGTCTTCTCAATGTGACCCTCTTCTAGAGCAATAAGGAACAAAAAAAATCTGCATTATCAGCCATTAGTATAGACCAGAATTAGGATCAAGAGGAGGAAAGATGAGCCCTTAAGTACATGTTTATTACATTTTGTATCAGTTGAGGTCAGGTTAACTAAGAAAATAGTATGTTGCCAATGTTTTAGATTGGGTTGGACTCTGTTCTTTTCAGAGACATATTTAAAGCTTGGTGAATTTATCATGTCTTATACAGCAGGCTATATGACCTGTAAAAATATTTCCATTTAAATTACAGTTTGGATGAACAGATAAATGCATTAAGGGTGATCTTTCATGCTCTGTTTCAAAGGTAATGAAAATATTACTTTGAAATAGAAATCCATTTACCTGCGGAGACGTTCATTACCGACTGTAATCTCAAGATTAATAGTCAATAGATATTGGTGGTTGTGAATAAACCCTGCTGTCTCTTATTGTCCAAATACACACAGAGGGAGAGAGAGACTTCATCATGTGCTTCTCTCTTATGCTTGATTCGTGACAAAAAGGTATGACACAAGTATTGCAGAGGGGGCTTTTAAATTGTTTGTGCTGAAAAATAAGCTTTGACCATACTGCTGGCTATTATCAGCAAGAAATTACCTGGTAAGAGAAAGCAATGCATAAAATATCAGCTCTCAATACACAGGTGAAGTAGAAGCAACTGTTCATGAACGAAGAAGTCCTCAAGGAAAAGCAGTCCTACTCATAAATATCATGTTGTGCAATTATTCACTCATGTAAGGTGAGCTATAGTGCATGCAAGATTCATGGAGTAGAATTTCAATGGCAAATATCTTAAATAGACTGAACATTTTCACCAATAGGCAAGTTTAGAATGCGCATTACACACTTGAAGATAAGGCTACTGTAGTTTCTGGTAGGAGCAAAAGAAATAGCGTGCTGTGGTCCATGGGGTTGCGAAGAGTCGGACATGACTTAGCTACTGAACAACAAACTATTTAATGTTCCTCATGATGACACTGAAGGGAACAGTGATTTGGATTATTGGTTCCCAGGGCAAATTCAACACCTTCTGGTGGCTTGACTAGGCAAGAACAGCTCTTAACAAACCAGGCCATTCCCTGGTCTCCTATTTTGTGGAAATTTATTCTTTCTGGACTGGAAAAAAGGAGAGTATAATAGTCACTATGTTGTTGTTCAGTCGCTAAGTCATGTCCGACTCTTCGCGACCCCATGGACCACAGCACGCCAGGCCTCCCTGTCCTCCACTAGCTTCCGGAGTTCGCCCAATTTCATGTTCATCGCTTCGGTGACACTATCTAACCATCTCATCGTCTGCCGCCCCCTTCTCCTTTTGCCTTCCATCGTTCCCAGCATGAGGGTCTTTTCTAAAGAGTCCTCTCTTCTCATGAGGTGGCCAAAGTCTTTGAGCTTCAGCTTCAGGATTTGTCCTTCTAGGGAACAATCAGGCTTGACTTCCTGTAGGAGTAGTAGTATCTAAAACCTTTATTGGCATAATACATCCACGCGCGCAATACAGTCACATCCAAATTCAGATGGGGAAAGGGGGAAGCAAGTTTAGCACTTATGATAAGTTTTGGGAGAGATCTTAATGACAATAAGTAGAAACTCAGCTACTAGATTGGTGATAGATGTCGAAAAGTCACTCAAGAGTATTGGCAAAGGATCAGAGAGAGAGGGGGGGAGAGAGGAAAGAAGCGGTCCCAGAAGTCTATTACGAGGGGCGGAGTGAGCTGGACATCGTAGTAAGATATGGTCCAGAGAGTCTAGTTCGAGGGCACAAAAATGGCAAAGTCTGTTGAGACGTGGAGTTTTCGTGAATCTTCCAAAATGGGCTGCAGATGGGAAAATATTCAGCCTTGCGAGCATGAAAGCTCGTCTTTTTTGGGGGTTGCATAGGTGATTGAAATAATTTGTAGGGCGGCCAAGGGAAGGGGATAAACCAAAGGCAAGAGGAGAACAGACGGGATTCAACTGGGAAAATAGAGTTGCATATTCGGAGTCATAGAGCTTAGCCTTGATAGTTTGGTACGCTGTGTGGAGGTTCATGTCGGCTAGAATTTCGACAGAGAGGGATAGAGAGGACAGTTTGGCTTCTATGAAACGGAACCAGCTAGAAGTGAAAGGGTCCTTTAATAGATCTTGAAGGATAGAGTCAGAAGAGATTGAAAGGTGAATTCTGAGCCAGAACTTAAAAGTGATGGTCCAAGCTAGGGTGGAAGGTAAATGGATGCCCAATTCTAGGATGATGGTAGGGAGCCTGATAAGGTTGGGGATCCCAAGGATTTTCCTGAGGAAGGAGGCAGCCACCTTATCAATTTTGGAGTTTGCCGCCTTGATCCAAATTGGGGCTCCATAAAGTAGTTGGGAGAATGTTTTGGAGTAGAGAATTTGAATAGCTGCGGGGACATATTGATTGCCGGAATGAAAGTGAAAGCGAGAGATTGCGTTAAGAGAAAGAGAGGTAGAGGCAATTATGGATTTACGGTGAGGGCTCCATGAATGTCGAAAGTGAAAGAGAATTCCTAAATATCTGAAAGTCTGAACCTGTTGGTATATGGAGTTGCCAACTCTCCAAGATGACGGGGCCCAAGATTTGGAGAAGACTAATATTTTCGTTTTCTCTGTATTAATAAGTAAATCATTATTAGAACAGTAATGTTGGAAAGAGAGAAGAAGTTTGCGAAGGCCCAGTTTAGTGATGGAGAGGAGAAGAGCATCGTCAGCATACAGAAGAAGGGGGGTAGGTGAATTATTTAAAGCAGGGGGGGAGATATCAGCACCAGTTAGGAAAGAAGGGAGATCAGCTAGGAAGAGATTGAATAGAAGAGGAGCTAAAATGCATCCCTGACGCACACCTTTGGTGTGGGGGGGAGATATCAGCACCAGTTAGGAAAGAAGGGAGATCAGCTAGGAAGAGATTGAATAGAAGAGGAGCTAAAATGCATCCCTGACGCCCCCTTCTCCTTTTGCCTTCCATCGTTCCCAGCATGAGGGTCTTTTCTAAAGAGTCCTCTCTTCTCATGAGGTGGCCAAAGTCTTTGAGCTTCAGCTTCAGGATTTGTCCTTCTAGGGAACAATCAGGCTTGACTTCCTGTAGGATTGCCCGATTGGATCTCCTTGCAGTCCAGGGGACTCTCAATAGTCTTCTCCAACACCTTAATTCAAAAGCATCTATTCTTCGGCACTCTGCCTTTCTTATGGTCCAGCTCTCACAGCCATACATTGCTACTGGGAAAACCATAGCTTTGACTATGCAAACCTTTGTTTGCAGGGTGATGTCTCGGCTTTTTATTAAGTAATAGTCACTATACATTTGCATAAATGTATTGCACAAAGCATTTGATTTCTGTGAGAAGAGACAGCTCATTCATCTTTACCTTTCCTCTTAGACACTGTTCCCAGATAGATTATCTTCTGGCTTTTCCAGGGATGAAGAGTAGTACTGTATGGTCAAACAGGTTTTGCAGGCTTTTGAAACATTATAAAGCCTGCACAACCAGCATTAATGGAATTAATATGTACAATAATGCCTCAATTATGCCATCACCAGTGCTCTGGAGAAAAAAAAGTATACTCTGTCCCCTGCTTAGGTTGCTTTCAGTGATAAATTTTTCATGTAAAGAAGTGATCATCTGCTTCTTTGTAATGTAGGAACCCTCAAGTGCAGGTTTGATATGCTTAAATAGCAGAGAAGCTTTGCCAGGTACCTTTCTGAACATTTTACCTGGCTATTTCTATGGTATATTACAAAGATGCACATCTTGGGTCACCTTCTGGTTGGTTCTCTTCATTTGCCTTAGAAAATGTAAGCATGCAAATAACACCGGAAATAACACTGGTTCAACATATGCATGAACATTTTCCCTGGCTTGATTGACAGAATTATGACAGAGAAGTGCCATGATAGAAACATTTTAAGAAGCCCTGAAACGTCTCAGATACGGTGTCTGTGCCTGGTTTTAAGTTCTCTGCTCAGATAATTATAGTGCTTTTATGCATTTATACAATGCTTTTAGTGCATTTCCTGCCCCTTTAACCATGCTGCCATTGATGGGGGTGAGGGGGATGGGGGTGAGGGGGATGGTGGTGAGAAATGGGGTCTTCTCGGTGGTGGTACCCTGATTGTCTGCCTTACTCCCCTTGGAATTATGAATTGCTCCCTCTTCGGAGACATTTTGAGACCCCTTTAGAGATCTTTAGACATTTTTGTTTATGGTGGCTTTCAATGGCTGATGCGATTAACTGGTATTTTAATTGAATGTAAATATAATCCTTTAATTTTACACAGTCCACTGTGTCTCTTTGTCTTTCTCTTGTCTTTGTTGTTTTAATTGTTTGTAACTTTTTACTGCTTTATTATTATTATTTATTAGATTTCTATCCCGCCTTTTTACCCGGAGGCACCCAAGGCGGCATTACAATATAAAAATACAATATAAAAGTTAACATTAAAAAGCAATTTAAAAACAATATTAAAACAATATAATAAAACAAAATTAAAACAAAACAATACAATTTAAAAACAACAAGCCCAGTGGATCATAAAATAAAATATAAAAAAGTAACAAACCAGCCAGCCAGCCAGCCAGCCTGTCAACAGTTAAAAGCTTTTTGGAATAAAAAGGTCTTCAGCCCCCGCCAAAAAGTTAACAAAGAGGGAGCAGTTCTCAATTCTAAGGGGAGGGTATTCCAAAGTTGGGGGGCCACCACCGAGAAGGCCCTCTTCCTGGCCGCCGCCCCTCTCACTTCTCCTGGTGGCGGCACAGTCAAAAGGGCCCCCCCAGATGATCTAAGAGTACGGGTTGGATTATATGGAAGGAGGCGGTCCCTCAAATACCCCGGACCTGAGCCGTAAAGGGCTTTAAAAGTCAAAACTAGCACCTTGAATTGGGCCCGGAACAGAACCGGCAGCCAGTGTAGTCGCCGAAGCAACAGCTCGACAGAGTCAAACCAATGTGCCCCAGCAACCACCCGAGCCGCCGCGTTCTGTACTAGTTGTAATTTCCGGACCGTCTTCAAAGGCAGCCCCACGTAGAGCGCATTGCAATAATCTAATCTAGATGTCACTAGGGCATGGGTCACTGTGGCCAGGTCTGCACAGCTCAGGTACGGCCGCAGCTGGCGAATCAGCCGAAGCTGAGCAAAGATTCCCCTGGCCACCGCCGTCACCTCAGACTCCAGGTGTAGCTGTGGATCCAGGAGAACCCCCAAGCTGCGAACCTGCTCCTTCAGAGGAAGTGCAACCCCATTCAGAGCAGGACGATAGTCCAATACCCGAGCTGTGGATTTCCGAACCAAAAGCACCTCTGTCTTATCCGGATTTAATTTCAGCTTGTTCGCCCACATCCAGCCCCCAACCAACTCCAGACAGCGATCCAGGACCTCAATCGCCTCCTCAGAATCAGGGGGAAAGGAGAGATAGAGTTGGGTGTCATCAGCATATTGATGGCACCCCACTCCATATTGATGGCACCCCACTGGTGACACAATGATGGCATTTCTGGCCATGACATCACTTCCGGTGGGTCCCGGACATATTTTCATTCTGAAAAGTGGGTGCCAATGCTAAAACATTTGAGAACCACTGTGATATAACATATAACATCACTAGAGTGTCAAAGAAGAGTTGACTAATCAATCTGCCATCAATATGAGAGGCTTATGTCAATCCTGTCCTCAAAGCCAGGTTTATACAGTGGAGGCAGTTCATCTTTTCTTATGCTGCCAATGCATATTTCTTTACAGATTTACTTGCAAATTGTGCCCAAGCTACCAACCTGTTTCTGCATCCTTAGCAGCCTGACTGACAGAAAATTAGTAGGTGAAGCTTTTCAGATAGCTTATTTTCATACACCTGGTTTTTATGAAAATAATAGTGACATATTGTCTCAGACAATACTGTCTCAAAAGTGACATATTGTCTCAGAACGCAGAGACTCCATCTAACCATCATGACTAATAGCCATTGATCTTTCTTCCTCCATAAATTTGTCTAATATATTATTAAAACCATTGGTTATCACCAGATCTTGAATTTCATCAATTAATGATGTTTTGTGCAAAGAAGTACTTTTGGTTGTCTTCATTCGACTATCAGTTTCATTGAATAAACCTGAGTTTCTAGTATTATGAGTAAAGAAGGAAAAGTCTTCGCTAGCCAGTTCTTGCATACCATGCAAAATGTTCTAAAACTCCCTCCTTTTTTTTGACACGGAGCTGACATTTTGATGGAGCTATCTATCATGAGCCTACTGACTTACTGAGTCATGTAAGTAAGGCTTAGAGAAATGAAGAGTTATAGCCAAATCCCATTGAGACAGCAGATAGAGTGTCTCGATATTGCCAAAGGATTGCCAAATGTGGAGCTAGTCTGAGTAGCTGCCACCACTGCAGACCCAGGGCCAGTAGTGCCATTCATTAACCAGGAAACGGAACGCGAGGCGGGACTTACCGCCTGATTGGCTGCTCGGTTCTGAGGCTTCGCTGCCTTGCCGAGCGCCGCGCGGGCACCCCTGGCCTCGGAGGGGGTGCCCGCTTGCCTGGGTGGTGCGCTGGGTGCTTAGGAGAGCCGCAGAGGGGCGCGCCACCCAGAAGGAGTCCCCGCGGCGGAATGGCAGGTGGCGACGCGTCACGGGCTCCCTGTCAATCAAGGGGTAAGTCCCGCCTCACGTTCCGTCTCCTGGTTAATGAATGACACTACTGCCCAGGGCTACATCAGCCCCAGTAAGTCAGCGGTGCAGCATGTTGTGGGAGGGTGCTTGCTACACCCCACAGCATGGTGGGGTTAGGATTGGGCTCTTAATCAAAGAAGGACCAGGGAAGTGTCCTAAGCTTCTAAAAAGCTTTTCATATATCAGAGAATTGCTAAAATGGGCAGCAGTATAGTAAGAGCGATTACCAAATTAGAGTATAGGCAGCTCTCCTTTTCCCCACGACCGAATGGTCTAGTCATGACCAACTGTACGGGGCAGTGCTCATCTCCATTTCTAAGCCTGTAGAGCCGGTGTTTTGTCCAAGGACAATCTTCTGTGGTCATGTGGCCGGCATGACTCTACGCCATAGCACACAGAACGCCATTCCCTTCCCACCGAAGTGGTCCCTATTTATCTCCTTGCATTTAGGTGCTTTCGAACTGCTAGATTGGCAGGAGTTGGGACAAGCAACGGGAGCTCACTCCATCACGCAGTCTTCAACTCCCAGCCTTCCGGTCAGAAAGCCCAGCAGCAGCGGTTTAACCCGCTGCGCCACCACGTCCCTATACCCCACATGGTGTCTACATTCCCACAAATCTGTGCATATATTTAAAACATGTTAATTAAAATTATTTTTCCCATTAGAACCAATATAACTAGTATATGTTAGGGCAGTGTTGGGTGTCTCAGCACCTGAGGGTGCTGTTGCAAACTCACACGGGCACCACAGGATGTCCTCAGCCTCTTCTGGCTCTCACATAACTCTTGTGAGATTTCATGCGATCCAATCTGGTGCACCCAGAATTCTAGCTTGTAGCAGAGGATTCTGGCTTGCATTAGAACACATCCAGGGCACAGGCTTGTAGCTGTAGTTGCCACTACTGAATCCTAGATAAGCTTTTGAGGATCACCATATTTTCCTGGGTTTGAAAACCACAGCCTAGCTTAACATTACAAAATTAATAGCAACATTCCGTTCTTGGCAATTGTAGAAACTGTGATTTGCGCTGTTGTTGAAAAGAAGCCAGTATTATAGATTACTGTAATATTTCTGCCTCAATCAGATATATAACATTTTTGTAGAGCACTAAATGCAGGCAAAGGAAACTGTTTTTATTAGTGTGGCCAAGGCAATCTCAAGAAGGTCAAGGAGATAAATAATTGTCAAAAACTCTGTAGGTACACAAAAAGTTTCTTGCTTACTAAGGGGTAATGAAACAGATCAAACCCTTTTGTCCCCAGAGAGAATTCATTACTCTGAACTGATGAGTTAGATTTGTTCTTTGATTTATATTAGGGATCGTATTTTACAAAGGACAGCATCAGCTTGACTTTATAGGTGTTGCTGGCTGGTGGCTGGGCTGAATGAGAACTTACAGAAATAAGTAATGAAACTGGTGCAGGTGCAGAGGCGTTTCTACAGGGATGGCAAAGCTCTAAGTTTTGCAAGAAGCCTTACCCTGTCATGTAAATCCCTCCTCTCCCTTGCTGCTGTAGCCAGTAAGCAACGCCAAGATGTTGCTTTTCCCTGTGAGGATTGGCTAGAACTGTGCAGGAGAGGAGTGATTTCCACTGCAAGGTAAGAATTCTTGCAAAACTTAGAGCTTTGCCCTCCCTGTAGAAACACCACTGTGCAGGTGTGCTGCAGCAGCTTAAATGCTAAACTTGAAAGATCTGACAATCATTGCTTTAACAATGAAACTCACTAGTATGTGTACTTGAGTTAAGCTGAGAGCCAATGGCTAGCCTATCTTGCAAAACTGTTGTCAAGAAAAAAAAAAAAAAAGGAGGGGAAATGCCACATGGGCCACCCCACAAAGCTTCTTGGGGAAAGGGTAAACAAGGAAAAAGGGGGCAGAGAGCAAAGGGTTTTGTTTATTCCAGTAGCATAGCTACCTATGGGGTGGGCGTGGGGCACCCCAAGTGCCAATCTTGGGGATGTGTGCCCCCACTAGGGACCAAAATTGTTAAAACCACGGTTTTAAGGAATAAAACCATCATATTTTATATCAGTGTTATTCAAACTATGGGTCAGAACCCACTTGGTGGGTCGCGACCTGATGTCAGGTGGGCCATGGAAAGCTGGGAGCAGCCATCTTGGAAACTGCAGACCTTACTCTTGTTATATTCCTTTTGTGAGTGTTAACAGTTTGAATTCTCAAGTGAGGGTTTTTCATTTGTTTTTCGTTCACTGCTTTTACATCATATTTTGTCCTAATCTTGCTTTCTGTCAGGGATGTTTCGTAGTTGTACAATTGCTGCAGTCCAAGAATGCCAACTTGCATTTCAGGAGTATCATTTTATCATGTTACAAGATAGCACTTCATGCTTGATTATGTCACTTACTGCCACAACATCACTTCCAGGTTAATTACATCACTTACCGACACAAGTACCATTCTAAAACGTAAGTCCTGGTCTAAAAAGTTTGAATACCACTGTTTTATACCATTCGATGCAGAATTTCTTGAGGAATTTAATAATAAAAAAAACAGAGTGTAATTATTCTATCAATAGTTATGCCCACAAAACGAAAAACCAAAAGTACAGCATCTTATGTAAAAATTGTGGTTTGATAAAATTGTGGTTTTTAAGAATAATACCATCATGTACCATCTGATGCTGACTTTCAATGGGAATTCAGTGGGAAAAAATGGGAATTCAAGGGGAAAAAAACCAGAGTGTAGTATCTTCATTCTTCAAATGTTATGGCTAGGAGTGGGGTGTTTTTTTTGGATATTTGGATATTTTTGGATATTTTTTCCAAATTTCATGATTAAAAAAGCAAATTGCTGTGTTATGTGTTTTTATCCAAATTTTTATTGCAAATTTTACAAATAGCACAATAAATAAGGGTGAATGGCCCTACAAAGGCAAGCAATCATTGGCACACACGTTCCAGCCTGAAACAAACTGCTCAAAAATTCCCAAGCTGCATTCTAGTTGCTGCCTGGAGTGTCAAGAAACTGCTACTTACTACTTCCACATTCCATTAAAGCCCCAGCATGCATTGTGAACTATGAACGTGAGTGTTCATGCAAGTTTAAGCAAGCTTCCTCCTGTTTCCGCCACTCCTCCTCCTGATTCCTTACTGAAAACTATTTGTGGATTTCTCAAAACTGTGTCAAAAAGAAACAAATGTGGTGTTATTTTTGTGAAATTGATCTAAATTTGTGTCAAACTCTGTCAAAAATAAGCAGAAGTGGAGTTTTTTCACATTTTGACCTAAACATGGTTTTATGTAGCGTTTTCAGTAGAAATTCTCATTATTTAGTGTTCTGTGTCGATCATCCAAAAACCATCCCTCGTTATAGCAAAAACAACAACAACAAAATCAAAACACAACTGTATCAAAACACAACTATACCTTCAGTTGCTGGAGCATTATTGCAATAACAATGCATTATTGCACCTAAGCTGTGCTGGAACAGCAAGGCTGGTGGGCTTGCGCTGTATCCAGCGCAGCTTTGGAGCGCTCTGGAGCCTCCCTGGTATAAGGTCATGTTCGCGGCGACGAGGGCTGGGGACAGAAACTTGGATGCGGCCTAATGGCCACATTCTGACCCCGGCCCACCCATTTCCTGCCCAGTTCCTCCCGCCCTCCCTCCCCGCCCCAAACTGCTCTTGTGCCAGCCGAGCATGAGCAGCACAGCTTGGCCAGTGGCAGCTTGGCCAGTGGACCAGTGCCATTGGGCCGACACTGCTGCTAGCGTCAGCCCAATCACACTAGCACTGATGTGGGGGTGCCAGTCGATGCCCTCGCGTCAGTGCTAGTGATGTTGGGTTGACACAAGTGATCAGCGTCAGTCCAAGGACGCAACTAGGATTGCAGCCTGAGTACTATGTGCAGGAGAGCAATAGCAGGGGAGGGCATTGGTGTTCATCCATTGTTTGTGGGGAAGTATTCACTGCATTTATTTTCTGGCCATTATTATTATTATTATTATTATTATTATTATTATTATTCATTTCATGTAATGACTATTACTATCTCTCATACAAATATATATATATTTGTAGCATGGGAGGTGTCAAAAAATTATGGGTGCCAGGTGTCAAATGACCTAGCTATGCCACTGATTGATTTCTGTATAGGACAGAACATTCTACTTAGAAGACATGAGAGTGAAGGCGGGAAGTAATTCCTCATGCTCTTGTCTTCACTTTGATTTGGCTTCATAAGAGCACCATCAGTGTGACAGCAGAAGATGGAAGCAATGCTTCCTGTTTGAGAAAAAAAGGAACAGAATAAAGTTTAGAAAAACAGCACTCAGCAGCAGGAAGGGTGGACGCCACTGGTAATTAATTAGGGCGGTGGTTCTCAAACCTTTTAGCACTGGGACCCACTTTTTAGAATGACAATCTGTCCGGGACCCACCAGAAGTGATGTCTTGGCCGGAAGCGCCAACATTGTGAAGCCAGAGCTTGCTGTTTTCCTGAGAATGCCGAGCTCCAGCCCCATAGCTGGAGGCTCGCTGATTGGCTTGCCCCCCTCCCAGCCACAGGAGGCAGCTGCTGCCCTCATTGGGCATCTGGCCATGGGGGCATCGCCAGGAGCTCTCCTGGTGGCGAGGTGGCTTTTAGAGAGCCATTCTGTCTTGGATCCCAAAGGAAAACGGATCTCCTTCTGCTGCTTGCCTCTTTACTTTAGCTCCATGACATGGATCATCCTTCCTGTGCCTTTGGTAATGTATGGGGTATTGGTGAAGCTATTCTCTGAAGGGGATCCTAGCCCATGGCTACTGCAGGAGGTAGCAGAGTTCCATGGGGCTTGCTGCTCAGTTGCAAATCCCTGTGTTGCTTTAAGGCATCTGGTGGCTGCATTTGCAGCTGTGTTTGTTTCCCTTCCGTGGTAAGTGCTAATGGTAGCTGAACCTCCTGCCTTAGAGGTGCCTGGGTAAGAGCTTGCTGTTTGTAGCTCCCCGGTTCCTTACGATGCTGTGGCCACGTGGTCGCCGCCATTTCACAGCTCCCACGCTGTTGATTGCTGGGGAAACTCAGGCGCATGCGGCATGAGATCTCCTGCTTGCTGGACAATCCTGCCTCATGGAGTGCTCATGTGGGGGCTGGGCAGTACACGTGGGGGAGGATTTTTTTTGGCTGCACGTCCATTAGGAGCGTGTCTGAGGTTGCCCTCATCGCAGCAGGAACCATGCTAGCAAGCTTTTCTTTTGCAGCTGCTGAGGCTTGTTCCTCCCCCTTTCTCCATTCAGAGCCCCCCCCCCCCACTATAGCAAAGCACAAACGAGAAGGGAGGGGGGGTTCTCCCTTGGGGAAGAAGGTACAGGTATTCACGCTGCCTAAGAAGCCCTCTTATCTCTTTAAGCACTTTTCTTAGGCATTCTCTTTAAGATCTTCCTTTCCAATTGTTTTTGCTTAAAGAGCGGCCGTTTGGCTCTGCCCTAGATTGATAAGGAATTTGGGCGGTGATTGTGTTAACTAATTCAGCTGCCTGATTGATTTAAGTGAGGAATGTTGGGGTGTGTTTGGTTTGCCTTTTTACTGCTGCCTTGGGCTGTGTTTTGTAGCCACCCCCATCCCCAGAAGGTTTGTATCCCTTCTTTGAGAGGTTGTGAGTTCTAATCCACAGGATTGGCATTCCATCTCTCTTTCACATATTGATTTATTGCTTATTTAATTTCCTCTTCCCCCCCCTTTAAAAAAAATATTTATTTATTTTTAGGAATTGCCCTTCTTTGCTTATTGCCTTTCTGTGGTAATGTTTTTTTTTGGGGGGGGGGGGGCTGACTTCTTTGCCTTCTGGGATGATCTGCTATATAACTTAATTCAAGGTAGTTCTATTGACCTCTAAATAACTTGCTGAATGAGATTACAAATTGATTTGATAGCAGTTAATATTTGCTACAACGCCTGGAACTGATGAACCAGTTTTCTAAATTTCTTGTTAATATTTGACTACAACACCTGGAACTGAATTGATGAACCAGTTTTCTAATTTCTTTCTCATTCCAAGTATGAAGCAGATTATTTCCTTCCCAGCTTTATGTGGCAATGGATTCTCCCTCACTGGAGATCTTCGAGCAGAGGCTCAACAGGCACTGCTGGAGATACTATAGGAGGGATTCCTGCTGCAGGCAGGAGGTTGGACTAGATGGCCTTGTATTTCCTTCCAACTTAACAATGCTTTCCCTGCCTTAATAGGTTTCCTTGCCTTAAATAGTTGATTATTCAGTTTTATGAACTTAAACTCCTTAGTTCCTTGTCAGGTTAATTTGGCTTGTTCACCCCTTTACTTGTTTTCCCGGGTTAGAAGGACCTCATTCATGTCGTCCCAATGGCATTTTCTTTCGCATTGCATGACGGGGGATGTTTTTCCCTGCCTCTTGAGTTGCATGAAAGGATATGAGCATTAATGACCTTCTGGTTTCTTTTCCAGGGCTTAGTGAACTCCACCTTCACCTCTCTGTTTTCTTTGGTGCATTTCTGCCACATGAGGCCTGGGAAGTAGCGGAAAGCTGGGCAATGTGCCCCCGCATGTCAACATTGGGCATTCAACAGTTGGCTACCGCAAGTAGAGTAGGCCATCCCTGTCCGAGCTGATCCAGTTTCTTCTTGCCTGGTTTCCCGATGGGGTCAATGATCCCACAGCCCAGCTATCCCCACAACCACTGCTCTGGCTTTCAGGATCTGGCCCTGACCATTATTATGTGGGGACAATGTTAGACTATGTTTGAGACAGGGCAATAGAAACAGGACAATGTTTGCCCTGGTGTCCACTAATTCATTATCCACGGTTTTAGTCATCCACAGATACCGTGAGTACTGGGACTCCTATTGAAAGGATGGGAGAACATAAACATTTTTTTTTCTCACCTTGTTGCAAAGCCTCTGAGGTTCCCCTGTCTTTCAAGGGGCGTAACCTGGTATTAATGGTTTTGGGTATCCACGGTGAAGTCCGGAACACATTCTGGGCGTGCCTGTACTTTTTTGTTTTTGTTTTTAGCTAACATGTAACATGCCTGTGCTTTTAGCTAACTGGTAATTAAGCTGTGTAACACCTTGCCTCAGGAAGGGGCAACAGTGTCTGGCTTAGGTGCCTTTGGAAGGATATTGGACAGATTTCTGGAGGAAAAGTCCAGCCCAGGCTACATGCCTTGAGGGGCAGTGCAACCTCCTTGTGGCAGAAGTAGGCTACCTTAGAATGCCTGACACAGTGGAATGGTATTGAAATGCAAGTATCTGCTTGTCTGATATGCTTCTTTTGGATACAGGAAGCAGGACTAGATGGGGCCTTTTGACCTAATCCAGTGGGGCTGTTCTTTTCGGGGGCTGGCCACTATCCTCTGGTCGCTTGGCTCTTCACAGTAAAATAAATAGGATTTAACATCCTGCCTCCCCCTGCTGCTCAGTATGGGGTACAGAGCCAGCGCTCTGTGGCTTGGGGGTGGTCAAAATGGCCAAGATTGTATCCTTATGGTGCCCTCATTAGGGTGCGTCCCTACGACAGAAACGGTGTATAGCATACAGATTCTGTTCCCTGGTGTTCTGTCATCCATGTGTGGGCAGAACTACCTTACAGCCCTTTGGGTTATCCCTAACTATATCCTTTTATTTTATGGAGCGACCCTTGGTTTTAGAGCACAGAGTAGCTTTGTAGCTCTTCAAGGGCACTCGATGCAGGCTAGCCCTCAACAAGCAGCTGGTCTTCAGGTTGTCTGCTCTCTTAGTCAGTACCATAAATACCCTCCACTCTAATAGCATATCAGGACATGGTGGCGCTGTGCATTGAACAGCCAAGCTGTTGACCAGTAGGTTGGCAGTTCGAGACCAAGCAATTGAGTGAGCTCCCATTGCTTGCCCCAGCTCCTGCCAACCTAGCAGTTCGCAAGCACCAAAAAATGCAAGTAGATAAATTAGGTACCACTTCAGTGGGAGGGTAGCGGTGTCCCTTGTGCTGTGGCGGATAGTCATGCCAGCCACGTGACTAGACAGGGGCCCCTTGCACTTGACCGGCATTCCTCGCTAGCGAGCTAGATATGATATCAAGTCTAGTCAGCTCCCAGCAGACAAGAATCCATCGCTTCTTGAGCTGCAGTCACTTGCAGGGGGTTGCCCATAGGCTTTAGGTTATAGCTGGCTCGCAGGGAGACATGGCCGGCTGGCTTCAGTTCCTGCAGATTACCGAAGCTGGATATGTAAAACTGCACATAAGGAGTAGCATACAGCAGCTTCTCACATAGAGGACTGCGCATGACGTGAATGAATAACTGGAGGACTGCGCATGACATGAATGAAGTAAGAAAGAAATGAATGCAGGAAATGAGCTAATATTCCTAGATTGCAGGTCATCTCGTTGGCTCAGGGCGACTACTCAATTTGTTCCACGGCTCATTAACGCACCTAAGAGGCCAAGCTGCTGATGCTCTGGGATGCAGCCAGCGACGGCGGGGTTTCGGCAGCTATTTTTAGGGGGTGGTGGTGTGCCACACCATGGCCAGAGGAGTGGATCAAAACCAGCCTTGCACCCAGCCACACCTCTCTGGAACACTTCCCCATAGTGATCGCTGTTCACTAGCAGGGCCAGGAGTTTACCAACTCCACCATTTGCTTCAGGCAATAATAATAGTCATCAACAGTTTGCCAAGCCAAATAGCCAGGGTCAAGGGTGTCATCAGGCCTTATGCGCATTAACGCTTTATCCATAGCCCTGCACGACCCGGGAGGTGGCATGGTCAATGCACTGTCCTGGTTCATAGGAGTGCTTCCATGAGTTGGCCATGAATGTGTTTCTTGCCCTTAATCCCAGGCCCCTCCTGAGGTCCTTTGTTTCATGCCCTGGCACCCAGCACCCGGCGTGGGTACTTTTTGAAGGTGAGAAAATTCACCTATCCTGAGGTTGAGGGTGGCAGGGCCCTGACACCGAGTCAGTCCATACTGATCAGCGGGGTGGAGGGCAGAAGGCCCTGTGCCTGGTCCACCTGCCCCGGTTCGGGGCATTGTTCCAATTTGCTATGAGACCCTGCTCACCTTGTTCAGTCATGCCCCCATTTTTTGCCAAGCAATTGAGGCCACTTGGCCTTCCCCTGGTGGGGTTCGGGTTACACTCCTTTGGCATGGAGCAAGCCCAGCAGAATCTGGCAGTGCTTACAAGCTGCATTTCAGGGCAGAAGCATTTGGTTTAGTCGCCTTCTGCGCCCTTATACAGCCATGGCTGCATGGTGCTTCAAGGGAGATGTCACATGGGTGGCTTCAGACATAGGGCCCTTGCCTGCTTACTGCTGCGTGGTGAGCAACGAGTGCGCCACACATAGGGCATGGGCTCTTACCTGCATACTGCTGCGCGGTGCGGCAAGAGTGCACCACGCGTGTGGCATCGGGCATGGGGCCCTTAACTGCTTACTGCTGCGCGGTGCGGCAAGAGCGTGCCACGCGTGTGGCATCGGGCATGGGGCCCTTTACTGCTTACTGCTGCGCGGTGCGGCAAGAGCGCGCCACGCGTGTGGCATCGGGCATGGGGCCCTTAACTGCTTACGGCTGCGCGGTGCAGCAAGAGTGCGCCACGCGTGTGGCATCGGGCATGGGGCCCTTAACTGCTTAACGCTGCACGATGCGGCAAGAGTGCGCCACGCATGTGGCATTGGGCATGGGCCCTTAACTACTTACTGCTGCGCGATGCAGCAAAGAGTGTGGCATCGGGCATGGGCCTGCTTACTGCAGCAAGGAGTGCGCCACACATGGGGCATAGGCCCTTACCTGTTTACTGCTGCGTGGTGTGGCAAGAGTGCGTCATGCGTGTGACATCGGGCAGGGGCCCTTGCCTGTGGCATGGGCATAAAGGCTTGAAGGAGGCTTTAGTGTGCATTCGGAAGTCAGCTAAGGCACAGAGTTACCCATCAGCAGGCCCACAGTTGTGGGCAGGGAAGCTCCTGACCTTAAGCCTTAGCCCATCCCAGATGCTTTCTGGCCGGGGCGGGCGCGTGGGTAGCTGCTTCCGCCCCTGCGGGGGTTGGACCAAGAAGGGCTATGCCCATGGGGCTGGCCTGGAATCAGAATGTTTTGCCTACCAAAGGGGGGTCGGGCAGCGCGTGCCCCCCCCACCTTCAGTTAAGGCCTCACCCCTTTGCCTGCCTCAGTTAATTGCCACTGGCCCCTAGCTCTGTCCTATGGGGTGCACCACGCGTGTGACATCGGGCATGGCGTCCTCACCTGCTCACTACTGCATTGTGCGGTGAAGAGTACGCCACATTTGTGGCATCGGGCATGTGCCCTTACCTGCTTACTGCTTTGTGCAGCAGCACGGGGAGGTCCTCCCCCCCTTTATTTTGATGGCCACAGGGTGTGGCATGTAGGCCTGGTGCCTTTATTTATGTGAATCGCCACGTTGTGTGGCTAGGGGCATTCTGCCCCAATTGGTTGCGGTGCTCACTACACTGTCTGCTTGCCCAGGCCTGTGGCCTGATTCCCCCCATGGCCTTAACAACTGCTTGGCTGTCCAGGCTGGGTCCCCTGCATTTCACGCTCTGGTTTTTCATTCAGGTTGCTTCAGGAACCAACACAAGTGCTGATTGGGACTCAGCTGGGGGCTAGTCACCAGTGCCAGGGTTCACTGGGCCGCCAGGCGAGGCATGAAGCGGGGACAGTTGCTCCCCATGGTCTCAGAATTTTTAAAGGCAAATCCGCCCCACTCCAGGTAATAGTAATCCACTGGGCAAAATGACCTGACCCTGGGAACCAGGCTGTCTTTAAGGAGGCAAGCCTGTAATGACATTAGGGTTTTGTGGGACTGATCCCGGGATTAGTACTGGTTTGGTCCGAGCTGTTACAGCGCAGGATCCGGAGAGGGGCGGCTTCCATGCCACATAACGAGCGCGCACAGAGAAAAGTAAATTGGTAGGTGGGCAGCTTTGTGCGGCAGGCTGGCGGCCTGGTCATTCAGCACCTGCAATTGTGCATTCTTCTCCTTCTCTGAGGATGACGGGGTCCACTTGCTGGAGGACAGAGCGGATATTTTCCTCGGAGACCTGCAGCGGAGCCTTCATTGCCCTTTGTTCCCTTGTGGGAGGGGTGGGTGTCAAGCTCTAGGCTGACCCCCCCAGTGGCAGGTTAGCACGGGCACAAAGGCTGGAAGGAGGCTTTTGGTGTGCATCCGGAGGTCAGCTAAGGCACTGAGTGACCCATCGGCAGGCCCACAGTTGCTGACCGGCGCGTGGGGCTGGCAGGGAATCTCTTAGCCTCAAGCCTTGGCCCCGCCCCAGATGCTTCCCGGCCGGGGCGGGGCCTGCCGGCCTGCTGCCTCCGCCCCCGCGGGGGTTGGGCAATGAAGGGTCACGCCCCAAGGGGCTGGCCCAGAGCCAGGATGTTTCGCCCGCCAGGGGGCTGGCCGGCGGCTGGACCCCCACCTTCAGTTAAGGCCTTGCCCATTTATCCTGCCGTGATTAATTGCTGCCGATCTCCGGCTCCTCTTCTTTGTGATTTGTTGCAATAAAGTGGCCCGTTCATCCATACGCATCTGTCTCTTGTGGCGTCATTGGGGGGTGCACAGCTAATGCAGCAATCAGTTGGGTTACGTCTCAGTCATTTTCCAATAGTAAAGTGAATCAGAAATAAAGAAAAGCCTATTTACCACCTCCCCCTTTCCAGCATCCCATCTTCCCATCTTTTCTATATGGCTGCTGTAGGTGCTTTGCGACCCACCTGAAATTGTCTCACAACCCACTGGTTTGGGAACCATTGAATTAGGGTGAAAACTTTGCCCTATTTGCATTATCATCTTCACCCTTGAAATGCCCCAAAGACTCTATATCCTGTGAATGGGGTGGTGAAGTTGGAGGGAAATTTTGGCTCAGCTCTTTAATATGGCACTGATTTTTTTGGCAATTGTAAATTTTCTGTAAAAATGTATATTGTACCCTGTGATCTGAACTCTATTGTACAATGGAGAAGCAATTATTAATTCAAGGAGCTGTTGGATATCCTTGAGCCTCCTAGCTAAGAGCTATCATGGTTGATGGCAGTGATTTGGGTCCCACATTTTTCAGTGCCTTTGGCTCTTGTTAACCCTGCCTTTCCGTTGAGCTTGCCTCCCCACACCCTTCCTCTTTCTAGGTTCCTTCTTTCTAACAGGCTCTGTTACATTACATCATTAAATATTCATTAGACTGTAAAGTACTTGAGTTAAATTACAGAGAAAATGCCTGTGACATTCTGCTTTGAGCTTTAAACAAAAGATGAGAAAATAGCTTTAAATGATAATACAAATTGATAACAGAAATCAGTTTCACCACAACTTTTAGCACTGGCATTCCTACCCGGGGGTGGTGGTGGAGGAATACTCAGTTTTGCAGGAACCTGAGCTCCTGTTAAAGCAGTCCCTCCCTCTAGCCCCCAGAGCCATTCGTGGCTTGGAGGCTTTACACTCTGAGCCACGAATGGCTCTAGAGGTAAGGGGGTGGGGCAGTGTTACACAGGAGCTCAGGTTCCTGCAAATCAATCACTACTATCAATCACTAGTATTTATATACCGCTTTTCAACATAAAGTTCACAAAGCGGTTTACAGGCAAATAATAACATTAACGTTAAATGGCTCCCTGTCCCAAAAGGGCTCACAATCTAAAAGAATGGAGAACACCACCAGCAACAGCCAGGAGAGACACTGTGCTGGGGTGAAGAGGGACAATTGCTCTCCCCCTGCTAAATATAAGAGGACACCACTTGAAAAAGTGCCTCTTGCCCACTTAGCAGGGATACATAGCATTTCCCCCCTGTAGAAACACCACTTTCTGTAGATGCTTAGTAGCCTAGAATTGCCTCACAGATTGTCTAAACTGTGGAAACTTTTGTCACTTTTAGAGCGCAATCCTAAGCAGCGCAGGAATGGCGAGGACGATGGGCCTGCGGCATATCCAGCACTGCTTTGGGGAGGCTGGAGCATCCCCGCAGCAAGGGCGCATTTGGCCGGCACAAGGGAGGCGCAGCAAGGGCACTATGGGATCATTGCTGCCTGCAGTGCTGGTCCCGTTGCTTTAGCACTGATGTGGGGGTGCCGCTTAGTGCCCCCACATCGACGCTAAGTGCGCAGCGCTGACGCAACAACATTGTGTTGACGCTGTGCATGTTTTAGGATTGCACTGCCCAAGAAAGATACTTTCAAAAGGTGGCAAGTTATCTAACATCTCTAAAACATGAATTATCCCTCCTAATTGCTTTGTCACTATTGTTTTAAATAAAAGAACATTTAAATGCTCAAGAGCATTCACAGTTGATCTAAAATCATAGACTTGGAAGGGACCCACTAGGTTATCCAGTCAAATCCCCTGCCTCTAGCAGGGAAGTATCTCCTGAAGTATCTCCAGTAGGTGCTTGTTGAATCTCCTTGAAGATCTCAAATTAGGGAGAATCGACCATCTCCCTTCTTGGCAATTGTTTCACTGCTGAATCGCTCTTACTGTCATGAATTTCTTTCTCATAGCCAACCATAATATCCTGTCTTGCAGTTTGTATGCATTGGATCTCGTTTAAGAGGCTGTTGAGAACAAATCTGACAGTACAGCCCGTCAGATATACAAGGAGCACTATCAAATCCCCTTGCAGCCTTCTTTTAGCTAAGCATACCAAGTTCTCTCTACCTTTTATTTGTAGGGCTTGTTCTCAAGTTCTCTGATCACCTTTGATACTCTTCTCTGAACCGTCTCCAGTTGGCTGCATCTTTCCTACAGTGTGGTGCCCAGAATTGGACACAGCACTCCAGGTGAGGTCTGACTAATGCAGAGTAAAGGAGAACCACTGCTTCTCGCCACTTGGAAGCTATGGTTTTACTAATGCAGGTTAAAATTTCATTAACCTGCTTTGCAGCTTCATCACACTGCTGACCCATGTTCATGAGATAAGCTCTGATATTTGCCCTTTGTCCAAATGTACCACTTAGTATCAGTAACACTTCAGGGCTTGCCTTCGTGTGAGTTATTTAAGAAGCAGGAGTACCTGAAACAAATGTCGAATGTTGATTTCTAGAACTAGAACTAGGGTCCTTTGAGAGCCTATTGATACTTCATGTTTTAAATTCAGGTATGAAAGTCAATTACTTTAAATGGTAAAATGCACACTCCATCCCATTAGTTGTGAATGCTGCAGATGGATATAAATCAAATGGCAGGTTTATTGCGTGTTTATTGCAAAGCATGCATACATGCTTTAATGTTTTATATGGACTTGCATGTATTTTGCCATTTAAACTAGTGATTACATCTAATTTTGAAGTTCTGGGAATTCAGAAACCAAACTTGACCAGTTAATAAATTTCTGTTCCACTATGAGCCAAGTTCAAATGGCATTGCCATCTGTACAGTAGTTCGGGCCTGGCTTGTCATGAGTTTGCTGCTAGTTATCCCTCCCTACCAAACACCCCACTTTCCAGACAAGCTTACTCATATGTAGATGGGGAAACCTGGCTGGTGACAGTCCTTGTAGACATTATCTTTAATGTCTGGACACTCATCAGTATGCTTAGGAATACCTTTTTCCTTTCTGGCAAGTGTTTTCACTGCCTACTGATTCATTGAATTGAGTGACTTTGGAAACTTCAATGCATTCTGGCATAAGAATATTCCTAGTGTTCTCAGGAACATTCTAGGTCTTAAAGGCTTAGAAGCCCTCTTGTCAGCAGCAAATCATACCTACCACTGGTTCCGCCCACCACTACCCCACATTAAGGTTTTCTTGGGTAGAAAAGCACTGGAAGGGCTGGGTGATGCCATCTAGGCTTGGTCCTTTTGAGCCCTTGGCTTGATCCTTGGAAAATTATCAGAAAGACTGAGTTTTTCTGTTGGCTAAAGGAACTCAGAAAACACAAACTAATTACAAGGTGTACTGTTCAGCTTGGTGAAGCTCACCAGTAGCTAATTTAAATTCTGGTACATTTTGTTCTCAAGCTCAAGAGACAAAATTGAAATTTCTGAGCTTGGAGACAGGAGCCTCAACCAGTTGAATCTCTGAAAACAGGGACCTCCAAACTACGGTCTAGGTATGAAGAACTGTAAGCCTTCGCTACCACACCCAAGGTTATTTTCTCAGCATATAATACCCTGGGTCATAGTTTGGCAGCCCCATCTCAAAACATCTTCTAATCTGCCATTTTTACAGAATATCACAGCTTTTATGTGACTTGTAGCCTGGTGTCCTGGTTAATCTGGGCTCCCATAGAAATGCTCCTGCTCCCATAGAGCAGCATGAATGTTCTGTTGGTGGGACCACAACCCTCAAGCCTACTTCCTGGATCTAGTCCAGCTCCTATACCTTTGCCCCATTGTTTCCCAAACAGTGGGTCGGGACCCACCAGTGCAAAAAATTGCAAGCCAATTTTTGATGGGTCATGAAAAGTTTTTGAAACACTTTAAAAAAATTCAATTTTTTACCCTTGTCTGGTTTGCAAAAGAAACCATTAGCTGGAATGCTAACCTGTGGTATGAGTTAATCTCTAAATAAATGTCACATTTTCTAATTTTCCTCTAGTAATCAGCATGCCTTAGATCATGTGCGAACCCAATTTCACCCTTTTGTCTGGCCTGGAAGTCCCTAACTATACATCTGCTCCCCAATTCTGGGTACCTTGGAATGACTGAAAATGTTTGGGGGAACAGTCCTTGAACTTCATTTCTAGGGAGAGTCTAGTAAATGTCCACAGAGAGAGAGAGAGAGAGAGAGAGAGAGAGAGAGAGAGAGAGAGAGAGAGAGAGAGAGAGA
>JAJKFI010000123.1:958021-974223 GCA_029204185.1 Lerista edwardsae
GTGGGGGTGGGACTGTTGGTGACCTCTACTGCTGGATCCTATGCCCAACACAGGACTTCTCCAGTCTTAGCCAACCAAATGGCCGGTGCAGACTTGAGTAGCCCCATTGTGGGGGCTGGAGCTTTATTTGGAGTAAGGGGGCAAATGTCCCTATCTCCCAAGGAGATGGTGGTGGCTGCCATGGCACCCATAGGATGAAGCAGCTTAGTGTTGAGCTGCCCATGACTATGCCTTAGACTAGTTGGTCTTGGAAACAACCACAAGAAAGGTGACACTTGAATTGAACATATGTAGTGCTCATTGCTTAGTGTGATATGCAAGTGTTGAACAGATAGCAAACCATGACCATTGTGCCTCACTATGTGTCCTGCCTCACTAACCTTCTTTGAGAGTATCACTGGTCATGTAGATAAGAGTTAATTCTGTTGACATTGGTTTCTTCCAGAAAACCTTTGACGGAATCCATAATCAAAGGCTTTTGAACAAACTTATCAGTCATGGAATAAGGAAGCAGGTCACTTTATGGATTGTCAACTGGTTTAAAGAACAAAAAGGAGAGTAGAGGAATAAATAGGAAATTTTAATATTTGTATATGACAAAGTGAACAAAAACAGTTTTGTATAATATTCTGAACGCTTGCATCAAAATAAGTGCTGAAATACGTCAAACGGTCATGTACATTGTACCTGCATTTTGTGCATATATCAATGGCTACTTGATTTATTGGGCTAGAAAAATCAAAGGCTACTGGACACAACACTGGTCTCATATATTGCCAGAATAGGAATTGTTATAAGAGCATAAGAACTGTGCTAGATCAGGCCAAAGGCCCATCTAGTCTATCTTCCTGTATCTCACAGTGGCCCACCAGATGCCTTAGGGAGCACAGGATACCTGCATCCTGTTGCCACTCCCTTGCACCTGGCATTCTGAAGTAGCCTACTACTAACATAAGGAGGTTGCACAACCCATCATGGCCTATAGCCCACAATGGACTTTTCCTCCAGAAATCTGTCCCCTAGGCCAGACGCCATTACCACCTCCTGTGACAAGGAGTTCCACAGGTTAATTACCTGCTGGGTAAAAAAGTATTTCCTTTTATCCGTTCTAACTCTCCCAACACTCAATTTTAGTGGATGTCTCCTGGTTCTGGTATGCTGTAGCTGTTGTTGACCATGACAGCATAATAAATAGGAATTGGCGTGTTGCAATGTTGCGATGCTATTTTAATTATGTGTTTTCCTCTTTTTTTTCTTTCAGTTTGCTCCCAGTATTCAAGAGGAGTTTTTGCCATTTTTGGACTGTATGATAAAAGATCAGTACATACCTTGACCTCATTCTGTAGCGCCTTGCACATCTCCCTCATCACACCAAGTTTTCCTACGGAGGGCGAGAGCCAGTTTGTGCTGCAATTGAGACCTTCCTTACAAGGAGCGCTGCTAAGTTTGCTGGGCCATTATAAATGGAACCGTTTTGTCTTCCTTTATGACACAGATAGGGGTAAGTCATAAAACAGCTTCCTGCACCATTCAACTATTGTGAGAAGCATTTATGCACTGTCGAAAGAAATGGATACTGTCTTGATTCGTTCACCGAGGTTGGGTTGAATAACGTACATCTATGCATGACGGTCCTGAGGCACATTTATCTGCCTCTAGCCAGAGAACCTGGCTAGAAATCTGAGACTTTCATTTGTTGCTATTTTAAAGTAGATTGTAGCTCTTGTGGCTCTGAAAATAAGCACCAGGATAACAGCGATATGAATGAAGAGCTTAAAAATTAAGAACAAAATTTTAGAAGTCATAAGAACATAAGAACATAAGAAGAGCCCTGCTGGATCAGGCCAAGGCCCATCTAGTCCAGCTTCCTGTATCTCACAGCGGCCCCACCAGGTGCCCCAGGGAGGCATGAGACAACAAGATGCTTGGATCCTGTTGCCACTCCCTTGCACCCAGTACTCTGAAGTAGCCTACTACTAATGTAAGGAGGTTACAACCCATCATTGCCTATCGCCCACGATGGACGTTTCTTCCAGATATCCGTCCAATCCCCTCTTAAAGGCATCTAGACCAGATGCCATCACCACCTCCTGTGGCAAAGAGTCGAATTTTATTTAGCTAAAAATGCTCGATCTTGTTTCTCTTACTTCATAACCTTGTTGATGGGCTGCTGTTTCACATTTCTGTGTAAAAATTCTGAAATAGGAATAAGAACAGTTCAGGAGCCATTTCGAAGTCCAGTTGATTTCAATGAAGGAAATTGCAAGCACTGAAGAGCATAAAAATACTGAACTTTGACTGAACGTTATGCCCACCATCGTAGGATAATTGCAACAAGTGCCCTGCTTTTGACTTGGTGTGTGTTGCATGAATGCAAATTATATGCATATTGCATACTATATATATTTAAGTTTATGTGTTTATGCACTTACTTATTTTGTAAGTGAAATATTCCAGTTACCTGCAGCCCTTTCTTGCTGTGACTTTAGGGCAGCCCGATCCTAACGTGTGCAGGAGCAAGCTGGCCTGCGCTGCATCCTACACAGGGTAGGAGGCAGCTGGAGCTCACCACGGGGTAAAGGGACATTTGTCCCCTTTCCCCAGGGTAAGCCCCAGACAGCCCTATGGGGCTGCTCAGACCTGCACCTGCTAAATAGCAGGCTCAAGTCTGAGCCGCCCCAGGGGATGGGGATTCTACTCCACTCTTCTCTTCAGGCCAGCTCACCCATGGGGCCACCTTCCTCCCACCCTGTTCTGCCTCTCTCTTGCCTCCCTTCTGCTTTCCTTGCACACCCCTGTTCCGCCAAATCCCGTCCTTAGCCAGTCCAACTGTCCTTCCTTCAGTCCTTCCAACAGGCAGGCAGTCCAGACAGGCAGGCAGTCTGTCCAGCACTCCATCCCAGGTACCATCCTCCAGTACCTATACAGCTTCCCCCTTCCAGCACCAACCCAGGTGCCTTCCTAGGACCTTCCCAGGTCCCATCCCAGATCCCCAGATCCCTTCTCCATCTCCTGCCTCCAGCTTTAAACTGAGGCCAGCCAATCCATGTCTGTTGCTGGGCAGACTCTAACATCAGCCACGCCCATCTGCACCTGTGCTGGCCTCCCTTCGGAGACCTTAACAGCCTACAGCTGTGCTCCCGAGGCTTGCAAAACCTTCTGGGATTAACCCTATAATCCCTGGTTTATCTGGGACAAGGGGCCATTGCTGATACCACTCCCTATCCTCAGGGTGTCTCATGTCTTTTCCAATACAAGCCCCCACACTGGCCCAGTGCAGCGGTGGTTTACCTGCCATCATCTGTGACATCTGCGTATCCTTGTGAGTCCTCGAGCTGGCCCAGCACCTGTTTCTGTGGTGCAGAAAATGTGCTTTTTGGCACATTTGCATCACACCAGCTGGCGCTCGTCAGAAGCGCCGGCTGAACGGGTGCTCTGGATTGCGTCCTGTACTGATTATTTCTCGCTGTACAGATTATTTTGTACACTTCGTTATGTACCACTTTGTCTGTGGTGACTCATTTTTGTTCTTTGTTTCTAAAGCACTCAGATAAGAAACCTTTTCAAAAGTAGCTGTTGTGTATTGAGTGCTGATATTTTCGGTCATTTCTACGTTGCAATCTGTCTTGTGATCAAACTGCAGTTAATTCAAAATCAAATGCGAAAACAAGCAATTCTGACTCAGCTTCATCCAAAGCCTGCAACATTCACAGTTAGAAAACAAAAATACCGAGGCTGAGTCCATCTTTTCTCATCTAAATTCCAAAGGCTAATTATGGTCATACCTGCAATGGCATTCCAAGGGCAGCTTCAGAAGCTCATTTCTGATAATATGCTTTGTAAGTTATTCTTCAGGATCTTATCTCAGAAACTTTGAAGTCTTCGTGTTTTTGAAATGGAGATGATACAGTTATTTATGCTGTAATTTTCCTGCATTTCCTGGGAAAAATCCCAGAGGGGAAACCATATGTGTGGCGACAAATCCAATGAAAATAGTACCCAATATAGCACACAAGAACAAAAAAGGAGCCCTGCTGGATCAGGCCAAAGGCCCATCTAGTCCAGCTTCCTGTATCTCACAGTGGCCCACCAGATGCCTCAGGGAGCACAGGAGACAACAAGATGCCTGCATCCTGTTGCCACTCCCCAGCATCTGGCATTTTGAAGTAGCCTACTACTAACATAAACATGCACATGTTTCCTGTGCATGTTTTCTCATAAGTAAGTTTCGCTGGGTTCAGTGGGGCTTATTCCCAGGAAAGTGTGCATAGGATTTCAGACTTAAAAACTAACAGTTTTAGTGAGGCAGTTTTTGGTGGACTGCAGCTCACTCTGTTAGAAACACTTAGTGAAGTGGTCTCTGGCTCATGACAGTTTAAACCAGGGTTGGCCAACGCGCAGCATGCCATGTGCCACTTTTTTATGCAGAGCATCTTAAACATGCCACTTCACAACATTGCTTTTAACAATTACCATGCTAGCTAAATAGAACTAAGTTAAAGGGCAATATATCTTAGGGTGTAATCCTAATCTGGAGTTAGGCTGGCACAATTAGGCTAGCAAAGTTTGGCTGGCACAAGGGCCACCGTAAAGCGCGTTTGGACCACTCTCGGAGTCAGGGAGGATGGAGCACATCCATGTGCTGGCCTCTCTGACTCTGAGAATGATCCAAGCATACTTTAAGATGTTCCTTGTGCCGGCCAAACTTTGCTGGCCTAACTGTGCCAGGTTAGGATTGCATTCTCAGAGTGCCAGAAGGTACAGAGCAAGACACACAGGGTTGTGTTTGCCTATTTGGAGCTTTCCAAAGACACAAGGCTCACCGCTGTTCCGGCCAGAAAGGTGGCCTTGCATGGACCTTTAGTCCAACCCTACAGGACCCATTCCTGTCTATATAAGGTGTGTTCATTGCCCTTCTGCACAATCCAGCCTACCTCTGCCTGCCCACCTTCTCATCCTCAAAGAAGACCTTAGCCAGGATCTCTTTGTGGATGATTTCCCAGAAGATGGCATCTGGCTGGGCCACCTGGGCTTTGCTGATCTCATTGGCCATCTGACCTGCCCTGCTCAGCCCCTGCCACCTTCCACAGCCTGCCCTAGATCTTCTTGGGTAAGTGAATGACCCACCAGTTAGCAGAATGCAGCTTTGTAGCACCTGCCCTTTTGACATTCTCTCCCCACCTTTCTCCCTGTTTTCCAACCAGAGCCAATCAAGGAGAGTAGGTGTGGCCTCCCTGAGTATGCCTACTGAGTATGCAGTTGAAACTTGAGGCTGTGCTATGTACTGAGTAGCAAAGAAATTAAGCAAGTGTTAAACTGCTGCGGTGCTTTCTTTTTTATTTAATTTTATTTCAGAAATGTATGGCAACTTTGCATGGGCCGCTCAGAAAGTGTCCGTGTACCACTAGTGGTGTGCATGCCATGGGTTGATTACCCCTGGCTTAAACCTCAGGGGAACCTCAATCCAACATAAATCCCTATGTGGTGATGCAGTGACTTTGATGCAGGTTATAAATACTTCTTCTTCTTCTTCTTCTTCTTCTTCTTCTTCTTATTATTATTATTATTATTATTATTATTATTATGTATCCTGCAAAAGATTTGTCTCCTTGCCCTGGAGTAAGCCCCATACCAATGGAAGCAACAAGTTGGCTTGGACCTTCGCCAGTGATATTGCTGGCGCAAATCTGCATTGATCCATGCAGGCAGATCAAGCCCGCAAAAATGGTTTGGATACAGCTGTTGCTCCTGGGTTTGATCTTCCCACCACGCCCTCTGGTGGTGGAATACATCTCCAGTCAGTTGATATGCCCTTTCGGATTGGGCCACAAAATACATTGGATACATTTAGAGACGCCAGTAATATCTATACTACGACTAACAACTTCTGAAGTGAAAACTAGACATGCTGTGTTATTAAAAATGTATATAATATGACATTGTTCAAGAAGAAGCAACATAAATGAAAACATCTTTTTAAAAAGCAGCAGAAAACAAAACACTGCACAAAAGACACACAAACAAGCATGCACAAGAGAAGACACAATGCATGGACGAAGAGGGACAGTTGCTCTCTCCTTGCTGAATGTAAGAGGAGCACTACTTACAGCCCAATCCTAACCCATGCTGGAATAGGGAGGATAGTTGGCCTGCTCTATATTCAGTGCAGGCTTGGGGCCACACGTGGCACAACCTGGAATAAGGGGTATTTATTCTCCTTGCTTTTTGTCACACCATAGCAGTCCCATTAGGGCTACTAGGGGCTGTGCCAGCTAAATCACTGACACAACTCCCATCAGCCTATTCAAGGGAGACTGTGCTGGAGACGGGGGTTTAGATCTGGCCTGCCAGAGGATGGTCCCACCCCCTCCTGGGGTTGGTCCACCCGTCGGCCTGCCCTCCCCCTCCCTTCCCCCTCCCCGATTTGCCCTCCCTTCCCCCTCCCTCCTCAACCTCCCATGCTGGCTAAACTCAGCCCTGGGGTAGCACAAAGGCTGGAATCGGCCACAATGAGGAACACAACGCAAGGATGAAGAGAGATAGTTGCTCTGCCTTTGCTAAATACAAGAGGAACACCACTTAAAGCCCAATCCTAACCCACACTGGAATAGGGAGGATAGCCTGCCCCATATCTAGCACTGGGTTGGGGCTGCATGTGGCACAACTCAGAGTACAGGGAATTTATTCCCCAAGCAGTCCCAATGAAATTGCTGATGCAGCTCTGAGCAGCCTGTTCGAGGCCAAGGGTTAGGATCTGGCCTAAGTGCCGGAGGCCGGTCCCACCCTCCTCCCCAGACTAGTCTGCCCACAGGCCTGCCCTGCCCCTGACTTCTCCCCATCCTGTTTTTTCTTCATTCTCCCTACTCCCCCCCCCAACTAGTTGACCTTGGCTGGCACAAACTTACCTGCCTGGGGTGGCGCAGAGGTTGAAATCTGCTTCCGTGGGCAGCAGTGTTATACTGCCAGAAAGCTGGGCGGGACATCCGGGTGATCGACAGCCCGCCTGTCGTGTTCTGCAGTGTTACGCCGTTTGCGTAACCAATTACATCACTTGCGTACGTTACGCAAATGGCGTAACGCTGAGGAACGCGACGGGCAGGCTGTCGATCACCCAGATGTTCCACCCAGCGTTCCGGCAGCATAACACCGCTGTCTGTGGGCCAGCGCGCATTTTTGCACTGGCCCAGCCAACTCCTGAGTTGGCGCAAATATGCTTCGCAACATGTTTGGTACAATACTTGGCAAAGAGTGCCTTTGGATTGCACTCTTAAAAGGTCATTGCCCATCTAGCACATTTACTTTTGTGACTGCCCTGAGCAGTCAGCAGGTTTACAGGTGATATCATTGGAAAAAAATATTTTGTTGTAAAATTGTGCGTGTGAATTGTGCGTGTGATGAATTGTGCATGTGATGTGCAAAAATCTGTGCTGCTGTATCTCTCCTTTTGAATTGGGGGCTTCATAATAATCAACAAGCAATGGGTAACTAAGGTTCAGATCTGCTTTTCAAAAATCAGCATATTTTTGAGCATAAATATCCCAAACATTTGACGTCATCGTAAGGGACAGTGTAAATAGTTTTGAAAACAAAGGGACGGTTTTTGCATATCACAGACAGTAGCTTGCTATTTTTATTTCTCATTGTGAAGAAAAAGCTGGGGTTATTTCTGAGATGAACGTTAGAGAAATATTTTGCTTCCGTAATAGGAACTTCGTACCTCACAAAGAAAACAGGTGCTGTGCTATACCCAACACAGCTTGGTTAAGCAGTCTCAATTCTGCCAAATGTGTTCTTTAGTGTTTCTGGAGTACAGCTGAACACAGTTGCATTGTGTTACATCAGGGTATCTCTAAAAGCACACCATTGGTTTCCAGGAAGTTATTTCAGAGTTACCTCATTGACATGATTTCGGGCATCATTAGTAAAATGAGGGTATTCAAGGCCACTACTAAACCCAAGGGCAGTAACACTGGCTGACAGGCAGTTGATAAATGAAGTATCCCGTAGAGCAGGAGACCAAGGATGTCTTGAAAAGAGTCAAAGGAGGAAGTCAGCCATACATCCAAACTCGTATGCTTTAGAATTTTATTTCACTGTGGACATCTGAGTCCGGCAGCTGCTGTACTTAGCCTTTTATGTGGCCACAGGTGTTGGCCTCAGTGCTGGAACGCACAGCGGTGGGAGACAAAGGCAAGCTTAGTGGCAGCTGCCAGGGGTTGGCAGTGGTGCCAAGTAAACATTGAATGTTAAACAAATACGTGTGCCAATTGGGCCCCAAATAGAGTTTCTAGTTCAGAAAAATTAACTTGTCTTTTGAGAAGCGTTATCCATGCACCACAGACAAATGTCCAAAGCTGTTGTTAGGTACAAGGCAGGCATTTTGTTGAAATTAACAGAGGATTAAAAAAAAAGAGGGTACACATGATTGACAAAGGCAGAATCTTGCTAGCTTTCTTGAAATTATCCCATATTCCTGTACACACATTGGACCAAATTCACTCAACGTTTAACGTCTAGAGCTTTCCTGGAACTCCTGCAGCCTAAATTTAGGAGAGAACAGGAAGGCCATGAGGAACCCATCATATGGCCAAGATCTCTGTGGCCAAGATCCAAAGAACTAATACAACTAAGCCAAAGGCCTTTTTTATTTGAACAGTAGATCTCTGCGCCTTATTGCAATCTGCTTTTGAAAGCCTCCTCCATTCCAAAGGTGGGCCACTTTATGGGGAGGTGGTAGTCAAGGCACGCAAGGCTGAGGCCTCGTTAGGCAAGCAGAACTAGTTGCACAGTTCTTTGGACCCTAGCCAACATGCCAGAACTGGGAATCAGGTACTTGCAGTATTGCACCCATCTGCTTTCTTCTGATACTGGGTTTGTGGCAGCAACAAAGTTGGTGACAAGCCAGTCATGAGTATGGAGAAGGTTGTGTAGAGAAATGAGGATTGCGTGTTCTAGGAGGATCAGGACCGAAGTGTTTCTATACCTAAGCTCAACATTTTTCTCAAGCTCACTTTAGCTGTTGTCATGGGGGAAGTAGGGTTTGGGGGTGAAAATATATTTTATGGAAGTGGAAATATCTTAGTGACTGGAGACTTATTTATAAGATGTAGATTATGTGGGGAAGATGGAAGGTAACAACTAGGTGACACTCCTTTGAAAAGAAATGTAATTTCTGGGACTGGAGCTTGGAAGGAAGTTACAGGGTTAAGAAGATGGGTCCTGGGTTTGGAAATCGGGTGTAACAACACATGGAGTAAGGCTTTGAAATCAAGGAGACACAGGTGGGGTGAGTGGTAAACTCTTATAAAATAGCTTTGGTGGCAGTGGTAGCTTGTAATTTTGATACAGGCAGTTTCAGAGGAGGACAGAAGCCAGAGTGGAGGTTATCAAAAGCAGCACTAGAGGAGAGAAAATTCAAACATTCGGAATAGACAGCACATTGCAGCCTTTCCGTGAGGCTGGAGATAAAGAGTAGCTGTTGACCTATTAAAAACACATCATAGCCACAAAATCATTGAGCTCCATAACATCACAACAGCTTAAAGAACCCTGCTGGGGCTGTTTGACATTTTGCACCATTTCTAATTCCAGTAGTGCCACCTTCTCTACCACTATAAATGCACATAAACCTAGCATTTACATGGCAGTGACAAGTACTTCTAGTTTATGTTGAACTTTTCCTGCTTTTTCTAACTTTTTCATTCTATTCTGGAAACGTACCTTAATATCTGGATCTACATAATCGTTAATGCCTCTTAGGCCCTCTTAGCAAGAGAGAGGCAGAATAAAAAATATGAATAAAGGGGTAATTCTAACCAACTTTCCAGCACTGACATAGCGGTGCCAATGGGGCACATGCTGCATCCTGCCAGGGCTGTATTATCCATAAGGCTGATTAGGCTTAATCAATATTATTTATTATTATTATTTATTTGATTTTTACCCCGCCTTTTCACCCGGAGGTGCTCAAGGCGGCATTACAATATAACAAGATAAAATATAAAATTAACATTAAAAAGCAGTTAAAAACAATGTTAAAAAACAATACACACAACAAAATTAAAACAGATACAATTTAAAAAACAACACACCCAGTGGATCATATATAAAAATGAACAAACCAATCAATCAATAGTATTCTTATACCGCTTTTCAACACAAGTTCACAAAGCGGTTTACAGGCAAATAATAATAATGAAGTTAAATGGCTCCCTGTCCCAAAAGGGCTCACAATCTAAAAAAAAAATGCAGACCACCACCAGCAACAGCCACTAGAAAAGACACTGCGCAGGGGTGAATAGGGACAATTACTCTCCCGCTGCTCAATATAAGAGAAGCACCACTTGAAAAAAGTGCCTCTTGTCCAGTTAGCAGGGATTAAGCCCAGGGCCCCCGCAGAACTAGGGGTCTGTCAATGTTCTTGCTAACCTGCCCCAATGTAAGCCAGGCCCTGTTGCTCATGGCAGACGGCCATGAGCAATCTGCCCTGGCTATGGAGAGCTGAGCCATTGCAACACGGAGCTCCCGTGAGGACCCAGGCTGCAGTGCCAGCAAGCCAGGGCTGAGCAGCGCCTGTGTGGCTGGATGCCTGGCCCCGCTTCTGGAGTGGACATCGCAGGGCTGACTGTGTGCAGGCACCGGGGCAGAGCAGCGACTGCACACTCAGCGGGCCACCAACCCAGCTCCCATCACAGGGTCAGCCACTGCAAGGTCCGAGCTGGGTCCAGTCGCTCGTGGCAGGCTGCAGAGAGCCGAGCAGCCTCTGCCCTGGCTGCATGCAGCTGAGCTGCAGCAACACAGAATTATTGCGAGGACCTGGCCCACAGCGCCAGGAGGAGGGGGTCATGCAAGGAGAGGAGCAGGAAAGTAACAAGGGCCAAGGCTGTGCCTTTCTTTTGGGAGGTAGTCCAAGGCCGTATTCCCCCATGGCCGGTTTAGTACCAGAGTGGGCCTGACAGTGCCGGAGGGGCCCAAAATACCTGAAAGCCTAGGAGCCTGGCCATGGTTTCATATGGCCCTGCATTCAGCGATGGGATCTACAAATGAACAAGGGGAACGCTGGGCGGGACTTACGCGGGGCTTCCGCATGATTGGCTGCCCGTCTGTAGCGTTCCGCAGCTGTCCTGGCCTCGGGGGGGGCTGCCCCCGGTTAGCGCCCCCCCCCCGCTGCTTGCCCAGGCACCTGGCATGACCTCACCTGTCCCCCACGGCGAGCAGGAGCCTCCCCCCCCCGAGGCCAGGGCAGCCACCGGAATGCTACGGACGGGCTGCCACTCAAGCAGAAGTCCCGCCTACGTCCCGCCCAGCGTTCCCCTTGTTCATTTGTAGATCCCATCTCTGCCCTGCATCCTGCACTTGTGGGCAGTCACTGAGGCCTCAGGTAATGGAATGTTTCTTCCCTTTCCTCAGAGCTGCATTGCCCTTACCCTGGTGCTGGAAAGTTGGTTAGGATTGCCTGGATGTTAAAGCCCATACACAGGTTTCTTGCTGAAGTGAGGATTAGGCCTAATGGGCAAGGCAATCTGGTACTGTATGAATAACTTCTAATTCTAGATTTTTCACTCCTCTCTTATTTTCCTGTTTCTTACTTTCACTTTGTTGTGTGACAAAAGAATTTCACCTCCCACCTGGCTACTTCTTTTTAACAGACTGAGCCCTGCAGGGAAAAACATAGAAAGACTCTGTGTATAGGTTTCACTCATCTATTTGATTCGGCACCTTACAAGATTTTTACATAACATCTAGTTCAGGTGCTATGGTACTAGCTTTGCCATGTGATAATGACATGCTCTGTAAGCTGTGCCTCAGGGTCTGAGGGAGAGCTAGACAACTTTTGGGCTATGACATGGTTTTCATCACTTCTAATTAAGGCTTTGTAGACAGTGACAACTCAACTCAGCTGTTGAAAGAATAGAAATCCAGGTACCCACAGAGGCTTCAAAAAAGGATTCAGAAGAAACAGGCGAAAGACAACTCAACCTCAAAAAACTTCTATAAATGTTTGGAGAATATTGCAATTTGTACATACATATATTTTTCTTAAATAGTTGAACTGACGACGTAGAAATATTTGATATATGGTTTATGAAGGTGTGAATCCATTACACCATATAGGAATGAAAATGCATAACGTCTCTGGGATTTTGATATATTCTTAAGGATAATAAGAATTCAGATTAGTATTTGCATTGTAGAAATTCTCTTGCACCTTTTGGCAAATCTCAGGGCCTCTTTACACATTATACTTCGAAGAAGAGTGCCTTCTCGGTGGTGGCCCCCCAACTTTAGAATACCCTCCCCTTCAAATTGAGAACTGCTCCCTCTTTGTTAACATTTCGGCGGGGGCTGAAGACCTTTTTATTTCAAAAAGCTTTTAACTGTTGACAGGCTATATCTTGATTACATCCTATGAACCACGGGGCTTGTTGTTCTTTAAATTTTTAAATTGTATTTTAATATTGTTTTTAAATTGTTTTTTAATGTTAAATTCTGTGTTTATTGTTTCTTTTGTTGTAATGCCGCCTTGGGTGCCTTCGGGCAGAAAGGCAGGATATAAATCCAATAAATAATAATAATAATAATAATAATAACAACAACAACAACAACAACAACATTATTATTATTATTATTATTATTATTATTATTATTATTACTTTACAACACTAGTCACATTGGGCCAACACAAGCGCTTTGCATTGGCCAAACATAATAGGATTGTGTCACCAGTCCCAACATGGCACTTTGTGAGTACCATGATGTTTCCCCATTGCAATAGGGAATGGGTCAGCAACCTCTTCTGCATCTTTGCACAGAGCCCTTTAGGTCATTTTGGCTTTGACTCACAGTTGACTGCCTGCCATGCACAGGAACTGTTCCCTCCCATGTCCATCTAACAACTCAATCCAGAATAAAACATAAATAGGGTTACCAGATTCAAACTGGGACAGGCTGCCTATCCCTTTAACCATTGGCAGGTGTAGCTTTTGAAACCCTTCCATGCAGTGGTGGGATTCAAATAAATTAACAACCGGTTCTATGATGTCATAGCCAGAGCCAAAAAAAAAAAACTGAAGCCAGCTGAGGTAAGGGAATGGGCGGGGCCCGGACATTTAACAACCGGTTCTATAGAACCTGGGCGAACCCCCTGAATCCCACCACTGCTTCCATGCAGTGGTGTTATTCAAATGATTTAGGAACAGGAACTCATTTTTGATTGGCACTTGTCGGGAACACGGAACCAGCCACGGAGCCCGTTAGGATCCGGAACGCCCGTTCTGGTCCGTTCCCCCTGAATGACATCACTGCTTCCATGATGAGCTGCACTTGCCCAAATTCCCTCTTCTATACAACGGTTAAAGGTATAGGCACTCTGTCCCAGTTTGTATCTGGTAACCGTACCTATAATTACATTTGCTCACACTGATTCCTTCGTGTCCTTTACTTTTCCAATCCTCCATTTTCTTTGCTGTTTGTTACCTGTCCTTCTCTTCCCTCTGTTGTCTCCCTCTACTCTTTCAGCACTTGGAAGATTCTGTTCCTCTGTAAAACATTGTGTACGTCAATGGTGCTATATAAACACACAAATAAATGATTGTAACCAAGGAGATGGAAGCTTTCTGAGAAGTAAGGCAGACCTAGCTTCTCTACGTTTCTGACAGAATGGCACAAATAGTAATTTCATTATTTCATAATGTAGCTTAGATCTATACATAGCAATGTGGACAGGGGACAAAGTTCATCTTTTACGAATCCTTCTATATCTCATACGTAAAAATAGTTTGTACTTCATAAATAGAATCTCATGCTCTCTTTGGCAGCAAACTCAATATGTTCTGTAATTCCATGACATCAGGCTTCCTTTCTGTTACATTTATTTTGCATTTGCTTTTTATAAATACAGGTACTTCTCAATTAAAACAGTCTTTATTTACATGTTTTCTCAAAATAGCACAATTTGCAAAGTAATACCAGAAGTCTAATTTACACTGCTAGTAAACAGTAATAACATGGTCAATTAGTTGCTATAGAAAGAAAATAGTTTTAATTTATGCTCTTTTAATGTACACACTTAATTTCAGAGAATGTAACCTCCACCTTAATCGAGACGTGCTTCTATTGTTTCTGCTTTTTATGGCATTTGGATAACATGTTAAGTGAAAGATGCTGCAACGTAGATTGAATAAAGAAGGCAGCTAAGGAAGATAGGCTGTACTGATTAATTGGTTTTCTATTAAGGTAAACAGTTAACAACAGGAGTGAGATTTTTTTAAAGTGGCAAAATAAACAAAAACAAAATCCATGGAGGAAAAAGATCAGTAAAGCAAGGGAATAGGAACAAGAGGGAAAAAAAAGAACAAATGTAAATGTTTTAGCAAGAGGAATGACAAGAAAACCCAAACCTGGATAAACTATAAAAAAAAAGTAATGACAATTACATTTCCTAAATACACAATACAATCTATTAGGTCAACAAAGAGTATTTCAGTTTCTCTTGTTTCAAAGAATGATTAATTTTTTTAAAAAGGTTACATGGTGCTGATTTAAACAAAATTCAGGGCTATGGAAGAGACGAACCACTTACTAACATGACCGACAGCCCAATCTTATTTGGGGCTGGATTGTAGTGTGAGGCAGCACTGGGGCAGCTTCTGGCATGCTATGGGTTGACTAGGGACTCTGGCACTATGGAGAGATAAGTTAACCTTCTTACTTACCTACTCTGTGACTTCATGGTCCCCAGTGGGCCTACTCAGCTTTGTACCAGCCCTTTGGTTGGCATAAATCTGAGTGGGTCTAGGAGGCACATTATGGCTGAGAAGCGGGCATAGGATATTGTTGGCACTGCTGCTGCCGATACCCACCCTGATTCTCCCGTGAAACATCCTCCATGCTGACCTACTGGCTCCAGTGGGGGATGCTGCTTCCTTCAGGTTGTCTGGGGACCAGGTCACCCAGGAGAAGTAAGAAAAAATAGGCTTTACTTATTTTCTCCACTACTTCCTGGAATGAGGCTCTGGATTTTGTGGGTGCTGCTGCTGCGGCCGCCAAGATCCATCCCAACCTATCTTTGGCCCATCTTGATCCATCCCACCACCTTACCTGCTCCAACGGCTGGTCTGCTGCCTGGCACTGCTGGAACAGGGCTTATTGGTTGTTGTGCACTTGGCAGCAAGCTGCCCACCACCTGAACAACTTGTACAATGGCAGACCATACAATACAGTGATAATTTGCAAGCTCCACCATTGCATGACGAGGACAGAATTGGGCCATTAGAAGCATTTTAACCCCACAAATGTCTGAGAGCCTAGTCCTGTCCTACTTTCTGGTGCTGATGCAGCTGCAATGCAGCCCCAAGGAAAGTGAACAACTGTTCTCTTACCTTGAGGCTGCCTCCATGACTTCCTCCATATCACAGAATGCAGCACCCACCCCATTGTGACGGCTACATCAGGCCTGGAAAATAGGTTAGGATTTGGCCCTGAGTTATAAGGAGAAAAGAATCAGGAGACCATTTTGGGTTGTGAGGGCAAAATTCACATGAAAGTTCAAAGGTCTACTCTGAAGCATATTTAAGTTGTATTGCAAACTAATATATTTTGTGAGACTTGCTTTGGTTATTTCTTATACCTAATGTTAACTAGAGGCAGGACTGTCCCTGAAACATGGTACGTGTGTCTGTATGTTTCTTCCCCATTTAACGTCCCCAACAATTCAAAAGAATTTCTAAATGTGTGTCTAAATATAATTTTTGATTGTGAGAACGATGTAAAACAGTGGTTCTCAAACCATGGTAGAGACCCACCAGTGCGTTGCAAACCAATTTCAGATGGGTTGTGAAGCACCTAGAGCAGCCATATTGAAAATACGGGAAGATGAGATGCTGGAAAGGGGGAGAGCTGTGTGAATATTTTGCTTGTGTCAAGGTTGTAAATAGGCTTTTTCTTTCTGATTCACTTTGCTGTTAGAAAATAGTTGAGAAATAACCCAATTTATTGCTGCATTCTCACGAAAGCAGCAGGCTCTGGCATCACAATGATGGCACTTCTAGTCATGACATCACTTCTGGTGGGTCCCGGACAGATAGTCATTTTAAAAAGTGGGTCCCGGTGCTAAAATGTTTGAGAACCACTGATGCAATATGTATGTATGTATGTATGTATGTATGTATGTATGTATGTATGTATGTATGTATGTATGTATG
>JAJKFI010000123.1:974233-1001371 GCA_029204185.1 Lerista edwardsae
ATGTATGTATGTATGTATGTATGTATGTATGTATGTATGTATGTATGCGAGAGAAACTAAAATCCTGCAGAATCTTGATACATATGCGCATTACTTTAATTTAAAGTTTACTTTAGTTACTTTATTTAGTTTAATTTGTAGAATTGTGTTCTGCGGTGCCTATTTCCTGTAGACCAATCAGAAGAAAAGATGTTGCATAGCTATAAATTCTAAACTTCAAAGCACCATCAGTATTGGCCTATTATGCAAAAGAAGTGATAGGGAATGAAGAGGGCTTCAAACATGAAGATGCTTCGAGAGATATAAAAGCCAGAGCTGAAATGCTGATTAACTGAACCTCTTCTTCTCTAAGAGAGAGAGCAAGAGAGACATTTCCAGTATTACCAACACACAGCTGTTAAATGGGGCGTTGTTCAATCAGACACAGTCAAAAACGTTCTCTTTCACTTGGACAATTTTGAATGCCTTTCACAGGAAGTAAAATGTTAGCAAAGTGGAAGGGGAAAAAATGACTGTCCTAGAAATGAATTAACAAAACCCTGAACATCTGCTCATCAGAAACACCAGAAAGTAGTGTGTTTTATTTACACAACCCTTAATGATGGCCATGGCATACATAACAAGTTTTGGTAATGGGAACTGGTGTTGGTTTCCTCTTTCAGCTCTCTTGCCTTCTATAGCATGTGCCTCTGCTGGGTCCGCAACTGGTTCGGAGGGGCCCCAAGTCTGCGAGTTGGGAACCCACAGACAACGCAGGCCTACTGTATAATCCTGAATGTTAATTATCTATTTCAAGTGGAAGGAAAGGGGAGGCACCAATAAAGACGTCATGGAAAATGGTTAGGAGATTTACAGAAAAAGGCCAAATAGAACTGTTTCAAGACAATATGTGATGAATAAATGCACGCAATGAATCAACACGCAATCATACGGGACTCAGGACATCCCATGATAAATATTTGCTTGATACTACAGCAAGTCTTAAGATCAGGCTGTAGATAAATCACAGTTGTGGATGCCTGTGACAAGTCAACTGTAAATTAGAGCTTCACACTTTACATGGAAAGATTCTAACATTCAGGGCACAATCCTGAACAGCGCTGGAATAGCAAGGCCGGCCAGTCAGTGCCAAATCCAACGCTGTTCAGGACGGGCTGGAGTCTCCCTGCGGCAAGGGAGTGTGCACTCCCTTACCATAGGGGATGCTCCAGCCTCCCCTATGTGCTCCTCGGATCTGCGCCTGCTAAAGAGCGGGCGCAGATCCGAGGAGACCGCACGACCCAAATCGGGGCCTCGCTGACGGACTTAGGAAGTGGCCGTACGGCCACCTCCCAAGCCCGCCTAGGTCCCGCCCAAGTCCCGCCTCCCCCCTCCCACCAATCCCCACCCCAACAAGGGACGGAGCAACACTTGCGATGACCATCTTCAGTCGGCACAAGGGAGGCGCTCAGTTGGTGCTCTGAAGCCGACGCTGTGAGCACTGAGCACCGCGCGCCGGCACTTTGCCCCTTGCGTCAACGCAATGATGTAGCATCGACGCAAGGGGCACGCTAGGATTGTGCTGCCCATGAGTCCTGTTTGACAGGGGCTTCGTAATGATTATTCATCCTGTGTTTAAGAATGTAAGCCTTCTCATTTCACTTTATACATTTACCATGGTGCAATACCTCGGTGGCCATGGCACATAGAATTTTCACATAAAGTGTGATCTTAATGTGCTGTGGAAATCCTTCAAATTTCAAATTCTTTGAAATTTGGGTCTTTCCTCCACAAATCCATTGACATAGGAGCAAGCCCATTGAACTAGATAGATTTACTTCCACATAAAAATGCAGAGGAAAAAGCTATAAATCTGCAAGACAGCCAACCTTCTTCAATAGCATACTTTCTTGGAAAGAGGGCAGTCTTGAGATGGTAGCAGGAGTTGCTAAATATCACAAAGAACAATTTTTTTTGATCTTGTTAGAAGGCTTGGGTGTTTGATTTTTCCACATTGAATTATACTTGTCACATACTGCAGTCATTGCTTAACACTTGAAATCCTGTTAAAAGAACTATGGAGAAAATATGCCCCTACATTTCCAATATGAACTTCTCCCTTGCCAGGTCTTTATTAATTTAACTGTCTCCCTTCTGTCCATGACCTGTTAAAAATGGCATGGGCTACCTCTTCAGGGATCAAAACAGCAGCATAGGATAATTTCAGATTCTTGCCAACACAGTCTCCTTTTCACTAGGAGTTGTATGAATACTGTGCTTTGGTGTTGTCAATCACATATGTCATTTATTATTTTCCACATACCCCCTTGGCCCTCTCCACCAGTCTGCGATGAACCATTTGGTGATTTCTTCCTACCTATGCAGCTATAATGACATCCCATCTCTTAATACTCCCTTGCCAATTTTTAAGCAATTTGCCCTAGCAGGAATAATTAATAACAAGATCTAAAAATGTCTTTAAAATGGCCCCAGTGCCCCCGTGAGCAATTCTTATTATTTTGTCTCCATACCCCACACTCCTTGCTGTCATTCAGGAGAGTAAAAAACAACAGAGGGGTTTCCTAGGAAAAGTAAAGGAGCCCTCAGGACAACCTACTGGTGCCCATTAAATTGAAGAAAACGTTTTAAGTTATTGTCTCAATTCGGCATTCATGGCCTTTGCATACTAAAATATTTCAAGGAATCCCTATAGCTAGGAGTGATTGAAAATGGTGTTATTTATTTTACTCAGCCCATTGTGATCAGTAAGACTTGGGCTGTAAACCTATCTTACGCACTGGAACTAAACACCTCTGCCTGTAGGTGTCAAAATCCAGAATACCTGTCTTAACGAGCTCCATTTTAGTTCTCACTTTTGCTGCGTTATGCCTATTTCTCCTGCTTTCCAGACTTCCCAGGAGGCCTCTGCTGTATCCTTGCTCCTGTCCCAGGCCTGAAAGCTCTACACGGAGCTGCTTGGACCTGCGCCAATGATTTGGGGCACAATCCAGAGCTCATTACTGCAAGTGGTACGCTTGTACTAGCCTGGCAGTTGTACATGGCACTGTGAAGTGCCTCCAACGCTGGCAGTCAGCCCATACCGCCAACACTGGGGTGGTGCCAAGGTAACGCCAGCTGCATGCGCCCCAGAGAGAGCACCTGACGACAGCAAGCAGTGAGTTCGCCGCTTGCTGGCATTGCTGCCTTTCGGGGCAGGACGGGAGGCAGTGGTGTCATTCAAATGATTTAGGAACAGGAACTCACTTTTGATTGGCACTTGTCGGGAACCCGGAACCAGCCACGGAGCCCGTTAGGATCCGGAACGCCCGTTCTGGTCCGTTCCCCCTGAATGACATCACTGACGGGAGGATGTTCCCCGGTGGAGGAGGAGTGGAGCGAGGGCAGGACCAGTGGCGACTCTTGCGCCTTTTCACAATTTCCCCAGAGTAAAATCCTCACTACACCCCAAAAGCAGCAATTAGTTGTGTGGGGAAACAGGCAACTACACTGTACCTCTCTTTTTTACCTTTTGTACTTGGAAGAGCAATCATGGAAGAGCCAATTTATCATGTGGCCTGGATAAAGAGCTTATGTGGGCCACATCCAGCCCACAGACCTTATGTTTGACACACCCCTGAGTTAGATGGACCAATGGCTTGCCTTGGTATTATGACAATTTCATATGTACTTTTGGAAGTATATAAGGTACTGTTCAAATTCCATACATGACTACACAGAACCTGAGGGCAAAGAACTTGCTGACAAGTGATGGTTCCTGTACTATTTTAAAAAAAAATTCATGTTCTTTTTCCATAACAAACATAGTTCCATTGCATAAAGCTGGAGAATACGGATGTTCAGATCGAGCCATTCAGAGTGCAGAAGACTGATCAGCAAAAAAAAAAAAAAAAAAAAAAAAAAAGTGAATAAATGCTGTTCATGATTTGTTTAATATCTCAGTATCATACTACAATGTTGACGTTCATTTGGGTTGAAGTTGCCATCTTATCTTCATTGTCAGATTTGAAACATTAATTTAGATTGACAATATATTAACAACATATTAATTTAGATTGGCCTTAATTTGAAACTTACATTCATTTGAATTTTCTAGTAAGGCATTTGAAAGGAAAATGGTGTATTAAAGATCTCTGGTGAGATCTAATGGGTTTATAAAAATAGAAAACAGCAAGCTTAAGCTCATAAATATTGATGGCCAGAAGTCCTGTCCCACTCTGTAGAAATTGTGCTCCTTCATAGACCCTAGATGTGTTGAAATATCATCTTTGCAATGTGTATAAGAAGTGGCAGTGCTCAGCATCTCGGTGGTCAGTGAGCGTGCAGTCCTCCCCAACTTTCCAGCACTGGAGTAAGGGCAATGCAGCTCTGAGGTAAGGAAGCAAACTTTCCCTTACCTTGAGGAGGTCTCCATGATTCCTACTCCACTGCAGAATTCAGAACATGCTCCATTGGCACAGCTATGTCAGTGCTGGAAAGGGCCAGGTTTGGTTATGCTCTTATACAGTGATGTCATTCAGGGGGAACGGACCAGAACGGGCGTTCCGGATCCTAACAGGCTCTGTGGCTGGTTCCGGGTTCCCGACAAGTGCCAATCAAAAGTGAGTTCCTGTTCCTAAATCATTTGAATGACACCACTGCTCTTGTATCATTGGACAGCAGGCAGAAACATTCTCTCCTCTGAAAACCACATCTTGCAGTTGATGGGCTGGGGGAGAAAACTATATTCAGGTTGCAATCCTACAACAGACGTCACAGCAGCCTCAATTCCTGCAAGCAGGGAGGGTAAAGATACAGGATATATCACTAAACTTGCCTGGGGATGACTCATCTGCCTAAATGTTTGCTAGAGTGGTGTTTCATAAGTTAACAGCTCAGTACTGAGCTGCCCGACTGCCGGGACAAACAGTGGTAGCCAGACAGCTACCGCTGATCACGTGGCAGCCAGGCAGCCACAGGAGGCTCCACGTGAGAAGGGGACTTTTGTTCCCTTTCCTTGCAGTAAGGGCGCAAGCAGGTCAACAGTCTACTCTTAAGAACGTAAGAACATAAGAAGCCTGCTGGATCAGGCCAAAGGCCCATCCAGTCCAGCTTCCTGTATCTCACAGTGGCCTCAGGGAGCACATGAGACAACAAGATACCTGCATCCTGTGGCCACTCCCTTGCACCTGGCGTTCTGAAGTAGCCTACTACTAACGTAAGGAGGTTGCACAACCCATCATGGCCTATAGCCCACAGTGGACTTTTCTTCCAGAAATACATCCAATCCCCTTTTAAAGGCATCTAGGCCAGATGCCATCACCACCTCCTGTGGCAAGGAGTTCCACAGCTTAATTACCCGCTGGGTAAAAAGGCACTCGTGTCTGCTCTGGCTATTTAGTGGGAGGTCGCCACTGGTCCTACCCCCCTCCACTGCTCCCCCTGCCCAGGAACGCCCTCCAACCCCACCTGAAAAGGATGCATCACCTTCGAGTGGTGCACTCACCACTCGCTAGTTCACATTGCCGCCTTCAGGAGACACAGGGCAGGCATTAGCCAGGCAGTTGCCCAGCGCCAGCAGTAATAGCTTACCTTGCGGCACCTTTTGTAACACAGGCTCACTATGCCCAATAGGATCGGGCCTTAGTCTACTCAGATGCAGCTGGTTTGAGGCCATCACAGCAACCATTGGATTTTCATTCATATTGAGGCTCCCTCAATGTGTTATTGTCTCATTCTTCATGATCACAGCTGATCCACGCCAGCCGGAGGGTAACATGGCCCCTGCTGTTTGAAATAATGTGGCTATGCTTTGGTAGAGCTCCGTGTTAATGGGTTACAGCCGTGACGATGAAGTGGGTTGATGTAAAGGCCCAGAACTCTGACAAAGGACAAAGTGCATCAACATGACATAAAAAATTAGCCACCGCTTGCTGATCATTTGAGAACCACACCTTCTTGGTGCTGATCTGCAATGGGAACATTGGCTCTTGAGAGGTGCTATACTTTAAGTCAAAAGAAGGGTGTTTATTTGCTTGACACGTTGACTCTCCTCTTCCAGGCTCTCAGCCTTTTTATGGAAGAGTCCATTACACCCTACATTGTTAAAATGCCACCGTCCCTGCTGTTATGTTCAACAGTCCTGCTGGGTCCAGCATAATTTATTCATCCCATGGCACACACTTATGCATCCGCTCCTTCTTTATATTTGCTTCTTTGACGAGGCTGGACTCATTGCTGTCTTATAAATAGAATCACAGATGAAAAGATAGAGCTTTATTGTTGAATGAGTCTACTAAGTGGTGCTTACAGAGCATGGGTGTTTTTTTTCCTATTTTAGAAAGCTTACAACTGTGCTTTCTCCTATGTCCTCTCTTTCTCTTAACTTGAATTTGAAATATTTCTCAACATTTCTTACTTCGTTCCAAAAGGTTTACTTGTTGACTTTGGGATAGATCTAATAGTAAACTGATTTTCATAATTGCAGGCACGGAATTGAAAGCCAGAAAAGGCTAACCTTTGCAACTTTCTTAAAGGCTGTTTGACAATGTCACATTTTTCAACCTTCTCAGAAATGTGCACAGGGAAGTAGCCAGACAGAACTATATTCACATGAACCTACACCAGCAATTTTGCCATGACAAGCCCCCTCTGCACTCTGGCAGTTTACCCCCCGGGTAAGGGAGCAAATGTGTCTTTACCTAGAGCAGTGTTATTTAAACTGTGGGTCGTGACCTGATGTCAGGTGGATCGCGGAAAGCTGGGAGCAGCCATTTTGGAAGCTGCAGACTTTACTCTTGTTTTGTGAATGTTAACAGTTTGAATTTTCAAGTGAAGTTTTTTTTTAATTGTTTTTAGATCACCCCTTTGAGATAATACTTTGTCCTAATTTTGCTTTCTGTCAGGGATGTCTCATGGTTGTACAATTGCTGCAATTCAAGAATGCAATTTTGCATTTTATTATGTTACAATGACAGCACTTCCTGCTTGATGATGTTACTTCTTGCCACAAGATCACTTCCAGGTTCATGACATCACTTCCATTACTTCCGGTGGGTCCCGACACGAGTGCCGTTCTAAAAAATGGGTCCTGGTCTAAAACGTTTGAATACCACTGACCTGGAGCACACTTCCAGGGTTGCCACCTAACCCCTCCCCATCCCTGCAGGATGCAGCACAAGCTGTTTTGATGCACCTGCATTAGCAGGGAGTAGGTGGGAAGCATAGGATTGGGCTGTCAGTTTGCCCTTTACAGCTCTGAAAATGCGCATGCAAATATAGCAGACAGCAGAGAGAAAAGATTGATCTGTTCGTTACTGATATTATAAAAGTCTTTAACTGGACATTGAGAGTCTTTTCATATTACTGTTTTTTATAGGCAGATGGGACATTTGTGGTGGGGCAGTCTTCCATGTAAAATGTAACAATTTGCCCAGTTTCTTTCCTTTCTCCCTTATCTATCCAATATCTCTCCTACCTATCCTTGTGAAAGGATTCAGGAAGGTGGGGGACAGACTTTTCACACTCAGAGGCATTCGGGGCATTATTGTACTGCTTCTTCAGCTATCATTTTCTAGCATCTTCCCAGTTCATGTTTCTGAAACAGAGAGAAGCAAAAAATAATATTGGAAGTAGCCTGTACTCCCTGTTATTGCTACCCAGTAACACCTAGTGATCCATGTAACCAGATCTGGATTAAAGGACATGGCAGGACAAGGTTCATTCTCTTGCAGGAAGTTAAATGTAGTTTAATTAAATTGTAATCAATTGTAATAATCTGGGTTTGGCACACAAAATCATGGGTATTTGTACGAACTGCAAATTGCTAAGAGAACATACTGTGAATCTTGAAATCCCTAGTTTGATTCTCAGCTCAGCCATGAACTGACTGCTTAGCCTCTGCAAGCTTTCTGTAATATTGGGTAAGAATACAATACTGGTCTATGCTGCAGTGTTACTATATGAATTCTAACCTGTGCTGAAATAGCCAGGCTGGCACACCTGGGCTGCATCCTAAGTATGTTAGGAGGCGGCGGCAGCTCAGCGCAGGGCAAGGGGTTGTTTTCCCTGACGGCACATTTGCAACAACATTGGTCAACGCCAGGTTAGAATTGCGCTCTAATGCTGGTGCCATTGTATGCACACCACCACCCTCCCCAGCAATTGGGCAGAGACGTGAATTTGAAGCAGTATGATTGGCTAGGGCCATCAGAAGGGGCATTGAGGATGGGGGATGAGAGGAATGCACGCTTACCCCTCAGTTGTGTCTTGAGTCTTGCCTCCACCTGCCTGCCCTTCGCGTAGCCCAACAGTCTCCAAACTGAGACTGCTGCCATCAGCAAAAGCTTCCCCAGTGCACTGTTACACCGGGGAGCCGCAGCAGAGCCTCTCCAGTAGCCACCAGCCATTGAGCTAGCCAGCTGCGTCTTACTGGAAATCTGGGCTCAGAATCTGCTGGGACAGCAGCACTCGGAAGCAGCTGGCCAGCACAATGATTGGGGACTTGTTGTTGTTTAGGCGCTAAGTCATATACGACTCTTCACGACCCCATGGACCACAGCACGCCAGGCCCCCCTGGCCTCCACTAGCTTCTGGAGTTCGCCCAATTTCATGTTCATTGCTTCTGTGACACTATCTAACCATCTCATCCTCTGCCGCCCCCCTTCTCCTTTTGCCTTCAATCTTTCCCAGCATGAGGTTCTTTTCTGAAGAGTCCTCTCTTCTCATGAGGCGGCCAAAGTATTTGAGCTTCAACTTCAGGGAAACACTCAGGGAGTGCTTCCAGGGAGCACTCAGGCTTGACTTCCTGTAGGATTGCCTGATTGGGTCTCCTTGCAGTCCAGGGGACTCTCAAGAATCTTGTCCAACACCATAATTCGAAAGCATCTATTCTTGGGCGCTCTGCCTTCCTTATGGTCAAGCTCTCACAACCATACATTACTACTGGGAAAATCATAGCTTTGACTATGCGAACCTTTGTTGGCAGGTAAGGGTGATTACTCTGCTTTTCATTAAGCAGATGGCTATTGGAGGCTATTGGAGGGGCTTTGCTGTGGCTTCCCAGCAGGATGGTAAACGCCTTTCACACAGAGGAAGGGAAAAACGGTGCCTTATCCAGCCCTTGGCCAGAGTCTGGAGCACCCTGATATAGTCTGAGATTAACTGGTTGCTTATTATTGGAGCGGCTGTAGGAATTTTTTGCTACCAGCATGATTGGATAGTTGCTGGTGGGTGTTTTTTTTTTGCCTACCATAGACTGGCATTGGGCCCTGCAGTTAATGTTAGGTCTATGGTTCATTCTTTTTATGTTTTGGTCACTTTAGGCAGGTGTCATGCAGGGTAGGCAGCCCCGGATTGCTTGATGGCCATACAGAGGTTAGTAAGTTCAAGGAGTGATCCAGGATCACTCTCATATTGCTTGCCTGGCTAAGCGAGGTTGGCTGGCAAGCCCCTTGGCTGGAATTGGCTAAGACTACTGCAAGGCTAATTTATTTCATTTTATATATTGCTTTTCTACAAATACAAAGTGGTGCTTGGCCTGTGGGAATCTGGGCTGTCCAGCTGCCTCAATTTTACAGGGTTGGCCATGATAAGCTCTCTGATGGTCTCTGATGAAGAGCAGCACTGAGTCTGGTGGTTATGCCCACTGATCACTTGGGAACGGTAGATAACCACCTTAATTACCTACATTCCTGGGGAGGGGGTCCCTGCTGCAGGTGTAAGCCTGAACCTGATGTGACACCATCATCTAAAAATTTAAGAAAGAAAGCTCTTTTCTTCATTCTTGCTTACTCATATGCAAATGTATGCAGATCTCGGTTAAGTGTCATATAATGAATGGATTAAGATTTCTTTCATTGGATGACAGCTCTCATTATTGTTGTTCTAAGTTACTTATTCTGGCCAAGCGACATCCTGACATTTGCACAGCATACGATTTCTTGTTGGTGATGGTTATTGTTCAGTTGCATGATCTTTTTTACAAGGAACCAAAACTGTTATTGCCTCCATCATTACCATTTTGTGCAGGTACAATTCAAAAGACAACTGATATTCAGGTGAGAACATTTTGCTATTTTCAGGTAGAAGGACAGAGCAAACATCATTATGGGAAAAGACACATGTCATACTTACAGTGACATTTCCAACGATGAATAATGGTGTGAATTTAAAGGGACATTTTCTTGACTTCACCGGAGATACATCAATTTAGTATGCAGTGACATTCCTAAAGACATAAGAAAAGCCCTGATGGATGAGGTCAAAGTCTAGCTAGTCCTGCACCCTGTTTCCCACAGTTATCATCAACTGTCTTAGGCGAGTCCATAAGCTAAAAAGCCCAAATATTTGATTTCCATTTCTCTAGTTTTACATATTTTCTAGTTTTACAATATCTTTCCTGAAGAATAATTATATACTATTCAAGAAAAAGTACATTGCGGATTGGTTTATAATTATAATATTAACAATGTTATTTTTTTGGTCACTTCCCTAAGGACCCGTCGCATGAAATTTGCCTTTTTCACTGCTGCAAAATGGGCTGAACTATCCACCACAAGCCTGTCCACCCACGTGCCACCACAACCCTCTTCCTGGTTTTTTTTCTTACAGCTCAGCCATATCGGTGTACATCAGTGGATGTGTGAGGTTGGGAAATTGTGCCCCAATGTCCATCCTTTTACACATATCGACGCTGAACTGCATTTTTTTTTTACTTGGATTTATATACCGCCTTTCTTAGGTCACCAGATTTCTCTAATGACTATAACTCAAGGCGGTTTACATGGGCAGACTTTATTCAGAAACCCGAAGGTTTTTACAATTTATACAGAAATGTTCTATCTTCCAAGAACTACACACATACAGATGGATCTTTCTGGATTTAGTCCTTCTTTCTGGCCACCCGTTTGTCTTCTGCTGGCTGATAAGCAGCTTCCCTGCTCCCACCAGAGAAGCGGCTGAACTTCGGCACAACTCCCCCTCACACAAGGCAGCCGAAGCTCAGCTGTTAATCAGCTGCAATTAACGAGGTCTGCCGCTCACAGAGACTTCCGGCTGTCCCGAACTGGCGACCTTCAGATCTTCAGCTCTTATCTTCAGGCAAACGGAGGCATTAACCCTCTCGACTAAATCATTTCTCATTTGGTTGCACTTTCACCCAGTTTGAGGAGGCCTTTTAGGGCTCTGTGCAGTCTGCTTTGTTTTTTCAACACCCTGCAGAGGTTACTCTCATCTGCAGACTTGGCCAGCTCACTGTTTACTCCTATGAACAAGTTAAAGGGCACCAATCCCAGGATGGATCCTTAAGGGTGCAATCCTAACCAACTCTCCAGCACTGACATAGCTGTGCCAATGAGGCATGGTCTGCATTTTGCAATGGAGGAGTAGTCATGGAGGCCTCCTCAAGGTAAGGGAATGCTTGTTCCCCTACCTCAGAGCTGCATTGCCCTTATCCTGGTGCTAGAAAGTTGGTTAGGATCTATCCCTAAGAGAGGTCCACTACTTTTATATCCACATGTCTGTTGACACTCTCAGAGGCAAGAGTGACAAGACTTAACATTGCGGAAACCTTACCTATTTGCCAACATCAAGGCACTTTCATCCCTCAATTTAATAATTTTGCCTTTAATTGTGCTTTCCATTAAAGCTGATCAACCTGTAAAAATTTTAAGCTGATCAACCTGTAAACAGATTTTAAGCTGATCAACCTGTAAAAAATTTGGGTTTCACTGTCTACCTGTGAAGCCCTTAGCATACGTATTGACTATACATATTGACATATACATATCTACCCTTAGCATACATATTGATTTACAGTAAAAGGCTACTAACATACAGTAATTATATTAGAAAATCAGCAATTTCACAACTGAGTCATTTAAGAACTCTTGGGTGGATGCCCTCTGGACATTTGTCAATATGCTGTAGAGCAGGGGGTTCAAACATAAGGCGTGAGAGTTGGATACAGCATACAGGAACGCTTTATCCAGCCCATGTGATAATTGGGCTCTCCCAGCACTGTTCTTTCAGCAGTGCCACTTCTGCCAAGGCTCTGGGAGGGAGAAATAGAAGATGACCTCAAAAGGCAAGAAATACTATAGGGCAGCAGTCCTCAAAGTCCTGCTTGGATGTTGAGACCTCTGTAAGTGCTTGCTGTGGTGGGGATTGGGGCTGGGGAGGGTGCCTGATGACACCGCAACTATCACGGTGCTGCAGGCACTCAGGGGCTTTTGCCTTTATCTGGGGGTTGCACTGGCTGTGGGGAGGGTCTGGGAAGCCCATGGCCCCTTCTGTGGGCCTCTTGTTTGAAGTTCAGAGCGCGTTTCCAGTTTTTGCACAAAAACCAGAAGTGTGCTCTGAACCTCAAATGGAACTATTTGAAACATCGGGGAAGCCTGCATAGTGGGTTGTGGGCCTCTTGGACCCTCCAAACAGCCAGCACAACCCCCAGGTAAGGGAAAAAGCTCCTGAGTGTCTGCAGCACTCCACTGTTTCCTCACTCTGTGTGCCATCTGCTCCGGCCCATATCACACCAGGCTCCATTTTGGAGCCATATGATGGCAAGGGCGGGCTGGAGGGCCGAAACTGCTCACCTCTTGGCAAGGCAAGGCAAGGCAAGGCGCCTCATCGCCACCCTCCTCCTGCCCAGGAGCACCATGCCCGGGGCCTTTTGCCCCCACAGACATAATGGTAGGTCCACGATTGTCTACAACCTTTTTTGATGTTAAACACCAGCAGTCTGGTTCTATTTTGATTCAGTTGGAACCCATTCCATTTGCACAAACTCACCTTGTCTCAAACATTCCCCAGCACCTAACCAATCGAAACCTCTGTTTCTGACCCCAGTGACTCATCCATGCATTGCAATCCCTCAGTGTTGCTTGTCTAGCTAGCCCCACATTCCCAACTTGGGATCCACCTACCCTCCACCATTGCATGGTCCCTCGCTTTCAAGTTTTGGCTACATATCCACCTAAGCATCCACTCTGACTCCCTCCTAAATGACCTATTAAAGGATCCATACAAAGTGGTTTGGATTCCTTGAATCCAAACTTCTATCCTTGGATTTATCCTTTGAATCTCTTGCGGATACCAACCTCCATAGGGCCCACTCAATTATTAAATCCAAGCTTTGGGAATCTGAATCACAACAGCTTCTTTCAAATCTTAACCCTACCTGCTCTCCCCAGTTTTTCGGCCTCACCCCCTCATTTGGTCGCCCCTTCAATTATTTCAGCGAACTGACCAACCCCAGTAAGAGGAGAGCATTTATGCTCGTGAGATTCAACATCTTCCCCTCAGCTGTACACGCTGGCAGATTCTCAAATATCCTGCGTGATAACAGATTATGCCATTTTTACCACCTGGAACCAAACACAGTGGCTCATATATTATTCCGCTGCCCTGTCCATCAACCTCTGCAGGATATAAATCTTGAACCTTTGTTGTCCTCCCTCCTTGGCACTTCTACTGACCTTTTGTCTACCTTCTTGAGCGACAGTTCTGTGGCTCTTTCAAACTCGGTAGCGGAATTCCTATCTGCGGCCTCCAAATTACCCCCCCATCCAACGTCCTTTCCTCTTTTCTCTTATCACTTCTCTATTACCCCCCACACTATGTCATATTCTTTTTCTCCTTTCTCTCGGTGGTAATGCTATTGTGCTGATTATTGTCATCCATTTTAATGCCAATAAAGGTTTATGTATGTATGTACTATGCTGGTCCTGGCCTCCTTCGATGTCTACACGGTTGTTCAATGGAATTTATTCCCACATATGTAAAAGTCTTCAGCCTAGCAATCTAAAGTTGACTTCCAAGACTACCTGGCTACGTTTCCTAATGACATTAGTGCTGACATGTACTGCGAGCGCTGCTTCCTCTCTAGCATCGTCTAGCAGTCAGCCAGAAGGACTAGTGATGTCTGCAACCAGGCAGGCAAATCACCATGCAGTCTACATGCCTTTCAGAAACTGTCTCTCTGTATTCCTAATGATCAAATCACACCCAGAGGACTAGCATGAAAGGATGCTGCCCTCAGCATGAAAGGACACAGGGTCATCATCCAAGTGATAGGACACTTCTAAAGGGTCATTACCCTCTTCCTCAGAATAACATCTTCCCTGAGACTCTCACTCTCCATGGCAGCAGTAGAGCTGTCAGCCCAGGTGTGGGATGTCCTTAAATATCCCATGATCATCCATCAGGTCCCTGAGGTCTCATTCACATACCTTTCAGCTTTTCCAGGTCAGCTACCTTAGGCTCAAGGGAACACATTTGTTCCCTGAGAGCCAGAAGCAAATTGTTCCGAGGACATAACTATGATTCATGCCCAGCCAGTGGGTAATCATAGATGTCGTACTCTGTGCAATACACAGGAAAGCAACGCTTTACTAGCTTTCTACCTTTATAACTAATTATTATGTGTGTGGTTCCCTTGGGTGCACATGTCAGTTTTTGCAGTTTGTTTACTTCGCAAGCTCAGTTTTACTTAGCCGGGGGGGGGGGAGTGGAGGGAACAACTTTCACCCCAGCATGGCATATTTTCCAGTGGCTGTTGCTTGTGTCTCTTATGCCTCTCTTTTTAAACTGTGAGCCTTCTGAGGACACGAATGTATTGGTTTTGCTATGTAAACTATTGGTATCTGGAGCACTGCTATAGGAATGTTCTGGTGCTATAGGGTGGGGAAGAGAAATGTTTTTCCCATTGATAAGCCACTGCCAGAACAGCAAGAGCCAGTTTAACAGGTGGAATGAACAGGGGCTTGGAGATTCTTAAGTCTTGGGATCAGACCATGCTTCACTCCTGATATGGGATTCAATATCACTCATAGTTAGAATAAGCTGTAATTCACAAGCTGGAATCAAGATTGCTGGGAGAAATATCAACAACCTCAGATATGCAGATGATACCACTCTAATAGCAGAAAGTGAGGAAGACCTAAAGAACCTTCTGATGAGGGTGAAAGAGGAAAGTGCCAAAATTGGCTTGAAGCTCAACATTAAAAAAACTAAGATCATGGCAACCACTCCCATCACTTCCTGGCAAATAGAAGGGGACAAAATGGAAGGAGTGATAGAGTTTTACTTCTCGGGAGGAAAGCTATGGTGAACCTAGACAACTTAATAAAAAGCTGAGACATCACCCTGCCAACCAAGGTGCCAACCATAAAGGCAGAGCACCGAAGAATAGATGCTTTCGAATTATGGTGCTGGAGAAGACACTTGAGAGTCCCCTGGACAGACATGTCATGTAGCGGATACGCGGGGGTATGTTCCTAGGGTTAGGGCTGGCCCCACCCATTCGCCCGCCCACTCATAGACTCCATCGGCGCTCCACTCCACCCCCTGCAACGTTTGAATTGCCTGCACGTTTGAGTTGCCTGCACATTCTCAGAGCCAGGCAGGCAGGCAGGCAGGCAGGCAGGCAGCGGAGTGAGGGAGACCGACGGCAACAGCAGCATGAGCAGGTAGGCTGCCTGGGGCTCCCTCCCAAAGAGGCGTGGCGGTTCCTGGGGGCGGGTTCCTGGGTTCCAGCTATGACCTCAATTCCGGTGGGCGGCCCCCAACACAAGTGCCCATCAAAAGTGAGTACCTGTTGCTAAATCATTTAGATTCCATTACTGCCTGGACTGCAAGGAGGTCCAATCGGTCCATCCTACAGGAAGTCAAGCCTGATTGCTCTCTGGAAGGACAAATCCTGAAGCTCCAATACTTTGGCCACCTCATGACAAGAGAGGACACTTTGGAAAAGACCCTTATGCTGGGAAAGACTGAAGGCAAAAGGAGCAGGGGGCGGCAGAGGATGAGATGGTTAGATAGTGTCACCGAAGCGATGAACATGAAATTGGGCGAACTCCGGAAGCCAGTGGAGGACAGGGAGGCCTGGCGTGCTGTGGTCCATGGGGTTGCGAAGAGTCGGACATGACTTAGCGACTGAACAACAACAACAGAATAAGCTGAGTTATTTCCTGATTTGGGGGTAGTGGACTGCAGTCAGTCCATATGCAAACTTGCTATCTGCAAAATTGCTTATCTGTGAGGGGCGGAATTGCTGCTTACCTCATTATCTGCACCTAAGTTCTTCTTATCCACTAGGCAAAGACCTTCTGAAGGCTGCAGAGACCCTCAGAATAGCCAATGTTAATATGCTTCTTGTTGCATATCCACACACCTGCATCTTAATGTTTAACTGACCCTTGTTGAAAAGGCTGGATGTCTTTCTTCTCTTGGTGTTAATGGAGATATCCATCCTTGCCTTGTGCTGTCAATTATGCATGACTAGTTGCCTGTGGCCATGGCTGAATTGGGACTGTGGACCTACATTTTGGAATGCTCATCCTGGGGGGCGGGGGGGGGGGGAGAGAACATCACTTCAGTGATAGTGTGTCTTAATAAATACAACATGTGGCTTCAGGGTTATGTTTCTCTGTAGATTAAGCATGTAAAAAGTGCTTAGAGAGAAATGATGGTTTGTATAAATGCTCATACTAGTAATATGCAGGTGAACAGTGTCTTGGACTTTTAGGGCCGGCACCATAAAGTATGTTTGGAGGATGTCAGCTCTGAGAGTGGTCCAAATGTGCTTTACAGTGGCCCTTGTGCTGGTCAAACTTTGCTGGCCTAACTGAGCCGGCCTAACTCCAGGTTAGGATTGCGCCCTTAGTGCCATTTGACTGGTTTTTCATGTTGTGATCAGTGGTGTCATCCTGGCGGAATGGCCCGGTACGCCGTTCCGCCAGTTCTGCGGACGGGCCCGGGCCGCGCCGCCTCTCCGGAGGACGGGCGAGCTGCTCCTGGGCCCGCCCTCCCTCCCTCGTGTCCCGAATCACTCTGAAATGGAGCGATTCAGGTGCTGTGAGGCGCAGGGAGGCATGGCTGCCCTCCGCCATAGGGGCAGAGGGCTGCCAATCATCCGGGCGTTCCGGTTCCTGGCACGCCCGGATGACATCACTGGTTGTGATCATCCATCTTTAAAATCTACAGTGGATATTTTTATTGATAGTGGCTACTACTGTGTTTTCTCTGCTGGTTTTGTTTTCATTATTTTAAATATTGTTTTTTAGGCACTAATGAGAAGGTGGGCAGAAATTCTTAAATAAATAAAATGTTCATCCTATGCACATTTAAGTCCTGTAGATTTTGGGATCCAGCATACATACAAGGCTTGTTGCCTTCCTGGATGGAGTGAGACCCTGAAAGTCATTCAGGAAAAAGATGCTCTGTTGCTATTTTCTGAAGGTTTGTTGCTATTTTCTTGCCAAGTTGTAAGGCAAGATCGTTGTTGAATGTTGCTACTTAATATTTTACGTTTTAAGGCCTGAGAAGATGAAATATGCCACATTCCTAAAGGCCTTTTGTTTTATAGCTGAGGAATATAATGCGAGCTATAAAAAGTGTTGCAATCAGAGCCAATTTGTCAGACCTGCTATACAAGCTGATGCCAGAATAAAGACATGCCACATTGACTACTGATCATTCTGCTTCACACTTAGTGCCTTGCAATGAAAAGAGAGAAATTAACTGGGAAATAAAGGAAGAAAATGGACTATGAATAATGCACATTTTTTGTTTTGTTTTTGTTTAGTGTCTTATCCTATTATTAGCCTGTGTGTATGGCAAGGGATGGGATTGGGGAGCAATTCCAGTCAAATGATCATTGAGTTCAAATACTCTCCTCTGTCTTCTGTAAATGAGTTACACTGAATTCAAACACATTGAAATACACTGAATGGAAATTGAAGTTTTTCATGCTATAGAGAAGATTTAAAGCAAACCTTAATAGACAATTGCATGGTTAAAGCTTCCTCCTCCTAGATGTTGTTGCTCTAAGATGTCTCTTTTTTTTCCTGGTATACTTGGCATTCTGCAAGCATTCTAGTTTTAGCGCTATTTTTAGGATTTTAAAATTTGGCCTCTGGGCTTTTGCTTCAACCCAAGAACTGACTTACAAAATGTAAACCAAATCTGTGTGGCCATTTTTAAGTGATCTCACACACATTCACACAAAGACCAAAAAAAGACATTAATAGCTTTGGACACATTAGTATTCTGATAGCATAGATAGCTAATTCTAATCGGAGCTAGTGTTCTTGATACAACGGAAAATAACACTGAAATTTGGGTCAGTATGAATAGTAGCACATGCTTGTATGAAGCTCTGATGAATACTCAAGATCAGTAGTTCTCAAATATTTTATCACTGGGACCCACTTTTTAGAAAGATAATCTGTCCAGGACCCACCAGAAGTGATGTCATGGCCAGAAGTGCTCTCATTGTGAGAATGCCTACTGCTTTCCAGAGAATGCAACAATAAGCTAGATTATTTCTCAGCCATTTTCCAATAGCAAAATGGAAAGAAAAAAGCCTATTTATGGCCTTGACACAAGCAAAACAACCACAAAGCCCTCCCCGTTTCCAGCATCCCAGCTCCCTATTTATTTCAATATGGCTGCTCTAAGTGCTTCAAGACCCACTGGTGGATCCTGACCCACAGTTCAGGAACCGCTAGCATGGAGAACAAGGCCAGATACAAACCATCATAAGAACTGTCACTTGACAAGAACTGTCACTTCTTGGTCAGAGAAGGCTGATCAATTGAAGGCCCACCCAAAACAATCTTCACAAAGACTAGAGGTGAGGGAGGCAGACAGGCCTTCTAAGGAAAGGGTTCCAAACTCTGAACAAGAAGACCTTAGCCCATTTGTCCACTTGCACGCATTAGGGAGGGGCAGGATGTAATGAGACCCTCCCCGGCAGAGGGTGGGCAGGGTAATGTGGGATCAGGTAGTCCTTTAAAAAAATCTGGGTCCAGACCATTTTGGTGTTTGGAATGGAAGATAGTGCAGACTGATCATCAATGAAGGTTCATGTTCAAAATGCAAGGACCCTGTTGGGAGCCTAGCAGCAGTAGTCTGTAGCACAATCAGCACATGTTTTTGTGTAGGGCTATTGCAATGAAGTACCACTGAGAGGCAGTGGGGACAATATTTATTTGGAGACTGTTAGGCCATTGGAAGATTACCATTTTTGACTGCACCCCTTTGCAGCAATATTTAGTAGCAGATTATTATTACATGAGATTTGAAACACTCAGCTATGTCAAGTTGTTTAAATACGTCATAAAACTTTTAATTTCATGGTTTTTAAAAACACTCAGTATATGTTTTTATGTATTATTTACCACCAGTGGCTTTGAAGTTAAGAACATTAATGTGCTTCAATCTGTTTACATAAGTGGTGATAATATGAAAAAAAAAAATGAGAAAGCTTCTCTGATTTGTAAGTGGTGGTGTTTATAAGCAGTAGTGCCTGTCCACATATTTTAAACACAGAAATACAGAGGGCTCATTGGTCTGCAATAAAGCAGTTAATATCTTGTAATGTATAAGGTTAGACAGAGGACAAGATGGGCACAGTGCCTAGTAGTTAGGAACTGGCACCCACTTCCCTGCTTCCTGTTTCACTCTTTTCACTAAATTGGAGATGAACTAGGGAAAAGCAGCTTTTGTTGCCGCTGTCCAAAACAAAAGTGCTCAAACAGAAGGAGGCCTTAACCTCTTCAGTTAAGAAGGAGCCCTGTTGTTAGTTCTGACAACTGCGGTCTTCTTGACTTAGAGCTCAGTCCTCACCTGATGATAGGCCAGTGTAAGTCCCTTCATGCCAGCCCAAGAGTATCACAAACTCAAAAGCCAGGGAGGCCGACGTGAGGATGTGCGTTGGCCTCTCAGTGCCAGATTCGGCCCTGGACATGGTGAGTTCATGCTGGCTGAAGGAGGCTGTGATGTCATGGCACCCTTGGGCCACCACCCTATCTTTGGGGAGGGGGCCGTGAAGGGGTCACTCGCTTACAAGTGGGTTCGGGCTGCAGCGGCAATCAGGGACCAAGATAAAAAAGGTCCTTTGATCTGGTTTATTGGCAAGATAGCCCTTTACAACGTCCTGTCTATTCCCGGGCCTCCGTCTCCCCAACTCCCTCGCAGGGGAGTGACCCACCTGATCACGAGCGTATCTCCCAACCCCAACGTAAGTCCAAGCTTTCCGGCGATAAGGTAAACATTAAGTCCAGCCCAGCGGGGGAAGTCTTGGAGCTATCGGCTCACTCACGCTTCGGGCGGCAGTCTTTTCCATGGAAGCCTCCACGACTTGTGTCATCGTGTTGCGGTTTACCAGGGAGAGGTACGGCGGCAGTCTTGAGCTGGGCGTCTGACCTGTGGTGCCGTCCCGATCGAGGAGCTCCCTCCTGGCTTGGATCCTTTGCTCCGTCCCACCCCGACAAGCGATGGCATCATTCCGCTGTCCTGGCACAGTCACCGGGGGAATGCCATGCTCCCCCCAGATAATAATAATAATAATAATAATAATAATAATAATAATAATAATAATAATAATAATAATAATACTTGGATTTATATACCGCCTTTCTTAGGTCACCAGATTTCTCTAATGACCATAACTCAAGGCGGTTTACATGGGCAGACTTTATTCAGAAACCCGAAGGTTTTTACAATTTATACAGAAATGTTCTATCTTTCAAGAACTACACACATACAGATGGATCTTTCTGGATTTAGTCCTTCTTTCTGGCCACCCGTTGGTCTTCTTGCTGGCTGATAAGCAGCTTCCCTGCTCCCACCAGAGAAGCAGCTGAACTTCGGCACAACTCCCCCTCGCACAAGGCAGCCGGAGACAGCTCAGCTGTTAATCAGCCGCAATTAACGAGGTCTGCCGCTCACAGAGACTTCCGGCTGTCCCGAACTGGCGACCTTCAGATCTTCAGCTCTTATCTTCAGGCAAACGGAGGCATTAACCCTCTCGACTAAATCTTCTGCCCCTTTTGCTTCACCCGCTTCCCTTTTATCCCCCACCCCAGTCGGCGTTGATCAATTTCACCTGGAATCTGGCCAGCCCAGCTGCAGCTGCCTACTCAAGCCGCTCCCTCACCTCTCCTTGGCCTGGCTCCTGCCAACACTTGACAGACACCTCTCTTTAGTCCTGCTCCTGCCAATGCCTGACAGAGGCCATCGCCAGGTGTTGCCAGGGAGGGCAGGACAGGGGCATATTTGGGCAGGGGAAAGGAAATCCTAGGGCTGACTGATGGGTGGACTGGGCCCATGGGATTTGGACCAGCTTGCTTGATCTAGGCCAGATCCTAACCCTGCTCCCATCCAGCCTAGTGTTATACCAGATAAGATCTGCGCTGGCAGTTTCGCTGGCATGGGTCCAAGTAGCCCAATTGATGTGGGTGTCACGCAACACAAGGTGAAGGGAAATAAACCCTCTACTCCAAGTTGTGCAGCTGCCAGCTCCTCACCTGCATTGAACACAGCACAAGACAGTTGACCTGCCTGTTCTAGTGCAGGTTAGGATTGGGCTACCAGGTCCTGTATTTCCTGTAGCAAAAACATCAAATCCTGGGCTATTGGAAGCAGGAGATAATTTCTGGATATATTCAGTCAAATGTGTGGCTTAAACTTCAAAGTTAGGTATTTCCACTAACATGCAAACCTAAGTTCTCTGGGCTGATTATAGCCTTTAGCCATCGTGCCTCATTAATGAGGAGTGAAAAATCTCACTTCTGTGGAACCTCTTCAAATTTGTATTCCTTTACTGTACCAGCTTTCTTGTTTCCTTGCGTCTTATATGTAAGAAGATAGACTACTTCTCAGATATTTCAGGGCCAATCATTTCAGGAAAACACTATTTCTCCGTTCAAATACCTCTTGTTAATTCTTGCGTGAAATTACACATGATGAAACATTACTGTCAGTTACTCCATGTAATGTATGATGAGTGCTCTCAGTCGCTGGCTTTTAATCACATAACTCCTTCTGCTTTATTCCCGCTAACACTAGGTCCTATGATTTGGAATTCCTGCCTTACCATGGATGCTGAGGAGCTGTCCAGCAAGGCAGGAACAGATTCATGGCAAAGCAGATGAAGAACCCAGGGAGCTATCCAAGCCCCAGCAGTAGTATTCACAATTAGGTGCTGACCAGCACTGGCATAGCTAATAAAAATATAGCCTGGTGCAGAGGGCAAAATTATTCCCCAGAAGTGATGTCATAACAGGAAGTAATGTCACAATTGTGTTTTAGATTTTGGGGGTGGGTGGGCTTGGCAATAACTTTTGATAGAATGAAGATTCTTCATTCGTCATTGCATTCTTTGCATTCTTCATGAAATTCCGCATCAATTTATATATAAGAAGGTACAGTAGTATTCCCAAGATCCATGATTTTAACAAACTGCAATTTTTACATAACAATTGTATTTTCATTTTCTGTTTTTTTTTTGGGGGGGAGGGGCATAACGTTTGATAGAATAAAGCTATTACACTCCATTAAACTCTATCCGATGTTTTACTTATATTTGATGTTTTTTTACTTTTGGCTGGTCTTTTGACCATAATAAAGTCTATCTATCTATCACTCCAGTTTGTTTCATTGCATTCTGCATTAAATTATCTTTCCAATGATATATAACATGCATTTCAAGGTTTTCACCATATTGGCCACTAGTGTCAAACTCAGCTTGCCTCCCTAAAGCTTGTTGCCCAGTGCAATTTCACCCCCTTGCACTTATTCTGCTACATGCTTGCTGACCCATAAAAGGGTATCCAGGCATCAAATGAGAACGTATGACTATCCCACCCCTTTTTGAACTGAAGTGGGCCCTAATCTGGCCTATAGTCATGTTCATGAGTTGTCTACCTGAGTTGGGTTCAGAGATGGAAGATTACTTGCTGCCAAGCATGCAGTGTGCATACTGATCTGGAATTTGGCACATATTGGTTGCTTCTGGTATCCCAGGTCAGGGGATTGTGGAAGATCTGGAATGGGAAGTGGGATCAGTTGGTGCATTTGGTTTTCTAAAGCCTCAGACTCCTAAGTTGGGTCATTTTCTGTCTTAGAGTGTCTATCAGGGTATGCGGACTACCCTTGGTCCAGCACATGCTGGGAACAGCTGTAACATACATCTTTGCTGCGACTGCAAGATGCTTACTGTGACCCCTGCTAACTGGGCAAGAGACACTTTTTCAAGTGGTGTTCCTCTTACATTTAGCAGGGGGAGAGTAATTGTCCCTCTTCACCCCTGCGCAGTGTCTTTTCTAGTGGCTGTTGCTGGTGGTGTTTGCATTTTTTTTTTTAGATTGAGGATTTTTGAGGATCCTCAAAATGGTCTATTTGAGGATTATTCTTGTGGAATGTAACTTCCTTTACGGCCATTGCAAATTGCAAATGCCCATCAAAGGTATTGAGCCAGCAATAGGGAGTTGGAAGGAGGCAGGGGTGGCGTTGTATGCGGTAGCGATGGGAGGAGGGTGGATCAGTTCCGGAGGGGTGTGGGATTGGCGGCAGTGCACACTAATTCCTGAGCCACTTCCAGGCCTGATCTGCCTTCACAGCGCAATGTGGGCTTGCACCAGGGATTGAGCTCCTGTAGCAGCTGATGGGACTTACCCTGGGGCAAGGAAATAAACGTCTCCTTTAGACCTCCAGCAGCTAAAAATCCCTTGTGGGGTGCAGTGGAAGCTGAACCAGCTCCACTGCATCACTGTGATTTAGATAGAATTGCGGTGTTAGTTATGCTAATTAGAATTTAATTTGATACTTCAGATTTGTCTTTTAATTTTTAGTTACTTGTCCGTGTGCCTGCAGGAATGAATAGTTTATTCAGGTTTATTTTATCTAAAATAAACCTGAACATAAGAAAAAAGCTCTCTGTCGGAATGAAGCAAGGATCCTGTGAGTCCATTTCCAGTAGAAGCTAGCCAAATGCCCTTGGGAAATTGACACACAAGACATAAAGCAGCCATGCCGTTAAGCCCACTCTCAAGCTACCCATGAAAAAGTTTGATTGGGGAAGATTCACCCTTCTTGCTGGCAACAGAGGCAGGGCTTATTTTCTGTTTCTGTTTGTGTTTTTTTTGTGGGTTTTGTTTTTTTGCTACACATCTGTGTGCAGCAGGGGTTTCATCAGTGCTTGTAGTGCTGATAATGGCAAGGCTTTTAAAATATTTTAAAACGTTTGTCACCATGCCTCTATGAGCATCAGAAGCTTCAGCAGCATTGGAATTGCTGCTACTGTTCCAGAGGCTGGCTCATGCCTGTTTTAGGGTATTTTCCTAGCAAATTCTACCAGGAACACTAACATCCCTAGCGGGAAGCAGCTGCAACCCACAAAAAGCAGCAAAAAATGTTTAAAAGGACTGTAAAAGACTAACAGCAGCCTGTCTGCAGAAAATTCAGGTTTGTCGGTGGCAACTGGACCGGTGAATAAAAACAAGGCTGATGAAAGCACTACAAGCCTTGCTTGTTGTGTGCCTCCAGCATCTGGGATTCAAAATTCTGTAATCCCTGAACGTGGAGATGAATCAATTGTTATACAGTATATATTTAAAAAAATATTAATTTAATATTTGAATCAATCCAGAATTTGGGTATTGACTTTTTAATGTCAACGTTTTTGAGTTACTCGGACCCAGCTGTCATCTTTTGTGATGCTACACAAATTGTGTTCTGGTGATTCTGTCCAGTTTATGGTAGGCTTTCCTATTCTCATTGACTTTAACACCAACAATCCCCTCTGTGACCAGCATATTTGGTCTGTTACTATACAGATAGATGATCCTTTATCCAGACATCCAAAATCCAGACTATTCCAAAATCCAAGCATTTTTGTCCAACACTTTTTTAAAACTTTCTGTAGTGTGAACACTAGAAGGTCTTGTGCTCATTCTCACATGTATGTGCTCATTTTTGTGCTCATTCTCTCAACTGTAAGTTTTATTCTCTGCTTTGTGGTATGTGCCATTGTTGAAAAATATCGAAGAGGCCAGCAGACACCCGAATGGGTAACAGTGAAACGAGCATTCCTGTAATTTATATTTATGCAATTATTCCAAAATCCAAATTATTCCAAAAGGTAGGACCTTTCTGTCCTAAGAGTCTGGATAAGGGATACTCAACCTGTATTTTAAATTATGAATCTAAAAATTAATTAAGGGATGTGGCTGCCAGTGTTTCAAAAGCACGGGTTTTAAGTAGTCACTACAGAGTCACCATGCAATAAACCCTAGAGGATGATGTAAAGAGCTGTTGGCTTTACGTTTTGAGCAGTACTACCTTGCTGTGTAGAGTTCCCCACACTTCTTATTTTTCGCTTGTACTAGTGTTAAATGTTTCAAGACCACAAGTTCAGTTCCCTATGGGTTTTGGTAGACATCCATGCCTCAAGCATGCCTGGAGCAAGTTACTGTACCAACAAAGAAAGCTGCCTATTCAAACCAAATGCTGAACTAGGATGGGCTGCAAATATCCTTAATGCAGTGCTCCTTGCTGTGACCAATTACCCTCCAATTCATACTGGTGCAAGACCATTTTGTTGCAATAATATGTGTTGCCAGTATCTTCATCTTGTTATGCAAATGGCATTGGAACAATTAAATGAGTGTTCTGGCCTGTGGCGACGGCCGTGGGCTGGAGGTTCTTTTGGATCTGAGAAAGGAGCAAGTCTAGTCCAAGGCTGAGCGGGTCAGACTCTTTATTCAAAGACAAAGAAGACAAAGAAGAGAACACTTACACGATTCTGGGAGGGTGGTGTGAAGGTGTCGAGGGTCGGGGGCTATTGTTAGGGTACTTCAAGGTTATATGGGGAAGTGCTGTCTTAACCAGTGCTTAATTGGTGGGGATGCAGCAAATAGTGGAGGAGTAGGGCTGTTGCGGGGGTGATTAGGCTGCGAGCAGGTGGAAACAAGGCTGTGGCTCCCACAGCCAGGGAGAGTGGGCCTTTGCCACAGGTGATGGTAATCAGGCCCAGGATGGCCTTGTCCAATCCATGGTGGCCAATTTTCTGCTGCCTCCCTATAGCAACAGAACTGGCAAGGACTCTGGATTGCTGAGATGCAGACAGGCTGTTTCTGGGCCTTGCACAACAGGTTTGTTGTATTAACTATTGGAAAATGTAACAAAATAAATACATTGTGTGTTAGGAACATAGACTGCTGGGCCATTGTATCCCTTTGCTCAGTGATTGCTTTACTTTCTTACACAGAAATGAAAGCTTCATAAAATGGGGCTTCTTAGTATAGAGAAAAGATGCCTAAGAAAGGACATGAGAAACTAGATGCTGGGGACAAACAGAGGAGAGGCTGATTTTTGCCTTCATGTTCTGCTTTGTGAATCTCGGATCCTGAACCAACCTAGCCAACATGCCTCTTCTTTCTTCACCTGCTATTTGAATGTACCAAACATATCACAGAGATACAGCATATACTTTGTTAGTTTTCCAGGGCATTGGTGAGCCATCTAAGCATGCCAAAATAGATAAGTCTGGCTCTGCTCCAGAGATGCATGCATTCAGCAGGAGGTTGATTGGACACTGCTGTGTACATGCCAGTATTCACTTCGCTACCCATCAGATAGTCAGGGAGTTGAAGTGGGGGGAAATCCTCACGCAGAGCTTGGGGACAGGAAGACCTGCATGCTGCTGGCAAGTTTAGGGGTTGGACATGAGAGTGCTTTGGCGACTGGGGAAATACGAGAGCCAAGGGAGCAGAGAGTTGGGAGAGCTGAATTTCACATGTTGTTTGGAAGTAACTGGCCAAATGTTTGGCTGCAGGTCTCCAGTCCTGAACAATTGGAAAGCATTCAGAGAGAAGCCTGGAAAAAAATATGTGAGGCCATGAAAAGATGCAATGCACAAAGGGAGCTTTCAAGAGCTCAATCTACTTAACTTATCAAAGATCAAGAGGCTAAGTATTATTTGAGTCTGTAGATAGACAAAACTTGCTTGACTCTTCAAGAATTTCTTCTTGCATTAAAAGATATTCTCAGTAAGCCGGATGTTAATACTGGAAACCTTCTGACCAGGTTTGTTGTATTAACTGTTGGGAAACGTAACAAAATAAATACATTGTGTGTTAGGAACATAGACTGCTGGGCCATTGTATCCCTTTGCTCAGTGATTGCTTTACTTTCTTACACAGAAATGAAAGCTTCCCATTTACTTTGTATAGGAGAAAGTGCTGTGCTTGAAGACACCATTGTAGTAGGGACAGAGCTCATCCTCCTGCCCTTAACTCTAGGCACCCCAGTGTGTAATGCCAAAGACGCTGAAGGAAGGAAGGAAGGAAGGAAGGAAGGAAGGAAGGAAGGAAGGAA
>JAJKFI010000123.1:1013821-1030941 GCA_029204185.1 Lerista edwardsae
TGTGTGTGTGTGTGTGTGTGTGTGTGTGTGTGTGTGTGTGTGTGTGTTTTGTAGTAATGACATGTGTCACAAATGTGTGTAATAGAAACAATGACTAATCCTATAACTGTATAAAGAGAGCATAAATATGAGTTAAATGTTTTGCTCAGACCACAGCCAAGTGAATGTGTTCTTGCAAGTGTATATTGTGGTTGAAGACCTTAATTTATCGATTAGCATATTAAGAAATTAAGTTGGTAAATTGTCAGATTTAAGATAGATGCCTTGGGGCAGCAACAGCAATCAGTCCACTGAAACGGCAGCATGAATAATACAGTCTGCTGCTCATAGGGGCTTACATGTAATAGCAAACAAGTTCCTGAGATGGCACAAGGGACTTGTGCCGGCCTAACTCCAGGTTAGGATTGTGCCTACAGGCACATACACATATACAGTATGAAATACAGTAAAATGTATGTGATATACGAACAGCGTCTCTTTCCTTCATTTCTTTAAAAGGGGAGCTGTAAACACACTTTTTAAACTGCACCTTGATTCAAATTTGTTAGAAACATAGAAAATAAGATGAAGTTTTTGGGAGCTGAATCTAGTCCTTAGACCTGCTGACAGTAACTCTGATTGAGGGTGTAAATCCAGAGTATCTCTGCGTCCCATTGATATCAAAGGAACAATACGTCTTAACTGTGTGTTTGGATCTTGCTAATTCCAACAGGAATTCAGTAGGTATACCCAGCTTTTTTCTGGATTGCACACTTAATAAATGAAAAAAAAAAATAAATTCAATGGTTGACAGCTGCAGTGTGTGTACATAATATGGAGAGAAGAGAAAGCACAATATAGCCAGTAAGTGTAAATCTTAACTCCTTGCCAGCTCCATAAGGAACCTGATATTGATTAAACAGTCTTATGATTCACAAAATGCAAGGACTGTGTCATTAGTGTATTGTGTCCTTTTCTTTCAGGTTACTCAATACTTCAAGCTATTATGGAAACAGCAGGAGAAAAAAGCTGGCAAGTCAGTGCCATATGCGTGGAGAATTTTAATGATGCAAGCTACAGGCAGCTTTTAGAAGACTTGGACCGGAGACAGGAAAAGAAATTTGTAATAGATTGCGAAATAGAGAGGCTTCAGAATCTCTTAGAACAGGTAATACCCACTTTTAATGTCACTGTAAACACATCAATAGAGCCCCAGAAGAGTGCCCTCTGTCCCCTGCCTTTGATTTGCCTTGCCAGTCAAGACAGACTATATTCATGGGGTTTTTCCTCCCTCTAGCCTTTTGTACATAGCCCAGTATTTCATCTGTACTTCTGGCTCTATCTGTATTTCCATTTGTCAAATTACCATCAAGGAGCCCTGCAGATCCAGACCAATATTTAATCTATTCTCCTGGCTCCACCTGCATTTCCATTTGTGAAATTACCAACAAGGAGCCTTCAGATTCACTTGGACTTGTAGGCAGCAGACAATGTTCCTATTTTAAAGCCAACACAACAGGAGGAGTCTCATTTGGTTAAATCCAGGTCTGCACCAGTTGCAGAATGGCCCCACTCCTGGGGCAGTAACACCACAATGTTGCATCATCAGGTGATGTTGTGACATCACTTCCAGGTTTTCCTGGAAGTGAAGGTGCTGGCAGTGGCCGCTTTGTGATCTGGCTGTCACCCGCATTCATTCTCCTGTTGCGGGTTCTCCCCTCAAGGGGCACCACTTCAAGTGAGAGGTTTCATAGGAGAAGGAATGGATGTGGCAGCCAGATCATTATGGGGCCATCTATGCCTCCATAGTCTCTGGAGAGCCCAGACCTCATGGAAGAGGTGCTGGCGAAGGAAGAAAATTTACACCTTCCCATGGCATTGGAACCCTGGGCAGGTGCCCCTCAAGCTCCACCTCTGACCAATCACATACAAAACAGGAGGTGCAAGGTAACAATTCTTGCAGGAAAAAAAGGAATGCATGGGTTTGAAGAGATGGACCTTCCCCTTACCTTCTGCCTGCCTCCCAGTAGACCTTCCTCCCAAACGCTTGTCTTCCAGCCAGGCATACTTCCAATATTAAAACTTGGCTGTGTGAAAAGACCTTTGAAGGGACAGATTATGTGAGCTATGGATGGGGTGGGGTTAATCATTCTTCCACGCGAATGGCCCTGTTTGCTTTCAAATTCTGACATAAAGTACATCACAAACGCACACCTGATTAATAGAAAATTAAGGTAGATACATGTTTAAACAAATGGGCTTGCTGCCTTCACATCTCGTTTGACTCTTTGTTTGGTGACACAGTAATTGTGACTCTACTGCTTACCTCCAAAGAAACGGAGAACTAGGACCACATTACAAAACTAATTTATTTTCAGATCGTCTTTCAAAAGCAATAAAACTTGCAACACATCAAGTTCTGTATGCTAACAAAGTCTCCATAAAATACCCAGTGCAAAGTGATTAGTTTGTGCAATCAGTCCACGCACCAGCTAAACGCATTTCATCCATGAGTCTTTCTGACATCTTGTATATGAAAATTCAAGTCCAGCAATTACAGACCACACTTGGGCACCCTTCCTAGTACAAAAAGCAGCCAGCCTTTTTCAAAAACCTCTAGTATAGATCCAGTGATACACTTAAGCGAGAGTCATTCTCTTCATTCTAATTTTGGGCCACATATAACCAATAAGCAATTGCTAATTCAGATTGTGCAAAAGAAAAATTAAAATCTCAGATATGCAGTCACTGTGGTGCAGCAGAGGTGAGCATGTAAAAGAAAACTGCACTGCTCTCCATATTTTTTTTAAAGAAAATTAGAAACCATGCACACTTCCCTCATTATACATACATAATTCATTCCTGAAAACAGCCCTTATAGCAAACATTAAGTACAATTTTGAGTACAATTATTGCATTAGTTTCAGTGGGAATGAGTATAATTATTGCATTAGTTTCAGTGGGAAAAATTCTAACTTGTTCCAAAGCCATTCCAAGTTCACTCAGAAATCACCTTAATGCCTAATGCCATAAGGAAAATGTCGTGAAAAAATAACAATGCTGTACAGCTCCAATAAAGAGTTAAAAGTCAAAGATGAAAACGTTTCAGAAGTTGTAGCATCATATAATAGCTCAGGTTTAGTAGCTCAGGCTTTATAGCCCATTGGACTTGAGCTGGCCTCCCTGTGCTGGCTCTGAGTGTTGTAAACATGCCATACAGTCACGTCGAGTGGTGTTATGCTGCCGGAACACTGGGCGGGACATCCGGGTGATCGACAGCCTGCCCGTCGTGTTCCGGAGCATTACGCCGTTTGCGTAACCAATTATGCCGCTTGCGTACGTTACGCAAATGGCGTAACGCTCTGGAACGCGACGGGCGGGCTGTCGATCACCCGGATGTCCCGCCCAGCGTTCCGGCAGCATAACACCGCTGGTCACGTCCCTCACCCAGAGCCAGGACCGCAGATTGCTGTGCCCCCCCAGTGACTGCTGCCCCCACAACTGCTTCTCCCTCACTCGCCTTAACATCCAGAACCTCACATGGGGTCCCAGTCACAAGCTCTCAGAAGGCAGCAGAATGTCTTTAAACAATATTTCCGGTTTGCTGACAAAAACCGGTATAGTTTAAAGGTGTTCTGATGCCTTCAGAATGCTTTTGGTGCACAAACAGGATGCCTGTGGTAGGCGCTGTCCAGGGGCACTTCCCCCCTGCTTAAAAATAGGAATGCTATTGGCACCATGAGGCACATATATGCCAACACGAGAGCTGGCAGGAACCGTACAAAATGCCCCTTTAGTTCTGCACGTGCTCAGTAGGATACAGATCAATGTCAAGTAGAATTTATGTCACTTCCTCAAATTTCCAAACACTTAGGTCATATATATAATATGTATCGTCTTGGTTCAAAGGTGACTGGATTGAAATTTTTAAAAAGCCAGACGAAGCAAAAGAATAAATGGCTTGCCAAGATCTGTGTTAGAACCAGTTCTGTTTTAACTTAAGTGATCTGGAGTTAGGGGCACGCAGTGCAATGGCCGTGTTTGTGGATAACATGAAAGTATTTAAGAGAGTGAAAAACCAAACAAGTTATTTGGAGCTCCAAAAGCATCCCTCCTAACTAAGTGAATGGGTAGCTAAGTGGCAAATGACATTCCGAGCACAATCCTATACCTGCGCTGTACTGGCTCAGCTGTTGCTGCACTGGCGTGAACTGTCGTAAAAGTGCTAGAAAGCTCTAAATGATCATTAGTGAGCCAGCAGCACCAGTGGAGCAGCCTGCACCAGACCACCAGTGCTACAGACAAGGCTGCTGGTGCAAACAAGTAAGGCTTCAAGCCGCATGAAGGCAGAGAGAGGTTGAATAGATGTGGAAGCATGTTCTGAGTTGGGGAGGTTGTGTTTTGGGGCTGGGGCGGGAGGGATGCAGATGGGACAGTCCTAGGAGGGAGCAGGAATGATGGCCTCTTCTGCCATATCTTAACCCCTGTCCAGGCTTTCTGGCACTATACCAGGCTTACCGGATTCGTACGATCTATATAGCTGGTGCGTCTGCTTCTGGATAGTTCTACTACTACTACTACTACTACCACCACCACCCCAAACATAAAGCCATCACAATACCCTCCATGATGCAGACCCAGTGCAATGCACCCAGGTGTAATTACCAATGATGCTGGATGCCAGGATGCAAAGACTTAACTGCCATTTACTCCCGGGTCGCAAGACCAAGAAGTAACCCTGAAAATAGTGGCTAGGCTCAGGGTGAGCAGGTGGGTGTTTCCTGCTGTGAGCTCTGCCCAGTGAGCTGAGCCTCTGGTCCGTGGGCTTTGGAGTCTCATCGTGGTCCATGATGCTCCTGAGCATTTGCCATCTGCCCCACTGAGCTGTGCTGCTGCACAGAGCCATGCCGCACAGTCTGGGATCCCTTGTGCAAGAGTGAAAGAAATTTCCTGCTATCCCACAACCTGTGGATTGATTCACACTATGATATTCTTTAATCTGGCTATATTATTATTATTGTTGTTGTTGTTGTTGTTGTTGATGATGATGATGATGATGATGATTTTTTTTTTCATATACTTTTTTAAATATATGACTTCCTGCATGGTTCAGTATGCTTTTTATCATTTGTATGCTCATCACTTGTCAAATGAAATATGCAGAGAAAGCTTGGCAAATAAGATTTTCAATTTTATTTTATTTTATTTTGTTAATATATGACTTCCTGCATGGTCCGGTACGCTGGCTATCACGTGTATGCTCCTTACTTGACAAGTGAAATATGAAAGAGGAAGCTTGGCAAATAAGCCGTCGCTCAGCGCAGTCCCACGGGGTCGGGCCAAAATGGTGAGCGCTGCATCCTGTGGGCGCTGCAGCAGTCGTAGGAGACACCTCATCCCCTTCCCCCAGGGTGAGGGCACTGGCCTCGCAATGGGCCTCCTCAGGTCTCCTCAAAGCTATTTTGCCAGTGCAGACTTGAGAGCGTCTGTGTCAGGCCATGCACCCCAACACAAAAGACGTGTGGGTTGGGGTGTGTAGAAGCCACTGCTGGTTCCACTCTCACTCTGCCCCGCCCCCCCCCCGTTCAACCCCCTCCACTTCCCCCCCACATCGGCCAGCCGTACTGTCCACGCTGAGGCACAGCAATGACTGCAGCGGCCCCAGCGCCAGCGATCCCTCCTTAAGGTAAAGGTTTCCCCACGACCGAATGGTCTTGTCGTGACCGACTGTAGGGGGCGGTGCTCAGCTCTGTTTCAAAGCCTGTAGAGCCGGCGTTTTTGTCTGAGGACAAGCTTCCGTGGTCACTGCGTCACGCAGTCTCGAACTCCCAACCTTCCGGTCGAAAGCCCAGCAACAGCGGATTAACTTGCTGCGCCACCACGCCCCTTTACAATCCCTCCTAACCCAGTGCCATAAATGTGCTTTATGACGCGTTTACAAAACCTGGAGCCAGCACTGAGCAGCAGTACTGGCACTACAAACCCATAGGATCAGGCTCACAGTGATCGTTTTTACAACCTCCCCATATTATTCATTCATTCACCTTTAATGCCATAAGCATACATACATACATAAACCTAAATACATTTAGTAACATACATATAACTAAAATACAACATCTCTTAAGACCAATAGTATACTGAGCTTGGCAGATAAAATACTCGAAGCAAAGCATCCATCCCAAAATTATAACTGCCTAATGTGAATAATGATAATACTCAGGTCCCTTAATCTCCCATTACTACTCCAGCTCCTTGGTAACAAAACTGGCTCTACGACGTTGCATTGACAAGTTTAGCTATTTGGCCACTTGACTTATATGTTGTTTATCATCGCCAGCTAACAGACAGCATATAACATCCTCCTCTGATCTTCCTGGGAGGTTCAAAAGAATTGAATTTTTAAAAGGCAAGCGAAGATCCTTATATATGTCACAATAAAGCAACATATGGGGCAAAGATTCTATGGCTCCACTGTTACAAGGACAAAGCCGTACTTCATGAGGTGCAGATTGATATCTCCCAATCAAAACATTGGATGGGAATATGTTGCACCTAGCCAACATAAAAGCATGGTGTTCTTGCAGATTTTCCAATAAAACCAGATAATTGGCCATTTTGCACACATTTAAAGGTAAATGAAAATATAAGGGGGAGCACCTTTTCCACGCAGCTGCTTAGAGGACTTGTTGTTCCATGTCTAGGCCTTTTGGCTAAGATCAAGTGTAGTATCCCCATATTATTGCAAATGCAGTACTTTCAATAAAGTCCGAGAATGCAGGCAAAAGCATTTAGGAATCCATAGAATAATTGAAAGGGTCTGCCAAATCCATGCATATCCAGTCCTCACTGACTGAAAATGGTTGATGTGGTATAAAGAGAAAGCATTAGGTGAATCCTGTTTTTGTTAAAGCATGTGTTGCAATAACACTTGTGAATTACAGCAAAGGAATGCCACCTAGTGGTGCTATGGGCTATTTTTTATGCTTCTTTTAAAAATGGTCCAAAAAGGGCTGCTTGAGGTTACAATAATTATTTAAAATTAGTTATATATCGCTTTCATTGCTAATACTGTCTCCTGCTTAAAAACAGTAAGGTACTGTGGGTCCCAATCTGTCATAAAGAGTATTTTCAAAAACAGTGCTACATTTAACTCTATATCCAGAGGTGTTTGAAAATGGTGTTATTTTTTAACACAGTGGATGTTAACAGTGTAAGCCCATTATGCTCAGTAAGGGCCCAATCCTATCCAACTTTCCAGTACCGATGCAGCTGCAATACAGCCCCAAAGTAACCGAGCAAATATTCCCTTACCTTGAGGAGGCCTCCATGACTTCACCACCACCACAGAATGCCGCACACACCCCATTGGGATGGATACGTCAGGGCTGGAAAATGGGATAGGATGTGACCCTAAGAACAGTGGTGTCATCCTACCGGTACGCTGGGCGGGACATCTGGGTGATCGGCAGCCCGCCCATCGCGTACCGCAGTGTTACACCGTTTGCGTAACCAGTTACGTCATTTGCGTCCGTTACGCAAACGGCGTAACACTGTGGTACGCGACGGGCGGGCTGCCAATCACCCGGATGTCCCGCCCAGCGTACCGGTAGGATGACACCACTGCCTACGAACTAGGCTGCAAGCCTATCTTGCAAAACCTCATATCCTTTAAAGATAGACAGAAAAAATGGGGAAATAATATCGCTTTTCCAAATTTAGCAGAAGTTATTTCTGTAGTCATTACAGAGACAAACTTGGTGCTGACATGGAAGGGGACTCTCCACATTTGTTTGTGGTTGCAAGCATCAAAGTATGTTGGTATGTTTCTTTTTTCGATACAAATGTTATACAGTCATTCCTCTTTATATGTGACCTCACTATCTGCAACCCTGCTTATCTGCGAGGGGCAGAATTGCTACTTTCCTTGTTATCTGCACCTCTGTCCTCGTTATCCACTGTGCAGAGACCTTCCAAAGCCTTCAGAATGGCACCTGCAACCGGCATTGACCCCTTTAAAATGGGTGGCTGAAGCCTTCGCCAGCCATGTTTAAGGGGTCCTTGCTGGTTGCGGGTGCCATTCTGAAGATCCCTGCAGCCTCTGGAAGGTCTCTGCAGCATTCAGATATCTTTTGGCACTTCCTGCTGCACTCTGCTGGCTTCCTGAGGGCTCTGCTGGATTCTTCTGATGACAGATAAGGTACCCCTTGCACCTAACCCCATTGATCCCATAGGTTCAATGGTTCGTTATCTGCAAATTCGTTATCTGTGAGGATTTCCAGGAACCTAACCCTAGTGGATGAGGAGTGACTGTTCCTTATTCTAGTCTCATGTATTATCACATAAAGCAGAAATGTATATACAGGCATGCCCCAGTATCCACTGATTCAATATCCACGTTTTCAGTTATCCACGGATACCATGGATACTGGGGCGCCTATTAAAAAGATAGGGGAACAGTAAACAAATCTCTTTTTTTAACCTTATTGCAGCAAAACCACTATCTTTAAAAAGGTGCCCCCAGTATCCGCGGTTTCAGGTATCCACGGTGGGGTCTGGAACGGAACCCCAGTAGATTCCGGGACGTGCCTGTATTTAATATAAACACTTTAAGTTTAAAATTCTCAGTGAGTAGGACAGCAAGTGGGTGTGTTGTTGTTTTTTAATGTAGGAACATAAAACATTTGATAGCCTGTGACTGCTACTTATACAATATACAACAGGTTGGTTTCAGCATGTTGGAGATCTGTATCTCCAGGCTGTTCTGCCAGAAACTCCTGCTGGTCCTCCCACACTAGGCTGACTGGTTTCCCCTTTAAGCAGCCCTGGTGCAGTAGTGGAGGGAACACGGCCGGGCCTTACCTTTTTAAGCACAGCAGCCACGCCACTCAACATCAGTCCTGAGCCAGAAAGTCCAAAATTCAGTTAGTCCGTGATCCAAGTTCCGTAGTCCATAGGCCAGTCCAGGTCCAAGTTGCACCAAGCCAAATCAGAATCCAAGATTGTAAGTCCATGCACATGGGTCAGATACAGGTTTGCCAGTCCATTCTCTCCACCTGCACCAAACTTTGCTCCTACCACACACCCCACACCAGTATGCTGCTCCTGCCTCTTCATTTATTTATTTATTTGAAGAATTTATACCCCGCCTTTCCCATGCCGAAGCAAGTGCTCAAGGCAGCTTACATGAGCAGGCTACTCTACTCATTTTTTTCAATGGGGTTTTTACGAATCTACAGTATTCTTGTGATCTGCCAATCCTCAGGCCCAGATGTCGCCTTCATAGTGTGGTTCTCTCCTTTGGCTGGCTGCCATCAAGCCTCAGCAGGCAATCGCCAGTCCAAGCCTGGACAGGTCCCCAAGGTTGTATTTCCTTCTTTGCCGGCTGGCCTCCTCATCACACACTCCACTGCAACTCTCACTTGCGGTGAGCTAATCAGCTCCACAGCGACTCTGTTCTGCCACCACAGGTTGTCACAGCCTGGCATTCATCTCCCATCCAAAAGCAAACCCCAGATTTTCCCGCTTAGCTTCAGGCAGTACCAGCAGCTCAACCATCAGTCCACACCTCCTGCCCAGATTTATACATCTGCAGACCTATCAGAGACTATTGCTGGGCAGGCTATAGCTGATCAGCCACACCCATCTGCACCTGTGCCTCAGTCACTCAGTGTGCAGTTAGTTAGCACCTGCTGAGTGACTCAGCACTTCTGCCTCTAAGCACTTCTGCCTAGGCTACAGCTGTGCTCCTGAGGACAGCAGGAGTTCTGGGGTTAACCCTGTGTGCTCTGGAATCAGCAGGAAGGGCACTGCTGGCACCACAAGCTATGTCCATTACACAAGCCTGTTTGAATTCCTGTGTATAATTGTATAGCTTTACCAAATTCTGATTACTTAGATTTTTAATATACATTGTGTCCCTGATACAATTTAAGTTCTGAACAATTGGTGTAACAACTAGTAGACCACATTTCCATAAAAGGGTGGGGATAGTGAGCAAGTCAGCCTGTTGCAAAATCAATGGGTTGACGCACTGCACTGGCTAATTCAGGGCCCTCCCAAGCAGCATGACAGGTCAGGAAGCATCAGTCCAGTTGCTTTAGCAATGGGCTGATGTGTTCCTTTCCTTCCAGAGCAAATAGCTTTGCACTCCTTCCCAAAATATAACTGAAACAAGAGGTGCTGGTGGGGCATAAAATGTTTGCAAAAACCAAAACTTAATTTTAGGTGCTTACAGTTGGCTCTTCCAGCTCATATCAAGAATGCTGACTCTGATGTGAAATATGCTGCTGTCTGAGTAAGAAAAATGTTATTAAGTGCACCTGACAGTGTCCATCTGTAGGCCACCTGTTAGGGAGAGTTGAACTCATTAGGGTTACAACCTCTGGGCGTGGCAATTTTGCTGCAGCATGATAAGCTTTATGAAGACCCATGTTTAAGAAGATGCACTCCTAAGCTTTCCCTGAAATTCTGTTCATGTGCTCTTGGATTTCCCAGTTTCCCTGCAATGATTCAGTTCATCCAGGTTCATTTCAACTGCTTGTTTGCTTGTAAGGTCCAATTTGAATGTAATTGTTCTATAAATCCATTCCCTTAAAATATGGTTCTCTGATTCTTGAAAAGGGATTTCCTTCTTTTCTACACCAGTTACATAGATAACACACAACAGCTATAAATTAATTTACTGCCACTTTTCTGCCTCCATTTATCTTCACACAGAATTGTCAATAATTACTTAGCTGACCTTTCATTTCGTCTGCATTTGCACAGACACAATGGAAATAGTCCCCATGTTTTGCATTGAAAAGTGTAAATAGTGAAAGATCCATCCATTTTACACAAATAGTTGATGCTTTATTGGGGGGGGAGGGGATAATATCCTGTAAATCTAAAACCATTCCTATTAAAAATTGGGTTTGATTGGTAATCATGTTTTACAAGCAGAATGATTGTTTGTAGCACATGAAACTGCAGACAATAATTGAGATTAACTAGTCAGTGTTTTCACAAAATTGGGTGCAAAGGCTATCAAGGCGAGTGCTTGGAAGCACCAGCCAAGAATACCAGCCAATGATCAATCCAAACACCCAACCCAGTCATCCTTGCCTATATTGCCTACTCTTCTGTTGAGCCAACCTGTGGATCCCATTATCCAGTTTTGGTATCAGCTGCAGGGGGGGGGGATCCTGGGTCCTCTGTGGATACAGAGATCCAGCGGTATTACAGGTAGATGATCCCTTATCCAGACAGCTGACATCCGGACTATTCTGGTTCAGTCATTTTTGTCCAAGTCTTATTTAAAAAATCTTTCTGTAGTGTGAACACTAGAAGTTATTGTGCTCATTCCTGCATACAGGCTGTAAGTTCTATTCTCTATTCTGTGGTGTGTGCCATTGTTGAAAAATGTCAAAGAGGCCAGTAGAGCAAGAGGAAACATTTCTCATTATATTTATGCAATTATTCAGAAATCAAAACAAAATCTGATATCCAGACATTTTCCCATCCCAAGCAGTCTGGATAAGGGATACTCAACCTGTATTATATTTTAAAGGATACATAATATTTGGAGCAGAGTAGCAGAACTGTAGCTCATATTTACATATTTACATTTCCCTCTCTCACAACACCAGAACCAGGGGAATCCACTAAAATTGAGCGTTGGGAGTTTTAGAACAGATAAAAGGAAGTATTTTTTTTTACCCAGTGGGTAATTAATCTGTGGAACTCCTTGCCACAGGAGGTGGTGATGGCATCTGGCCTAGGTGCCTTTAAATTGGGATTGGACAGATTTCTGGAGGAAAAGTCCATCATGGGCTTACATTGATAGTAGGCTACTTCATAATGCCAGGTGCAAAGGAGTGGCCGCAGGATTCAAGCATCTTGTTGTCTCGTGCTCCCTGAGACATCTGGTGGGCCACTGTGAGATACAGGAAGCTGGATTAGATGGGCCTGGCCTAATCCAGCGGGGCTCTTCTTATGTTCTTACTTTTTTTTTAAGTTCTAGGTCTTAACAGTGTGGGCTCTTGTTCAGTATATGACCATTTTGTGCCTATTGCAGAGCCCTATCAGCCCTAAATGATGCATCTGGTCACTCTTTCAGGGCTCAAAGTGGAATTTCAAGGGGAGTCAGATATGGATTATAGCTACAAGTCAATATGCAGAAACTATTTTTTTTTCAGTTTGGCAGGGGAAGTTGCCTTTGAACACTTGAATCTGGAACTGAGATTCAACCTTTGACAGTCAAAGGATGGATACATTTTGCAGAAGTGGGCTGTGGAAAAACAGAAACCAAGTTTCATATCAAACATTATATAATAGCTAGGAACAGAAACCACCAAGATGGTTCTTTTTAATGCTTTCTGATACAGGCTTAATTTCTCTCCTTTCCAGCACAACTAGGTGCTTTCTTTGCAGAGATAGAACTTCAGTCTATCTCTGCATTTGAGGGGAAAAAAATCCTCTGTATTCTGTTCTGGCTAGGAGTGTCCAGCCAGCTTCCTTCTCAAGTTGGAGCTCCTGCTTCTCATTATATTAGGGAAACAAAAGCATTGACACCTCATTGCCAGCTGCCTCAGTGCCTCTGTAAAGCCTGTCGTAATACAATGTCTTTTTCCAAAGGCTAACTTCAGTAACCCAGTGCATCCCTACTGAAAATTCACCAATGCTTAACGAGTCGTCCTTTTTGCCCCCAAGGGCTTTTAAATATTTTTGGGATGGCTTTGTGAAAGATTTATCCAAGCTTCAGGTGTTGTATAAAGATCTCATCTTTTACACGGTTGCTGTTCCTGCCATAATCTCACTACTCTAGTCTCAATCCTTTTACCTGATAGGTGCTTCCATGTTTCTTACAATTTATGGTTCAGGGAGACCCAATTCTTTCTTCTCCTCTTGGCAATAGATTGCTAAACAGCCCTGCAGAAGAAGCCCCTGTAAAATGGTCATTTCTTGTGAGTGGCAGTAGTTTCTGGCAGGTGTTTATATGGTTTTGTTTACAAAAAGGTGAGCTTATCTTGAGGAAATTGTAAATGAAAGCTGGAATAGATAGGTATTGGAGATACCTGCCACTGTGGTGAGAAGTGTTTATTTATTTAAGAAATGTATAGGCTCACTTTTTGGCTTTAAAAAGCCTTTGTGGTTTATGAACAAATACAAAAAGAACATAACTGAAGTAATAAAATAAAATTGCAGACGACAGCATAATAGAAATAGCAGAATAACTGTAATGTTGATAAAACGGCAACTAAAACCACGTAAGATACAATAAAATGAAGAGATCCAAAACAAAGTTTGAGTGAACAGAACAGGCACTGACAAGCTCCTAAAAGTTGACAATTGGGTTGCCAGGCAAACAGTTTCCTAGAGAGATTGTTCTGTAGTTTGAGCATATCCATTCCCCAATAGCTGCCTGTTTAACCTCAAAAGAGTAAACATGGAAAAGGATCTCTGAAGGCCTATTCTGCTGGTCAGGTTCATATGCGATGTGGTCCATCATTAGAACACGTGGGTTCATATTCCATTGGCTGATGGAGATCAGTGCTGGTGCTATAACTGGAAGAAAATGTACTTTTCCAGAAAATGTACTTTGTCCATTGCTGTTAACAGGCAGGGCAGCATACTGGCTTCTAGTTGCACTTTCCAGTAGTTGCAGTTCAATTTCTCAGTTATCCAGTGGAAAGTTCTGGCTCAGTTTCCAAATCTGATGAATTTAAGGACCACATTCAGGCAGTGTGTAGCCCAGTGCAGCTGCTAACCTGCATGGAGCTATGCCACTGCCTGCTACTGGAGAGGGGGGAGAACAGTCAGGGACTACTTTGGGGATTAATCGATCTGTGTGACTCAGAAGGGTCTATGCTGTGGGGGCAGGGGAGCTACAAAATCTTCTTTGCACCAGGTAGCAAATGGCTTAGCTACACCATTGTGTGAAGATGAAACTAGCTCAGGGTCAGAATGGACACCAAATGAAAGCGTGATAAATCATCCACATCTGGATTCATATGGCCATTTTTATGTGGCGCTGATGTGATTATTTTACGCTAAAGTTTTGTTGTTGTTGTTTTTTTTTTGTGTGTGTGTGTGTGTGTGTGTGTGTGAGAGAGAGAGAGAGAGAGAGAGAGAGAGAGAGATTATTGGTTTTGCCCACTCTTTGGCATTTCTCTAGTATTATCAAGCTTCTCTAGTTAGTGCTGAACTGCAATCTCTATACACTTTGGGGCATTCACTAGGTTCCCCAATAAATCCATCTATTCTCCTGTAGGAAGCTTTGCACAGATCCTGTTTTGAACTAGACTGGGTGCTTGTGGCTTCATCCCCCCACCGCACCCCCCCCCAAAAAAAACCCATTATTTTCAACTGGTATATGTGTAACAATTGCTTATAAAGATGCCAAAAGTTCAATGGCCTCTCCTTATAAACCCCTTTCAATGCAGCATTGAACTTCCCATTGCTTGTGGAACAAAGAGGGAACAAACACAATGAGGGAGCTGTAATTTCATTCAGGTTATGATGATAGGAACTATTGGCATTTGGCGACTTACATACTTCAGGACAGTTATTATCTTTAAGGAGAGCAGACAAAGTTCTCCTGTTCAGGTGTGGAATAAAAATAGGAGGGTCTGAAACAGCACACCTTAAGGAGAGGCAAGCTGTTCAAACCTGGAAATTCTTTTTTTTGCTCAGAGATGTTCATTGGATCTCAATCCTCATCCTCATCCCCATAATATCTTCCCCTCCAACCCTACCTATCCTTCAATCACACTCACAAACACCTCCCCTTTACTTGCAGCTGTATAGGCAGTGGTGGCAGTAGTGTGTAGGTGTGGAAAGGCACTTTGCAAGCCCCATGAGGAAAAGCCACAAGCTGACACACAGAGGGCATTGGGCATTGTGAGAGTTCTTTTTAAAGTTCCCTCCTCCCCTTTAGTTCCCTGTCATACTGCACCAGCAGTATAGGGAAAGGCAAGCAATGGCAAGAGATTAAAGGCCCCAAGAGTCATCATACTTGCAATGTCACTAGTCAATCAATCAATCACTAGTATTTATATACCGCTTTTCAACACAATGTTCACAAAGCGGTTTACAGGCAAATAATAACATTAAAGTTAAATGGTTCCCTGTCCCAAAAGGGCTCACAATCTAGAAGAATGGAGAACACCACCAGCAACAGCCACGAGAAAGCAATGTCCTGTGTGTGCTGGCTTGTGCCTTGTGGCATTTTCTTTTGCATTAAAAAAAACTGTAGTTTTATTAGAATATTTTGCAATTATAATTACAGGCAAGGTATAAAAATAGAAATGCAAAAGCATCTGTCCCTTTCCTTTCAGGGTGGTAAATGTAGTGAAGAAATAATACTCCAGACAGCTTTATAGGTCCAAAGATATTTCCACAGTACACAATGCCCTTTGGTAATAAGATGCACACTGGGATGGCTATTTGCAAAGTGTAAAATGCCTGTAAAATGCCTCCCTCTCACTTGCTGCATCCACTAGTGCTCATTGCCATAGGGGCCTGTAACTAACGAAAAGGGGGTTGTGTATATTTGAACGATGGTGACTAGCCAGAAAGGGTTGGCCCTGGCACCTTCCATATCTCTAATTGGTTTAGGGGTGGCAAACCCATGGCACACATTCCACTAGTGGAACATGGACAAATTCTGAGTGGCGCACGCGAAGTTGCCATATATTTTGAAAAATATTTGCACCACAGCAGTTTATGGTTTGCTTGATTTCTTTGCTACTCATAAGAACATAAGAACATAAGAAGAGCCCTGCTGGATCAGGCCAAGGCCCATCTAGTCCAGCTTCCTATATCTCACAGTGGCCCACCAGGTGCCTCAGGGAGCACACGAGACAACAAGATGCTTGCATCCTGTTGCCACTCCCTTGCACCCGGCATACCTACACCTTACACAGCACACCCCCAAGTTTCTAATGCTGCAGTGGGTGAACTAAGAGCATGGCTACTCTGTTTGATTTGCTGTGGTTGGAAGATGGGGAGAAAGGCAGGAAAGGAACGATGGACAGGAGACGAAGTCAAAAGGGCAGATGCTAGAGAACTGCATTCCTCTAACTGGCGGATCACTCACTTACCCAAGAAAGCCTGGTGTGGGCCGTGGGGGCTGAGCAGGGCAGCACAGAGATGGCTGATTTGATCAGCAAATCCCAGGTGGCTCAGCCAGGTGGAGATGCCATCTTTGGTAAAATCACCTGCAAAGGGATCCTGGCTAAGATCATCTATGAGGGCAAAAAGGTGGGCAGGCAGAAGGGGGCTGGGCTGTGCAGAAGGGCAAAGAACACACCTTACATATACTTCAGAATGTGTCCTGCAGGGCTGGACTAAAGATGCATGCAAGTCACCTTTCTGGCCTCATCCACAGTCAGTCAGGTCTTTGGAAAACACCAAATAGGCAACAGCACTCTCGTGTTTTTTGCTCTGTACCTTATAGCACTTGGAGATACAATGCCCTTGAAGGATCTCTTTAGCTATCATGGTAATGGCTAAAAGAGATGTTAAGGTGAAGTGGCACATTCAAGATTCCCTATAGAAAAAGTGCTGTGATGTGCTGCGAGTTGGACAACCCTGTCTTAGAAAAATGATCTGATTTTTGTCTGATGGGGATAATTTCCAATCAAAATCAAAGTGAAATGGGTCAGCTTGCCCATCTCTCCTAAGGTCCTTTGTAATGAAAATATTAGGTAGTCTAGAATTATATAACTAAGGGCGCAGTCCTAACCTGAAGTTGGGCCAGCACAGTTAGGCCAGCACAGTTTGGGCAGCACAAGGGATCCTGTAAAGTTTGTTTGGACACTCTCGGAGTCAGAGAGGCCAGTACACAGACGAGTGGCATCCTCCCTGACTTCGAGAGTGGTCCAAATGCATTTTACGGTGGCTCTTGTGCTGGCCAAACCTTGCTGGCCTGACTGTGCTGGCCTAACTACAGGTTAGGATTGTACTCTATCATTTATGTATTTAATTTTTTAAAGAAGATTTCTATCCCACCTTTTCCCACAATGAAGGGGACTCAAGGTGGCGTACAATAAATAGATAACAATATTAAAACAGAAATACCCAGTACTTGAAGTAATACAAAATGTACTGTTCTTTCTTTCTTTCTTTCTTTCTTTCTTTCTTTCTTTCTTTCTTTC
>JAJKFI010000123.1:1037702-1074493 GCA_029204185.1 Lerista edwardsae
ATTATTATTATTATTATTATTATTATTATTATTATTATTATTATTATACTTCATCACAGCCAATGCTAGGCTGGTTATAGTCTGCGGTTCAGGATCTAGCCAAGATCCTAGGAATTTCTGGTGGATTCTTACTGTTCCAAGCAATGTTGATTTCTGGAGCTGAGATGGTGTAAGGCCAAGAATGTCAAGGTGTTTCTTCAGACTTCAGTAGTAGTAGTAGTAGTAGTAGTAGTAGTAGTAGTAGTAGTAGATTAACACAGTATATGGAGCTTCATAGAGTAAGAGAAGCAAAAAGAAAGAGGGAAAAAATAGCAGGCAGATTACTCCTGCTGCTTGAAGGCATTAGATAATTTGACAGAACTGAAAAGCCTGCTTGTATTTCCTTCTCCAACATTTTGATGGAAAAAATATGAATTATTTGTGATAGATAAGTCTTTGGCATGTACCTCAGTGTTAATTCTGTATCACATTGATAAAAGAAAATGAAATTTTAAATTATTGTCTTGGAGCTATTTGATCTTTCTCACCACACTGCATACCAAATGCATTTTTGACACCTTGAAGGTATATTTAACTCGATTGGCCCTGTGTAACTCACGAAGGTAAAATTCCTGACATCTCCCTCCCTCCTTATTCCGTTTAAAAAGAAATAACACAGAGGGGGTATTTTTTTCAGTGGATGTCAGGGCTCTGCATTCCTGATGAATATGAAGGCTTAGAAAGTTCCAGATCTCTGTCAAGATGATTTAGCTTCTCTGTGAAAGAAAGGACAGCTGGGGTGGGAGAAGGAGGGAGAGCAAAAAAGATCCTACAGTAAAAATTTGCGATCATTGCAATCGGAAATGAGGATATACGCTGTAGAAAAGAACAGAAACTACTGCTAGCAGTCTATACAAAAGCATAATTGAAGGTGATTTGAATATCATTGATAGCAATGGAATGGCACTAAAATGCAGAAAATGGGTAGCTTGTGTAGCATAGTGGCTAAGCTACGAATGAGGAAGTTCCTGATTTGAAACTTGCCTCTGCCATGATCTTAGTAGGTGGTCCTTGGCAAGCACTCTGTTCTTGCCCCCAACTGCAATATTGCATTAATAATACTCACTTACCTTATAGGCAGTGGTGGGATTCAGGGGGTTCGCCCAGGTTCTATAGAACCGGTTGTTAGATGGCGGGCCCCGCCCACTCGCTTACCTCGGCTGGCTTCGGGGTTTTTTTTTTGGCTCCGGCTATGACGTCATAGAACCGGTTGTTAATTTATCTGAATCCCACCACTGGTCCCAACCCACAGTTGGGGAACCACTGGTCTATATATTAACAAACGCTCCATATAGGTACCTCTATGAGATAGTGAAGGAAGAAATAATAATAATAATAATAATAATAATAATAATAATAATACATGTATTTATATACCGCCTTTCTTAAAGTCACTAGATTTCTCTAATGATTTTTACAATTTACAATTTACAAAGGTTTTTACAATTTACAGAATGTTCTATCTTTCAAGAACCACACTCAAACAGATCTTTCTTTCTGGATTTAGCCTTCTTTCTTTAGCCACCCGTCTGTCGTCTGCTGGCTGATGAGGCTTCCCTGCTCTCACCAGAGACGCAGCTGAGTTCAGCACACTCCTCCTCCCACGAGGCAGCTGGAACTCAGCTTTTAATCAGCAGCAGTTTGCAAGGTCTGCCGCTCACACAGACTTCCGGGAGTCTCGAGCTCACGACCTTGAGATCTTCAGTTGTTATCTTCGGGCAAACGGAGGCATTAACCCTCTCGGCTAAATTAGAAACAGATTAGAATTTCACAAACAAAAGCTGCAGGCAGCTCAATCCAACGCTGCCCTAGCACTGGTGCTGGGACAGCAGTGCCGGCACTGGGCATTGCTAATGTGCTGCAAAGCATGTTTGCACCACCCAGGGAGTAAACAGTGCTGGCGGAGAATCCTGTGTCACATCATCGTCACTGTAGTTGGAACCCTGGCCACCAGCGGAGAACAGTGAGCACTGAGCAGTGAGGGGGCAACATTCCTGGGAAGAGGGAGGATGGAGAGAAGGCTGAACGCGGGGTTTGACAGGCCTGGGAGGAGGGTGGGACTGGCAGAGGCCTCCTCTGCCAAATCCTGTCCTCCCCTCCTGTGCATGAATGCCCGATACCGTGCTTCTCAAGTCTGCACCAATGAAACAGCCTGTGTAGACTCAAGAAGCCCCCTTGAGCAGGCTGGGGCATTAATTGGGGCAAGGAGATGAATGTCCCCTTCCTCTGAGGAAACCTTCAGCCTATTACAATACAGCACAGGATGCAGCAGCAGCAGCTGCTCAGCACCACTGCTCCTGTGCTGGACAGGACTGGGCCATCAGAGTTACAGAGGAAGTTCATCTTGTATACGTTACTCTCCACTCCTCTTTATAATAATTCACCAAAACCAAAATACCCTCAAAAAGTGATTAGGGGCAGCACCCCTAACTTGGAGTTGCGCCAAATAACCATGTCGCCCACTGATAAATCATTGTGAGGAAGTGCTCCCTGGGGAAATATGGAGACTCGCTAGGAAAGGTACAAGCCCTTGTATAAAATGCTCCCCAAAGTGAGTCTTGAAAAGGTCCAGTAGGAAGAGAGCCAATCTATATCCTTCTAATCTGTGCAGCAAGACTGAGGGCCTCACAGACTAGGATGATGGTTAGTGCTGGGAATCAATGAGAGTAATTGCATTTGCTTCACTTTAAAAGGGAATTCTCTTCTAGGCATCTTTGTAGAATGATACACTTGATAGGTTTTGCTCAGTGATTCCTTTCCAGAAGCCTTAGATGCATACATCACATTGACAGCTCAATCCTATCCTCGCTTCCCTCTCCCCCGAAGGGGCAGCTGTGCCAAAAAGGTGTGTGTTGAATCCAGCAGGGGTTGGGGGCAGTGCGGGAGACTTTGGAGGGGAAAAGAAATTCACAGCCCCTTAGGTTTTGAAAGCCTCCCTCTCTGCAATGAGTCTCTTTGGATCTGAGCCAATTATTTTGTTGGCACAAGCCAGTGGCATTCCTACAAGGGGGGGGAACACTAAGTTTTGCAGGAGCCTGAACTCCTGTGTAACATGCCTCCACCTCGCCTCCGCTGCAATTCGCATCTCTGAGTCAGCTCTCTGAACCGCAAAGGACTCTGGGGGCGAGGGGGAGGGGCTGCATTAGAAGGAGCTCAGGCTCTTGCAACACTTGTTTTGTGCTCCCTGTAGGAAGGTCACTGCACAGATCAGAGGAGAGAAAGGGGGCAGGGAGGCTTCTGCCAGAGGGGACAGAATCCAGTGTCTGCTATTGTCGTCATTTCCAACCCCCACAGCCAGCCTTCCTGCCCCATTCCTCCACCTCTGCACCCAGCATTCCACCCTCCCCAGCTCTGGTTCATCTGCTATTGGTCCATTGACACATGTGGGAGGGCTCCTGTCACTGATGTTCCAGCAGTGCGCTACTCAGCACATTGCCAGGGTGCTCTTTACAGGCTTTGCAGCTGCCAGCTCTGGTGGAACACCTGTTGCACCAGTGGGGCAGCCCAGTAGATTTAGGCTGTAATGTATAACATTTCTTAATGGGCAATATATATGAGTATAATCCCTACCATAGCCCTATAAGCAGTGGTGGGATTCAAATAAATTAACAACCGTTTCTATGACGTCATAGCCAGAGCCAAAAAAAAACCTCCGAAGCCAGCCGAGGTAAGCGAGTGGGTGGGGCCCGGCCATTTAACAACCGGTTCTATAGAACCTGGGTGAACCCCCTGAATCCCACCACTGGCTGGGACCCACCAGTGGGTTGCAAACCAATTTCAGGTGAGTTGCAAAGCAGCCTTATTTAAAAAAAAATGGGAAGATGGGATACTGGAAAGAGAGTGTAGTTGGCTGTGTAGTTGTTTTGCTTGTGTCAAGGTTGTGAATAGGCTTTTTTCTTCCTTTCTGATTCACTTTGCTATTGGAAAATGGCTGAGAAATAACCCAACTTATTGCTGCATTCTCAGGAAAGCAGCAGGCTTTGGCATCACAATGACAGCATTTCAGGCATGACATAACTTTTGGTAGGTCCTGGACAGGTTGTCATTCTAAAAAGTGGATCCCAGTGCTAAAAAGTTTGAGATCCATTAATATAGATTGATTTAAATTTACGGGAAGAACTAAAGGGTAAAAAGGTAGGTAATTAAGGACCCAATCCTATCCACCTTTCCAGCACTGATGCAACCGTGCCAACAGGGAGGCAGTCACAGAGGCCTCATCAAGGAAAGGAAATGTTTGCTCCCTTATTTTGGGACTGCATTGCAGCTGCATCAGCACTGGAAAGTTGGATAGGATTGGGCCCTAACTAGTTAAGTACTCTTAACCAGAGGCGTCATCCTACCCCGTTCCGGTAGTTCCGGGGAGAGCAGGAACGGAGCAGCAGTGCGCAGCAGACTCCGCGCACTGTTTTTGCCCGCCCGCCCCTGCGCCTGGATCGCTCTATGAGAGAGCTCTTCCAGGCGCAGGGAGGCGTTGCTGGGTGCCGCAAGGGGGCGGGGAGCTACAGCTCACCCGTTTGTCCCCGCGGTGTTCCGGATCCTGGCGCCAGCAGCGTTCTGGTTGCTGGTGCCAGTGAATGATGTCACTGCTCTTAACATAAGAACATAAGAAGAGCCCTGCTGGGTCAAGCCAAAGGGCCATCTAGTCCAGCTTCCTGTATCTCACAGTGGCCCACCAGTTGCCTCAGGGAGCACATGAGATAGCAAGATGCTTGCATCCTGTTGCCACTTCCTTGCACCTGGCATTCTGAGGTAGCCTACTATTAATGTAAGGAGGTTGCACCACCCACCACGGCCTATAGCCCACGATGGACTTTTCCTCCAGAAATCTGTCCAATCCCCTCTTAAAGGCATCTAAGCCAGATGCCATTACCACCTCCTGTGGCAAGGCATCCCATAGGTTAATTACCTGCTGGGTAAAAAAGTATTTCCTTTTATCTGTTTTAACTCTTCAATTTCAGTTGATGTCCCCTTACCTGGTTCTGGTATTGTGAGAGAGGGAAAAGAACATCTCTCTATCGACTCTTATCCCTCCCATGCATAATTTTGTATGTTTCAATCATGTCCCCCCTCAGGCGCCTTTTTTCCAGACTGAAGAGCCGCAAACGTTGCAGTCTTTCTTCATAAGGGATGTTTACTCTTTATTGATTGACAGCCCTATTTATAAGCCTTTTTAACTTGGAAACAATTAAGATTGGAAAAATTTATGGTATCTTAAGATTGGCTGGTTTGACTGCTTTTCTGCTTTTATTGCTTGATGCATCTGTTTCATATAGTGGTTATTGTTTTATTATTTTATTGATTTTATGTAGATGGATGGAAGCTTGCAATGAAGTGATTTTTTGTCAACCATACATGCCTTGATTTTATTTCATGCCTTGACTTTATTTCACATTTTAAGGTTCGAATACAAGGACTGACAGGAAATGTTCAGTTTGACCACTACGGTCGCAGAGTGAACTATTCGATGGATGTGTTTGAATTGAAGACCACAGGCCCTCGAAAGGTACAGCAGCCCAATTTGTTGTCAGCTGCTCAATTCAGTTTGTGTATTTATTCTTGTCTATAGAGTAGTTAAAGCTCTGGCAAACAAGGTCAGTTATGGTTATATTGCAAAAAATGTTATTGTACAGTACATAGATGTGAAAAATGAATAAATTGCTCAATATTGCAGATAAGAACATAAGAACATAAGAAGAGCCCTGCTGGATCAGGCCAAAGGCCCATCTAGTCCAGCTTCCTGTATCTCACAGCAGCCCCACCAGGTGCCCCAGGGAGGCATGAGACAACAAGATACTTGCATCCTGTTGCCACTCCCTTGCACCCGGTACTCTGAAGTAGCCTACTACTAATGTAAGGAGGTTACAACCCATCATTGCCTATAGCCCTTGATGGACTTTTCTTCCAGAAATCTGTCCAATCCCCTTTTAAAGGCATCTAGACCAGATGCCATCACCACCTCCTGTGGCAAAGAGTTCCACAGATTAACTACCCGCTGGGTAAAAAAGTACTTCCTTTTATCTGTTTTAACTCTCCCAACCCTCAGTTTTAGCGGATGTCCCCTGGTTCTGGTGTTTTGCGAGAGGGAAAGAACATCCCGCTATCAACTCGATCCCTTCTGTGCATTATTTTGTATGTCTCAGTCATGTCCCCCCTCAGGCGCCTTTTTTCTAGGCTGAAGAGCCTCAAACGCTGCAGTCTTTCTTCATAAGGGAGGTGCCCCAGCCCCGTAATCATTTTCGTCGCTCTCTTCTCCACCTAAATATCTATCTTCTGCAAATAAATATCCATCAAAATGGTTACATCTGGGCATTCAGATATGTACTGTACAGTAATACCTCTATAATATTACTATATAATAATATTATAATATTACTTCCTATAATACTATTTTCTTATAGCACTCTTTATCCTGGATGTAATTTTTACAGAATCATAAAAAAGAAAAAAGAGGCTCGGGAGAGGGCAAGGACAGCAGAGGAGCCCTCCACCATATCCTAACCTTCTTCCCAGACCAGGAAGCCCTACACAGGGTTTTTCAGACTTGCACCAGTGACTTAGCTAGCACAGATCAGAGTAGCCCCATTGGCCAGGCTGGCACTCAGTACAGAGTAAGAGAACAAATGTTATCCCAAGGAGCCCTCAAGCCTGCTCAAATTCAGCCCTGGATATGGCATGGGCCATGTGGCCCCGCTCCGCCAGTGAAGTAAAGCTCCCGCTGTCCCTACCGAGCTTCTTGGATCCATGCCAACTATTTAGCTGGCACAATTCTGGAAAGCCTGGTGTGATGTTGGGCAGGGGGTTAGGGTACAAAAGAGGCCAGCTCCACCAGTCTTGACCCCCTCCTGAGTACAATCCAACCCCTTTCCTCCCCCTTCCAAAAATGCCCTCCCATTACCCTCTTCCAACCCGTGCCACCCACTGCAACCTTGCCTGCTTTGGATGCAGCGCCAGTAGGCACGTTTTTGCTGTGCGTTTGAAATTGCATGCTTGCTACACTCAGAGCTGGCTCAGGGATGGCTGCACTGGCTCACAGGCAAGTTAGGATTGCATTTTCAGCTTCATGGACTTTAGTGTTAGATGTAAGCATATGTTTAACACTTACTTATTGCTTAACACTTATTTATTCCGTATTGGAATAAATACGGATTGAAAGTGCTTTGCTTCAGCAGGATCACAACCACAGGATTTAATAAAATTGATATTTTTATCTTAAAGTGAGTGTAAAAGGATCCTATTTATTTAAATAAGAAATTTTATAACTGCAAGAAATTTTTCCTCCTGCATCCTACAAGGGGAATCTTTCCTCCTTTTTTGTTATTCAAAACCCTGCAAAATTTGCTTGACCAAACTTGGCTGGGGTGGGGGTGGGGATGCATGTTTCGACCATGACACTTCTTTTGTACCCCTTTGACACTCTTAACTATAGTTTGTCTATAGTCCAAAGGTACAACTGCAGCAACATCAGCAAAAATTAAAACTGTTGTGTGATCTGATACTTCTCAGTTCTCAGTACATTATAACTTCAAGTATTATATGGTCCTTCATACTAAAATTAGAAAGGAAAACTTTGACTTTCTGGGTGAAATATCCTTTATGTTTAGACATTTTATATCAGCCTTTTGGGTACCCTAAGTGCAGTCCTAGGTACATCTACTCAGAAGTAAGCCCCATTGAGTTAAATGGAACCAGAAGTGCACTTTTGAGTGCAAAGAGGGGCTTTTCATTGCCTTGGGGATAACAGCGGAAGGGGCTGTGGGCAGTGATGAAATTCAGCCAGTTCTCACCAGTTCTGCAGAACCGGTTGCTAATTTATTGATATACAAAGAGTAGTGCTGTAGTAAGAAGCAGTACAAAGAAAGGAGGACATAGAACCGGTTGTTAATTTATTTGAATCCCACCACTGGCTGTGGGCCTCCCTGACTTTGCAGGAGCCCCCCTATGCCACCCAGGGAAGGGGGCAAGCCCCTGGGTGACCACGGTGCCGTGATTGCTGTGGTGCCTTCAGGGCACCTATTACTGAAGGGGGACTGGTCCAGTAAAATGTTCCCAATGGTGGGTTACAACCAGTGGCGTTATTCACCCGGTATGCTGGGCGGGACTTACCTTTGAGCGGCAGTCCGCCCGTTGCATCATGCCGCATTCCGCCGCTTTCCCGCCCGCTGGGGTGGGCGGGAAAGCGGCGGAACGCGGCGTGACGCAATGGGCAGACTGCCACTCAAAGGTAAGTCCCGCCCAGCATACCGGGTGAATGACGTCACTGGTTACAACCCAGACTTTGGAACCTACTGGCCTAGGCAGCCCATTGCTGTTCATATTATCCATATATCTGTGTAAACTTGCATTTGTTTATTTCAGATTGGTTACTGGAATGACATGGATAAATTAGTTTTGATCCAACATGAGCCTACATTGGGGAATGATACTTCAGCTCTTGAGAACAGAACAGTAATTGTAACCACAATTATGGTAAGTTTATATTTTTTAGTGTTTGCTATTTAAGCTGAATATTTTTTTAGTGATTGCCCACTAAAGTAACTTGACCATTCTGATATCAAAAGTGGAGCAGAGGATGAAATACCTTTAAGTATTTTGACCGTTTCTTATACACACACACACACACACACACACGCACACACACACACATTTTTTCCTCAAATCAGGGCACCTCTGTAATAATTTTTAAAGTTTTAAATATAAACAAACATTTATCAGAAATCAAAATGACTTGAATTAATGTCTGTCCCACGCAAGATACTACATACAAAACTGGAAGTATTTCAAAGGAAAAAAAGCAAGTTCTCTGTGACTTACCTGTCACTCTATTTTTCTATGCTTTCTATTTAAATAAGAAACACACTGGCAGTACTTCAGGTTAATTTCTTACATATTGTAATTTGCAAGGAATGCAGGCTACCTGGCTCTTACCTGGTCCTCATACGGAATATATCAACGTTACCCTGCTAGTTAGCCCTTTCTAAAGTCAGAGAACAATCCAAACCTGCCCGTGAGCTGGCACACCTGTCCCTGCCCTGGCTCAGAGTGCCACAAGAATGTCATAAAGCAGCTACTCAAAGGCTTGTGCTGGCCCACTGGGACTCATTCGAGAGCAGCACAGAGCATAGCAATAGGCACAGCATAGGGAGCGGGGATTTCTGGGCAGGGAAGGGCAGAAAGGGGGCAAATCAGGCCCTGGAGGAGGTGGGATTGGTGGAGATTTTCTCGGCTGTATCCTAATCCCCCTCCTCGCATTGCACAAGTCTTCCTGGGTTTCCACCAGCTAAATAGCTGGCATGGATTCAAGAAGCTCCATACAGCTGAATGGGGCTCTATACGAGATAAGGGGAAATATATCTTCTTAGCCCGGGGACACCTACAGCCACCTCCTAACCTGCACTGGATACAGTGCAGGCCATGCACCCTGGCTGTACTGAGTTAACAGCAGTGATGTCATTCAGGGGGAATGGACCAGAGCGGGCGTTCCAGATCCGAACGGGCTCCGTGGCTGGTTCCGGGTTCCCGACAAGTGCCGATCAAAAGTGAGTTCCTGTTCCTAAATCATTTGAATGACACCACTGGTTAACAGCCCAATCCTAAGCAGCGCCGGCATAGCAAGGCCGGCACAGCAGGGCTGCATCGTGAGCCCAGTAGGAGGCAGCAGCAGCACAGCTCGGGGCAAGGGAAGGTTTTCCCCTTGCACTGGGTAAGCCCTAACCAGACCTATGGGGCTGCTTGGATCTGCAGCTGCTGAATTGCAGGCACAGGTGAACAAGCACAGGACTGGCCCGAATCGGGGTCATTTTGGCTGGGGACAGGGCTTAGGATTTGGCGCAATGGCTGTCAGCCATCGCCGCCCCCTGCACAGCCCCATTACGCCCCTAGCATGCCTCTGGAACGCCCTCCGCAATGACCTGCACTGACGAAGTGTCCACGGCACTCGACCAGTTCATGACTGGCACAGCTCACGGTCGCGGCAACACCCAAGTGCCAGGCCAGCGCCCAACTCGCTAGCACAGACATGCCTGACAACACACTTGCAACAGCACTGGATCAGTGCAAGAGCACAGCATTGGTGCAACACCGGTATAGGATCGCACTCTAAGTTAGGATTGGGCTGCCCGCTGTATGTTTTTCTGCATAGATAGAAAATAGAAATGTGTATCAAAATGAGTGTGTTTTCTTAGACACATTTCTTACAAGACACATTTCAACAAGTCATTTCTTAGACACAAGTGTTCTGCTATTTTTCCGTACATCACTGAATAAGACTCAGCCATCACAATACAGCCAGAGTTAAGTCCTTGAAAATCCCATTGATTTCGTAAAGAGTTAAGCATGTGCTTACTTCTGCTGTTACAATCAATGGGACTCAAAAGTACTTCATTTTGACTGAATTGTGGTCAACATTTAAATGAGAATACAGTCAATTCTCCACTTGTAAGAGTTCCAAGGAACTGAGCAAAATATAACCACTTCATTATTTCACAACTTATCAGTAATAAGGAAAAGAAACTATAGATCTCAGAATTGCTTCAGATGTATGGATGCATCTCTTACACACAATAGCTAACATGCTTTCCTTTCTCTTTAAGTGTGCCCTTTAAATCCAATATGTGTCAAAGCAGATTGGCAAAAGATGACCTTTACCATACTAGTTTTAAAATTTAACAACTTGTTCACTGCCCTTTTCACATATCTCATTAGAGAAGAGTTGGGATTTTTTTTCCCCCAACCATTTCAGATACTTTCTTCCTTCAGCTGTTTTGTTTTAAGCAGTATCATATTCTCTGTGGTGTTAGTGTTCTTTAACTGTACTTTTTTTTCTTAATTTTGATTTCTGAATTGACAATGAATTGAAAACAAGCCTACATAAAGTGTGGTGCTGGACTTCCATACACCGTGAACAATTGCACTGCTGATATAATAAATTTAGTATTGTTATGCATTTAGTGCATTCTGACAAATCTCCAGTTAATGATTGCTGTTCTAGGGTGGGGAGAACTAACATTCTGTATAGAAATTATGAGTGTAATCCTAACCCAATTGTGTAATTCTTTTTTGCATGGGATTTATAAAGCAATGTATCTTTCCTTTGAAAAAAAGACAGTAATGGAAAAATCATACTTCAGTACAGTCCTCCTCTTTTCAGCCTCTGATGAAGAATCCTATTTTAAGAAATTGACCAAGGAAGAAAAGATTCCCACGCTGCTGAGAAAATTCCTAACTAAGGCTCAAGCGTTAAGCTCCAGTATAGTAGCATTGAGCTGTATTTTTCCATATGGATTTCTGTTCCTCTGACTGGATGACCAGCCACTGACCCACCAAGAGGCAAAGCTCTGTGACTCTTGCGAAATGCCTAAAACAGATGGCACTAAATCTTCTCCTTGGCCAAGCTGTGAAGAAAATGATGGGGATTTCAAGGCTCTCTCAGTTGAAATTGTCCTCTCACACCAGTCTTTCAATTGAGGCTTTCATGACATGTACAGTGCAAATTATTGTGAAATACCTCCAGGTTTAGGAGAAACTAAGTGGTGGCTGCAGAAAAGAAAAGGGGAAGGAACTGTTCAAAGTGTCTGTCTTGCTTGCAGTGAAGCGTATTGATGTGCATAATAAATATTATTTCTGCAAAAGGACTAGGCCAGTCCTAGGACTGATATTTTCATTTTCGAAACCAAGGACCCAGATGAACTTTATGCAGCACGTCAGGATTTCTCACAGCATGTCATGTCAGACAAACTTACACAAGGGGAAAAAAACTCTTATCAAAGTTTGCATCCCTTTCCCTTCCCATCTCCATTTATAGAGTCAAAACGAAACTTGGGAAACAATCCTAACCTGGAGTTAGGCCAGCCCAGTTAGGCCAGCCAAGTTAGGCCAGCCCAGTTTGGCCGGCACAAGGGTCCCACTCTCAGGGTCAGAGAGGCCAGCACAGAGACGTGCACGAGACGTGCACCACCCTCTCTGACTCCCAGAGTGGTCCAAACGTGCTTTACAGTGGCCCTTGTGCTGGCCAAAATTTGCTGGCCTAACTGTGCCGGCCTAATTCCCGGTTAGAATTGTGCTCTAAATGTCATCCACACAGGTGGAGAGAGCTGAGGATCATCACAGGGAGGAGATACCCCAATAGAAGTGACTGTGTAAACTGACTTCCAGTTCATAAAAGTGAGTTGCGTTTTTTGGTTCTGCATCTCAGGCTGTTATTCATCAAGAAAAGGCAACATGCCCAGGACCAGCCCATTCATGAGAGTGACTGACAGCCGAATCCTGTGGTTCTCCTTCCCCACTGAAGCAGCTGTACTAAAATTACTCATGCTGCAGCCTTGCAGGGGGCAACCCAAAAGGTCTCCTCTTGGTAAGGGAACAAATGTTCCCTTACCGCAGCGTGGACGGCTCCCATAGCAGCAGACCCGTAGCAGCAAAATCGCTGGCGCATATCCGTATGGACCTGTGCCACAGGATGAGGTCCAGGAAGGGGATTTGGATGTGATGGCCACTGCTGCCACTGAACCCACCTCCTTTCTGAATCCAATCTGCCCAATTGCCACCCCCATTGCCTCCCTGTTTTGCACACCCTTGCCCTTTTCTCTCCTTCTATCCTACCTGAGTCAGTTGGTTCTTGACCATCTTCCAGTGCACGAGGGAAGGCTCTGGCCTTTCTGCTGACATCCTGGCAGCACACAACTCCATGCGAGGGGCTTTTATGTCTCAATATGGTTGCCGCTGGTGGAATGCTTGTTCCAGCATTACAGCCCAATTCCAATAGGATTGAGCGCTGAGAACACAATCCTAACTTGGAGTTAGGCCAGCAGAGTTAGGCCAGCAAAGTTTGTCTTGCACAAGGGCCATGGTAAAGCATACTTGGACCACTCTCTGAGACAGGGAGGTTGGCGCACATCTGTGTGCTGGCCTCTCTGACTCCAAGGGCGCAATCCTAACCTGGAGTTAGGCCAGCAAACGTTGGCCAGCACAAGGAACACTGTAAAGTATGTTTGGACCACTCGCAGAGAGACCAGCCCACAGACATGCGCCATCCTCCCTGACTCCAAGAGTGATCCAAACGTGCTTGTGCTGGCCAAACTTTGCTGGCTTAACTCTGCCAGCCTAACTCCAGTTTAGGATTGCAGCCTAGATATATCTCCAGGGGTCACTAAACCTTGCCTTGATTGCTCTTTCTAATCAAGAAACAATTCAATGCCAACTGGAACCCAGTTCCATATTCCAGATTGCAGCTGTGGCAGACTCTGTCTTACAAATGATTTCTATAAATCATTCCTATAAATGTTTTCACACCAAAATGTCTGTTATGCAAAGAGTTCACTGTATCATAACTGTGTGATGATTAATAGATGTGTCTTTGTTTAAGACCCAGTTGACTGTATGTATTTCCCTCTAACTCAAGTAGAAGTTCGATATTTAGGTGTGAGGTCATATTTCATTCTGAAGGAATGTTCATTTACAATGCCAGCATTGCCAATCTCTTCAGGCACTTAAAATGTACTGACCCACATGTTTAGCTGCAGTGCACCTGCAGAATTTTATGAATGTATGTTTCCCTGTAACATGCTCAGTTATGTTACGCCGAGTGACGTATGCCCCATTCACCTCTTCATATTGAAGGAAAGCAAATGTAATGATCACGAAAAACGCAATTTGGGTGCTTGAGTTCATTTCTACATTTCTTTGAAACGTTGATGAGAGCAGTCATGCCCGGCTTTTCAGTCTGTGAAAGACATCTGTCCTATCTAACAATTAATAAGCCTCTGCATGGCATGCTTTAAATCAAGCCCTTCGCAATGTCTTTCTTGTTCTCCTGTTTCGTATGTATCTGTGCTGCATCTGGTGCAAGGCTATTTTAATAATAGACACAGGATATGTTACAAGATACATTAATTTACCAAAACACGCATGCTTCACATTTTCTGCTTTTTTCAAGTGTTCTATGGTTGTACTGTAAATGTGATTTTTTTTTAACTTAATGTGTAATTATCAAATTACTGTTCGCTTTTTTAAAAAACCGAGAACTTGGAGATAGCAGGTAGTTAATGTTTGTGTAGCGCAAAAATCCTTATTTTTAATTAAGTAGGGCGCTAGATCACCTGCTTTATTCTTAATAATAATGAATTGACATTTACGCAGCACTTTCTGAGTGTGCAAAACACTTCACACATATTTGCTTGGTGTTGTCCTTACAACAACCCTGTAAGATGAGTAAGTACTCCCGCAATCACCCTAGCGTAGCTGGGGAGCTGAGACTGAGAAGGGTGTCCCGGGAAGATGCAGAAAAAAGCAATTTGTTAGTGTCAGGAAGCTAGGCCAATGGTTCCCAAACCTCTCCTTCAAGAGAGAAGGAGAGAAATGGGGAACCATGTAAGTCTTTGCGGGGTTGGGGGGGTGGCAGTAACACAATCCCCAAGAACATGCTCTGCCAGGGACAGAAAGGTCTTTTTACTTATCTAAGGCATCAATGACCAAAAGGAGGGTGGGGGGAGCCCCACAAATGCCTCCGCTGGGCTCCCAAAGCATCAGAATGAGTAAAAATTGCAATTGGAACCCACTTCCAGTTTTCTATCACGAAACTAGCAATTTTTCTTCATTCTGAGACTTGGGGACCCCTATGGAGGCATCAGAAGAGCTCCCCACACACACCCAGAGGCCAGCGCTGCCATAGGTAAGCACCTCCCCTTCTGTCAGCAGCGCGATCCTAGGAATTGTATGGCTTGCTATCCCCTGCTCCACCTCTTAAAGGTGCAGAGATGAGTGCTTCCCTGGCTGATGAGTTTAGGAACCACTGCTCTAGGCCTTTTCAAAAAGCCAGATGCAGTCAGGATTTGTGGTAGATGCTAATGAAGTAGCAGAGGGATTGATTATAACCAGCTTGTAGTGCAATTGTGAGGTTACAGCAGGCCCAGGTGGTAAAGGTTGTAGTGGTTGGATTCAGACTTTGGCACCTTGTAGGCAAGCAGGGGAGAAACTCTGGGTTCTGCCCCATTTGCAAGACATTGAGGGCACTGGGTGCAAGTAACGTTTCATTGCCCATTCAGTTTCATTGAACGTGTCAGTATTGCAAATGCCAGAAAGAATCAAGTTGTGAAGAGCAACTCACCTGATCCTGACTGAGCACCTGCCAGAGCACCTTTGCAGAAGTTGATGCGGCTCTTCATTTGGCATATATTTGGCACATAGCATAGATATGCACAAAAAATGGGGCCAGTATTACAAACACACTAAGGGCCAAATCCTATCCAACCTTCTAGCACTGGTGTAGCCATGCCAATGGAGCAAGCACTGCATCCTGCAGTAGGGAGGCCTCCTCCAGGTAAGGGAACTTGTGTTCCCTTTCCTCAATGTTGCATTGCGGCTGCACCAGCACTGGAAAGTTGGATAGGATCGGGCCCTTTGTGGCTGAGGACCATATCTTATCCAATTTTCCAGCACTGATGCAGCCATGCCGACAAAACAGATACTGCATTCTGCAGTGGAGGGGAAAGTCACAGAGGCCTCCACAAGAGGAGGGAATGTTTGTTCCCTTACCTTGGTGTTGCACTGCTGCTGCATTGACACTGGAAACTGGATAGGATTGGGCACTGAGCATGTTTAAAATCATTTGGAGACAGTATATTTTGTTATAAGGGATGTGGTGGCGCAGCGGGTTAAACCGCTGCTGCTGGGCTTTCTGACCGGAAGGTTGGGAGTTCAAGACTGTACGACAGAGTGAGCTCCCATTGCTTGTTCCACCTCCTGCCAACCTAGCAGTTCGAAAGCACCTAAAAATTCAAGTAGATAAATAGGGACCACTTCGGTGGGAAGGTAACGATGTTCCGTGCGCTACGGCGTAGAGTCATGCTGGCCACATGACCATGGAAGCTTGTCCTCGGACAAAACGCCAGCTCTATAGGCTTTGAAATGGAGATGAGCACCGCCCCCTACAGTCGGTCACGACCGTTCAGTCGTGGGGAAACCTTTACCTTTAACCTTTTATATTTTGTTATAGAGTTGGCTAATGCCTCAGCTAGTAGAATGAATTCATTTGTAGGGCTGAGCTGTAAACCACTGACAAATTCCCCACCCCCCAATAACTTATGTTTTGCAGTGCTTTGGAAAGTGTAATACTAATTTCGTAATTAAAAACTTAAATTTAAAAGGTAGATATGTATACTTTTTTTTTAGATTTCATCATGTAGTATCAGGATGGGAAAGAATTTCTCTACAATGATAAATCTGTTATTTCAAGTATGAAGCCGTATTTTTAAATGTTAACCATTGTTACACAGATATCTGATTTTCTGTCTGCACCACTTTGACGATTTGTGTTCAGTACTTTGTCGTTAATCATTTGAAATGTCAATTTTCTGTGAAATTATATTTCATAAACCTCCTCCAGAGTGTTCTAATCTTATTATACAAGTTAGAAACGTCAAACCAAGTTGTGGGTGAACATCTCCCCCCTACATGCTCAGTTGTGTTGCAGTTGTCACTGTTACAAAAATAAAGTCAAATTAGGTAGACTGATGGAGCCCAGCAAATAATAAACCAAACATCCATCACTCTTTCTAGCATCCTAACTAGTGGTGACTATGTAGTCGAGCATTTGCTAGACCACTTCACACAGCGTAATTGCAGTTGTTGTCTTCCACTTGACTGTAAAATTATTACAGGGAATGGCTGTAATAATATTACCATGAGGAGAACCTGTTGTATTATAATGCAGTCCTAACCTAGAGTTAGGCCAGCACCGTTAGGCTAGCAAAGCTTGGTTGGCATGAGGGACACTGTGAAGTACGTTTGAACCACTCTCAGAGTCAGAGAGGCTAGAACACAGATGTGCACCATCCTCCCACACTCTGAGAGTGATGTCCCTTGTTCCAGCCGAACTTTGCTGGACTAACTCTGCTGGCCTAACTCCAGGTTAGGATTGCACTCTTAGGGCACAATCCTAACCAACTTTCCAGCACTGACATAGCTGTGCCAAAGGGGCATGAGCTGTATCCTGTAGTGGAGTAGTAATAGTCGTGGAGGCCTCCTCAAGGTAGGGGAATGTTTGAACCCTTACCATGAAGCTGCATTGCCCTTACCCCAGTGCTGGAAAGTTGGTTAGGATTGTGCCCTTAATCTCTTTTGTGAGAGAATCTCTTGAATATAATAATTTTATTGTTTATATTTATAACCCTCTTTTTGTCCTCTTTTGGCTACTTGAGAACCCAATCCTATCCAACTAGAATTCATCTAATTGAGATCAACAGGACATATTCCACTTAGCAAATGTATCAAGGCTTTAGTTTTAGCTCACTTTTCTCCCTCCCTTGCTTTCTATTTCTGCCTGATATCCTATTGTGTTGGCTTTTAACAAGCAGTTCTTCTGCAGCTTTAAACCACATTCATCAGAGACTCATTGTTCTGCTGAACCCTCTCTTAACTTTCAAATATACTTTCAAAAAGATGGTACATTTTGAAGATCACGAATGAGTGGGTGGAAGAGTTACATGCCCTTCGTGGGAGGCCATGCATGATATCTTCTCTTGCGAAAATTTTAATAGATGAGCAACTTCCTGCCTTGCTGATTGTTCTGGTTAAATAAGGCTAGATGCAACGGCATATATCTTTAGGATGTTATTGCAGTCTATAAGGGCATCAAATCACTTTCAGTGAGCATTTAGGTTAAATAAGTAGAGACACCTTAGGCAGCAATCCTATATGCTCTTACCTGGAAATAGGCCCTATTGAACTCAATGGGATTTAACTTCTCTGTGGACATGCATAGAACAGGGCAATTACTCTCCGGTATGCTTTGTTTTACAGTGCACGGTCTAGGATAGGAAAAGGAAATGGACATCTGAGCCAACTTGTCTGAAGAAAGCAGAAGTTGAAATATATGTGCTTTTCCAGATTAGATCACTGGCTAATATATTTGTTCTGTGCAGGCATTATTCAATGCATATGGAGTTGTACATGAAATAGTTTGGAAAATTTGCTCCAATAAGCAATTGCTGTGACTCATGATTTAAGTTATGTTTACCTCATTACTGAGTGAACAGGTAGAACATATGACTTACCCAGGGCTCTCACATATAGTGCATCTGGGTGGGAACAGAAGCATGTCTATCCCTGCAGCAGTATACATCAGTCTTCAAACAATCAATTCCATGAGAACTAGAAAACAGTTAATACTTTTTTCATAAAAGACAATTATGCTGACAAGCTAAGATAGTTTTTTTTTCCAGAAGGCAGCTTTAAAGAGGTGCCATTGTATGTGTACATTCATCCCATCTTTACAGCTCATCATCACATTTTGCAGGTTTCTGTATTTTTTCAAAACCTTTCTGATCAGAAAAAATAAACACACATACACACAGAGAGAGAGACAGAGACAGAGACAGAGAGAGAGGCCTTGGGAAGCAAAAGATCTCTCAAAGTATTTTCCACTCTATTAAAATTCTTATTGAGCCCAGCCTAGGTGTTCAGGCTGTTTCATCTTACAAGAAATCATAGAATATCTCAGTGTGGGACTCCTAGAAATGCTTCACATATCAAAGCTCTTCAGCAGTTCCGATTCTACTGTGATGAGGGGGACCACGGTGATACTATTGCATTTCAACGGTAATATTCATATTACCTGTACAGAACAAATATATTAGCCATTCATCTGATCTTGAAATGCACATATACAGTATTTCAACTTTTGCTTTCTTCAGACAAGTCGGTTCAGATGTCCATTTCCATTTCCTGTTCCCTGTTGGTCCCTGGCTTCCACTATTTATTGAAATGGCATTGTCACTGTTGTGAACATGGGTAGGAGAGGAGCACATTTCATTCACGCAACTGGCAACACTTCCCTTCCAAATGGGTAAAGGTTGAGCACATCAAACATACATTGGAGCAAGTTTTAAATTAGGCCATGCACGATGACTGTCATTTTCTGTGAGCATCAATCATCCAAATATAAATAGTCACATGGATGATGTCTCCACTGTATGGATCCATATTAGCATGATTCTGTGTACACAATGCCTCCATTTAGCTGAACCTTTGACTTGGGTGTTCATTGAAACAGTGGTTTTGAAGCTTCCATAGAAGGTTTGTTTGTCAAGGATCCTTTATGTATCTGCCATTATGAAATGGGTCCACACCCATTTCTTCACATGAAATGAGAATTTTTGCAGTACACATCAGCCCAATTCAAAAGGAGAGCAATATATGAAGAGGGGTCACACTGCCTTTCAAGGATGTTTTGCAGGCTACTGTTGATATTGCGGAACCTCTAACAAGCTCCCAAAGAATACAATAATTTTCATGCGCACGTCAATCAATCAATCAATCAATCAATCAATCAATCAATCAATCAATAGTATTTATATACCGCTTTTCAACACAAGGTTCACAAAGTGGTTTACAGGCAAGGAATAATTATAAAGTTAAATGGTTCCCTGTCCCAAAGGATTCACAATCTAAAAAATGCAGAACACCACCAGCAACAGCCACTAGAAAAGACACTGTGCAGGGGTGAAGAGGGACAATTACTCTCCCATTTCTCAATATAAGAGGAACACCACTTGAAAAAGTGCCTCTTGCCCAGTTAGCAGGGGATACATGAACACCATGTACACCAGCATCATGAACACCAGCATCACCTCATTGATTGTGTAGAACCTCAAGATTCATGGAATCACATGAAAATCACTGTAACGGATGGTGTCGCACTGCAAATTGCAAATTTAAACTGGTTTATATATTCCCAGTGCCATTATTTACCAATGTGGGGTCCCATTTATCATTATTATTGACATACAGACATAATGAAATGTCTCTTGCTGTCCCAGTAATTCCTACATCAGGGATCCAGTAAATATCTGACTGACTATTGTCTGTTAATGACAACCTCTATGCCTTGACTTGATCATTGAAGAAATGTAGCACCAACAGTTCTTAGTAAATCCTAGAAATAAAATTGCTTGATAGACATATGTAAAGTAGGAATGCTGCAGCATAATGTATTTATATAATGAAGAAAAGACACTGATATGAACATTTAGGTGGAAAATAGTCTTTGCAGAACATTCCATATTTGTCCTTATTTTGTATCTCTAGCATCTGATTGTGGACTGAGAGGGCGCTATAGCTAGCACAGTAATAAAGCACAGGCTTTGCACGTTGATAGCCTCCCCATAAACTCTCCAGCTGAAAGGATTTCTAGAGGCAGGTCCTGAGAACTTAGAAAGTTAGTTAGAGACGTGATGGACCAACTTCATAATGTGTTTATACCCTGTCTTTTTTCAAATACAAAGTCTATCTTTGCATGGTCTATGGGTGTTACTTTAGAAAACATTTGCAAACTGGCCAACGGATATGCATTTATAATAAGGAATGAAAAAGAAAATATGAAAGAAGGCCTTTCCAACAGTGAGTGTTTGACTTTGTTTATTAAATGGTATAAAATACCTGATGCTTCAATATTTTAAAAAGCACTTATATTGAGGTTTGGGCAAAATGCAGATTGTTTGAATGTAATTGGTGGATCTGTTAATTGGTGAAGGGTGCAATCCTAACCAGGGGTGTAGCCAGTGAACGTGTGGCCCAGTGCAGAGGACACAATGTTGCCCCAGAAGTGATGTCATAACAGAAAGTGATGTCACAGTTGTATTTTTGTTTTCTCTGGGTTTTTGTCCATAACTTTTGATAGATTTTACACTCTGGTTTGTTTCATTGCATTCTGCATTAAATTACCTTTCTAAAGATATGTAACATGACAGTATTATTCGTACATACCAAGGTTTTCACAATTTTGGCCACTAGTGTCAAGCTCAGCTGGCTGCCCCCCTGAAGCTTATTGCCTGGTGCAATTGCACCCTCCTACACTTCTTTAGCTACACCCCTGATCCTAACCAACTTTCCAGCACCGGGGTAAGGGGAATGCAGCTCTCAGGTAAGGAAACAAACATTATGTTGCATTGTGGCGGCCTCTGTGATTATTACTCCAGAATACAGCAGAATATTTCTGCAGAATACAGCACATGTCCCATTGTCACAGCTGTGTCAGTGCTGGGAAATTGGTTACGATTGTACCCTAAGAGACAGGTGATGAGTCCATTTTTTTAATTGGTTGACAGCCAGACGTATAGATATTGTTTTGTCCTTATTATGTAATAGATGGAATTTATAACAATGTATTTAGATTTCAACTGAATAATTCTGTGCCTGGTTATGTATTGCAAATCATATCCATACTGCTTTTGATTTATTGTGGATTTTTTTTTCTGTCTGGTAATTTGCTTGATGATAGTAAAAGTGTGACCTTTCGCCATGACAGTAAACTGCACAGATGGCCTATATATTATACGTTTCTTCTTTACAGTTCTCCTTTTTTCCTTGTAGGAAGCCCCATATGTTATGTGGAAAAAGAACAGAGAATTGTTTGAAGGCAATGAAAAGTATGAAGGATACTGTGTAGACCTGGCATCAGAAATTGCAAAACACATTGGCATCAAATACAAAATTGCCATTGTCCCTGATGGAAAATATGGAGCAAGGGATCCAAACACAAAAATTTGGAATGGGATGGTGGGAGAGCTGGTGTATGGGGTAAGCATCTCAATTTTTGATGGAGGCTTCAGCTTAAACTTCACATTAGTGCAGTTGTAATGCAGGAATTACATTGGTTAATAACAGTGAGTATTCATTGTTTGGTAAATGTCAACATTCACACATGAATATTGACAATCCCCAAAGAATAATATAAAGCTGTGTTCAAACTGTAATGAATATGAATGGGATGCAGATTCCATCACAGACCCCCTTTTGTATATTGTGTATGTATGTTCTAGACTTGGAAACGCTTGACTTGGAAAGAAAATTGCAATTTCATTGGGTAGCAACATTAAAACAATTTCTCTTTCGATGGATCTTTTCTCAGAATGTTTAAATGCATGAATGTAAAAGTTCTTGTGCAGAGATGCAAAGGTAAAGCAGGAGAGCCTTAAGGGACTGACTGACTAATGAGTAAACCATTCCACGTTCATTTGTGACTATACCTGTGTAGGAAAAACTTGGTATTTAAAGAAGGCCTAAGATCCCAGTGAATTTATGGCAAATTGTATTTAATAGCCAAAGGACTATTAAAAACAAACATTTTCACTTAGAAAATGTCCTATAGAGCTAGGGAATCCTTTCTGTTTATCTAGACTGAAAGATTATCTACAAGACTACAGTCTGTGATGATGAGCTTATTCACCAATGCGTTTTATTCTGATGAATGCCATTAGCTACATGCTGCAGCTTTTTCCAAAAGCTCCAGTAGATATTCATTCTTCTGCTATCTAAGATTCAGATATCTTCAGCTTCAGAAATTTTTCTAGTCACTGCATTACAAATAAGGAGGTCATTGCCTAGTTGTGCAAAAGTCTAAGAAAGAATTGGGATCTAAAGATCAAATAATTTCTGCTGCATTTTGCTAAGCTTTCTGAAAATGAACCTTTCGCTGGGGGGAAAAAATAGTATGGATTAAGTCATTGAAATATGCCATTCAACAGATACAGATTGAGCTTGGCATTATAGTCTTTCCTGCATATAGAAGTATAGCTATGGAGACTTTTTACTGCTAAATCAAAATGGAAAAGGTTGATAACAGATCTTATTCCTTAGGCTCATTTAGAGCGCAATCCAAAGCTGCTCTGGAGCACGTTTGTGCCCTTGCACCTGGGGAGGCACTAGCCTCCCCAATGTGCTCCTTGGATCTGCGCCCGCAAAATCATGGGCGCAGAACCAAGCACACCATGTGGCCCGAATCGGGGCCGCACAACCTGGGAATGAGGCCTAGGATATTACGGTCATGAAAATGTGGGGCTCAAGATGGCTGCACCAGTTGCCCTATCCAAGAGACAGCTTGCCCTATTCATGGAAGTATCATCCTACTCCCTCCGCCAGTCCTGACTCAATGGGCAGTCCAATCCTATGTTGCGCTGGAGCAGGCAGAGTGGCGGGCCTGCGCTGTATCCAGCACAACAAGGGGGGGGCCTGAGGAGCCTGCCAAATAGCAGGCGCAGCTCCAAGTCGGCTGAGTGGCCAGAATTAGGGCTGTGCAGCCCAAGGATGGGGCCTTGGATGCACCCTAACAGCTACATCCCAAACCCACCTGCCCCCGGGCCGGCACGCCTACTGGCATGCCCACCCCCCACCCAGTTCCGCCATCCCCCCGCCCAGTTCCACCCGCCCGCCCAGAAACATCCCTGCACCAGCTGAGTTCAGCTGGCACAAGGGCGGCTCTCCGCCCACACTCCCGTGCCAATGCTGTAGCGAGCGTTGGTCTAGGAGCCATAGCACTGATGCAGGGTCGCCAGTCGGTGCCCCACATCCATCAATCAATCAATCAATCAATCAATCACTAGTAATTATATACCGCTTTTCAACATAAAGTTCACAAAGCGGTTTACAGGCAAATAATAACATTAAAGTTAAATGGCTCCCTGTCCCAAAAGGGCTCACAATCTAAAGGAATGGAGAACACCACCAGCAACAGCCACGAGAAAGACACTGTGCTGGGGCGAAAAGGGACAATTGCTCTCCCCCTGCTAAATATAAGAGGACACCACTTGAAAAAGTGCCTCTTGCCCAGTTAGCAGGGGTTATCATCACTTAGTTATCATCACTAAGGACATAGTGCCAACACAATGACGTTGCATCATCGCTACGTGTGACATAGGATTGCGCCCTAAAGTATGTTTAAAACATGCCACAGAATTATCGCTGCATTGACATCCGTATGAATTTGGCCATTCAGTTGAAGTAAGTCAAAATTCCATTTTATCAGAAAGCTGCTACTGTGATTTTTCTCTGTCATTCTTTTTTTTAAATTCATCCTTCATCTTCATTTGTGTGGATTTCCTTTTCTCTTACAGAAAGCAGAGATTGCTGTTGCACCTTTGACCATCACTTTGGTACGAGAGGAGGTCATAGATTTTTCTAAGCCTTTTATGAGTCTCGGCATATCCATTATGATCAAAAAGCCCCAGAAATCCAAGCCCGGAGTGTTTTCTTTTCTGGACCCCTTAGCCTATGAGATCTGGATGTGTATAGTCTTTGCCTACATTGGGGTCAGTGTTGTACTGTTCCTGGTGAGCAGGTTTAGTCCGTATGAGTGGCACACAGAAGAGCCAGAGGACGGCAAAGAAGGACCCAGTGACCAGCCTCCCAATGAGTTTGGCATCTTCAACAGTCTGTGGTTTTCCCTGGGTGCCTTTATGCAACAAGGATGTGACATTTCACCCAGGTTGGTGTCAAACCGTTCTTGTGTTACTTAGTTTTTTTGCTTGCACATTTGTATTTTATTATGAATGATGATAACATGTCCATTACATCAAAAGCAGCCATCTGTTTCTTGCCCAAAGTGGCATTGTTGATTAGACTAGTGTCTTGTATTTATGGAATAGACATTTATGTCTTGTATCGTTTTGATTCATTGTCTCGCTTTCTGATCAGGCAGGTGTGCTGGACATTGTTTAAACTTCCACGCATTTCAAATTCTTGGTTCTTCTTTTGATTTTTTAAAGCATCAGCTGCATTTACCCTTTTTAACAAAAGTGAAGAATAAATGGCTTTGGACGGACGGCCAGCTGTTGTTCACAGACTGGTATGGAATGGGCACAGTTGGTGTACCAGTCCAAGGTGGGCATCCAGGTGCAACATTCAGGGTGCAATCCTAACCTTTACGGGACACCATAAAGTATGTTTGGACCACTCTCTGAGTCAGAGGCCAGCACACAGATGAGCACCATCCTCCCTGACTCCGAGAGTGCTCCAAACGCACTTTACAATGGTCCTTGTGCCAGCCAAACTTTGCTGGCCTAACTGTGCCAGCCTAACTCCAGGTTAGGAATGTGCCCTCATAATATACCGATATATTATTTGCACCTGCTGGCAACTTCTTTGATACTACAGTATTTAAAGTGACTTTCTAACTACATGTGGTCAACAAAGTAAGTCCTAATGCTTCCCTAACTTTTGATGTAGTGGGAGAAGAGGAATGTGCTGGCCCACTGTTGAGATAATGCTCTTTACCTTGCCACAGAGCTCTGGCACTGTGTAATAATACTATGAAAATTGTATTAATACTATTATTATTATTATTATTATTATTATAGTACTATTACTATAGTAATAATAGCAATAGTAATGATACTGTTATAGTAATGGTAGTAACACTATGGAAACATTAGACAAAGGGCACAATCCTGCCCAGCACCAGAATGGCAAGGCTGGCCAGCCAGCACCATATCCGACGCTGGGTCGGAGAGGCTAGAGCCTCCTTGCGGCAAGGGAACCCTCTTGTCTATAGAATTGCGCTGAAAGTAATAACTAATAAACATGGGCTTTAAATAGGATGGATTTTAAACCACAGCAAAATGAAAGTATAGTGGCAGCAAGGCGGATCTCCTGGAGCAGGGAGTTCCACAAGCTTCTCCTGTGTGCACACACATGGCACACCTACTGCATCAGGACATGCAAAGAAACTTCTCCAGATGATGTTAACACACAGGCAGATTCACAATGGAGGAGATCTTCTTAGGTCCCAATCTGGCAATGCAAGTTGCTTTATGGCTGTCACAAAAGGCAACTCACAATTTGCACAGCTGGTTCACCGCCACAAGAAACCAATGTCCCCCAGTGCTGGTAAGTCATGACAGGGAGGTAAGGGAGGGAGGCGAGAGTGGCTGGAATGAGGCAGGGGAGGAGGGCAAATCAAGGCAAAGAAGGGGGTGATATCTGCCACCAGTATCCTATCCCCCTTCCCATCCTGAATCCAGCTTTGCAAGTCTTCTTGTACTGTATTTGTGCCAGATAATTGCTGGCACAGGCCTAAGCGCAGTGGGCAGAGGAGGCTTACCCCCAAGCAATTTGCTCTCTTATCCAGAAGAGAGATCCAGGACTCCTCCCCCCCCCACCACAGGATTGAGTGCCACTGCAGTGGCATGGCACTGCAGGGGGAATTTAGGTAGGATTGGGCTGCCCAGTACCTTGAGTCTAGGGAGCCAATCCTAACTAAATTCCTCCCTGCCAATGCAGTTCCCCCAGTGGAGCGCATGCTATCTCCCAGTTGTGGACCCAGCCAATGGACCATCCAGGGACAAAGTCTGCCCCCTCTGCTGTTTGCCTGCCCCGCTGCACCGCTCCACTCTGCCCCAATTTCAGAGCCATACGATTGCAAGGCTGGACAGGAGGACCAAAACCTCTCGGCAAGGTGAGGCACCTCGTCACCGCCCTCTCCCCACCCCAGGAGCTCCACACCCGGGGATTCTGCCCCACCCCGGACATACTGGTAGGTCTGCGACTGCTGTATTCCTTTGAGAGGCAGTCATGGAGGTCTCCTCAAGGTAAGGGAAACTTACCCTTAAATGGACAAGCCTCCAGCTCTTTTACTGGTGCAAGTCTAAGGAGAAAAAGGGAGAGGAAAAGGGACAAGGAAAGAGGAAAAGGGACAAATCCTAACTTGGTGCACATCGGTGCTGCCAAGATCTGCTGGCACTTGTCAAAGAACAAATGTGCTTTCTAGACATCGCCAATTTGGTTCAGAACAGTCCTTTGTTTAATGGGATGAGTGCCGGGAGTTGAGACTAGGAAGAAAAAATGGCTTAATGAAAGCTGATTTTGTGTTGTAGTAAAAATAACTTGAGTAAGAGAGCAAGTCCTGAAGGGAGATCATTTCATTGCCCAATCAGTTTGCATTAACATCTCCGCTTTCTAACAGGTAAATTATATTCATACTGAGGATGTTGTCTAAAAAGTGCTTGGAGCGTTGCAGATATCCTTGTTTGGATTTTTTTTTTAAATTCTTATGGTATCATAGTAAATATACAGCACACTGAACTATTTTAAGCATACAAAGCTGGGCACACACAAAAAGTGTTATTGGCAGAATTATCGTTGTTATGTAGTCTAGTTGCTTCCAGTACTCTTACAGAATGCTGGCTACATTAACTTCTCTGCCAGGAGACCCTGGCATATTTTATGCAGAGGATTCCAGAGCATGTTCTAGGATGAACTCTTACACAATGGCGGACCCAGCTGAGGTGCCACCCCAGCCGGGTCAACGCTTGCCGCCCCGACGCTAGGTTCGTACCAGCTCCAGCATGCCCCCCCCCCAGCACACTATGCTCCATTTTTGCTCCAGGTGGGCCAAACGCTGCTCACCTTCATGCTTGCAGTGGCTATGGTGGGCGGGTGAGCAAACAGCAGCTGCAGCTCCGTTGCCACCCCAGGTCAACGTGACCCCCCGAACCCCCACACTGCACGCCACTGCTCTCACACCACATGACACTCCAAGCTTTTTTAGAACTCACCGTTTCCCCATGTGGGCTGAGAATATGTAAGGTGCATGAGCTCTCTCTGCGTTGTGTAGTTTAAAGGAAACAGACCACTCCGGTTCTTAGCAAGAGTTCAAGCAGTTTATTCAGCGTGTACCTCGCTGGGCACAGTTGCGGGGCTGATGCCCAAATCACGGCAGTGCAATTCTGTCTAGGGTTCCACCTATTTTTATAGGTTCCACCCCGGAACTATACATTATTGATTATACAAATGCCTGGCGTGCTGTGGTCCATGGGGTCGCGAAGAGTCGGACACGACTTAGCGACTGAACAACAACAACAACAAAAATACAAATGTTTTAGCATTTGGCATTTGGCTGAGTACATGTGACTAACATGTTATGTTATTATTACATTTTAGCACAAGGTTATAACAGTGGAAACAACATTTTAGCAATTTGAAAAACATTTGATTGCGTATGTCCTAGCATCAGCATTGTGCTCAGACATTTAAGATTATTTCTATCTTTGTTTCTGTTCTGTTAGTAGGACCTTGTTAAGCTATGTCTGCGGTTAGCTACTATCTTTTCAGGACCGGCTTGACCTGGAGCCAGAGCGGCGCCTGTTCTTAACTGTTTTAGCTTTTGCTTGGCTAAAAGAAAAAACAAGGGTTCTTGCTGTTTCAGAAGCAAATGCACAATGTAGCATTGATTCTAATTTATTGATTATACCCAGTGGTGTCATCTACTCTCCAGTAGACAGTATGCTGGGTGGGACTTATGCGTGATTGGCAGCCCGTCCACTCACTTCCGCTTTCTTCCCGCTCGCTGCGCGACTTTCCCTGGCCTCGGAGGGGGTGCCTGCTCGCTCAGGCACCCGGCGCACCCCCTACCCATCCCCCCCAGCGAGCAGGCGCCCCCTCCGAGGCCAGGGAAAGCCGCGCGGCGAGCGGGAAGAAAGCGGAAGTGAGTGGACGGGCTGCCGATCACGCCTAAGTCCCGCCCAGCGTACCGTCTACTGGAGAGTAGATGACACCACTGATTTTACCTTTATATAAGAATGCATATATCAATATGTCCTATCAAATATACCCCAGCAAACAACCCAACACTTCAATATCACTATGTAATATGGAGAAAATTTGTAGCACTAAGCAAACTCTCGCAAGGAAACTTATCTCCTATGATTGCTCTTCTCACCAGAGCTCAGTTTCAGTACTATTGCTATAGCCATTGCTTTTTTAAAAAAAATATAGATTTAAAAAATCTATGGGGGCATGCTGGGGCTGATGTCTTTTACATCTATGTTCCCATGCCACATTACATTCTCATCTATATGTACATCTGTATTCCCATGCCCAGCAGTTCCCAGATGGTGAGTGGTAACCCATCAATGCGTTCGTGAGCTGATTTTTGGTAGGTCATGAAAAACGGTTGTGGGCTAGCACCAGCTATGGTACCTCAAGACATCCTGGGATGCTTCCCAGCTGCTGCAAGGCATTCTGGGGCACCAGTCGGTGGCCATGGCTGACAAAGTGGGTTGTGGTGCTAAAATGCTTTTGAGGCTACAATCCTACTGCATACCTACTTACTTAGGACTAGGTCCTATTGAACTCAATAGGACTTACATCAGGCATGCATAGGACTGGTTGGGAAGCACTGTACCAGACTGAGATCAACTATTACAAGAAGCCTTACAAAACAGAGTATTGAGCGAGTGTCGTGTATCGCTCCCAATTACCATTGCTTGGTTGCTGCAATTCCTATAATAACGATGTCTCTTTTCTCACTGTCTCTCTTTCTTTCTTTCTCTCTCTTTCTCTCTCCTGGCACAAGAGATAGGAAAATATGCCTTATCTTATTCATGTTTAGATCCCTCTCAGGTCGCATAGTTGGAGGTGTTTGGTGGTTCTTCACACTCATCATTATTTCATCATACACTGCTAACCTTGCTGCTTTCTTGACCGTTGAGCGAATGGTCTCGCCCATAGAAAGTGCGGAAGATCTTGCCAAGCAAACTGAAATTGCATATGGAACACTGGACTCTGGGTCAACAAAAGAATTCTTCAGAGTAAGTTGGCATGCTTCCGAGGGCCTCACTTCCTAGCCTATGTGGACAGGGTTCAAAATGCAGCTGGAATAATTCTACATTACAGATAAATCAGACTTGTGGTCTGTGTAGCTCCTACAATATCGAGGTTATCTATTTTCTTAACTCCACTACCACTTGTTGGCATTTGCAATCATTTTAATTTGTGGCGAATCCATTGATCTTGACATGTCAGGCTAGGAGCTGCCCTGAGGGACTGTAGAAGGAAAGGTAATTAAAATAGCATTGCTCAGCTTGTAGATGGGGAGCCACAGCACCGAGACAAACAGGAGCACTGACAGACCTTTGATGATTACAAGGTGCTCAGGTTGGCTTCTGCTTATGAATTTTGCTGCAGGCTCTCTTCGGAGAAAAGATGTGCACTAATTTGATGATCAAGCATTGGACTGAACAAAATGGCTACTTGATAAATGCAAAACCATGATAGACATTATTTCAATTACTTTGACCATCCACAGTATATTTTTCACACAATTCACATAATTTTCTTTGCTACAGGAGGTCAAAATAGGCCATTTCTAATAACTGCAAAATAGAACATACTGAGCCTAATCCATCCAAAATTAATAACCTTTATTTCAGTCCAGTTAATAGCGATGGATGAATGGAGCGTGTGCTTAGTGATCTCTTGTTGTAATTAGAAGGTCTAAAAAGCACTTAACTTTGGCTGAATTGTTTACACTGCCATTAGATAAGAAAGCTGAAGAATGCTGGACGTGGGCTAGCCAAACGTTAGCTCTAACATGGCTCGTTGAGTTCAATCAGAGAGTTAAGCAGGAGTTTTAGAGCGCAGTCCTGTGCTGTGCTGGATTAGCAAGGCCGGTGTGCCTGAACCCAAATCCAGCACAGTATTGCGGAGGCTAAAGCCTCCCCGTGGCAAAGGGCACATTTGCGCCCTTTCCGGAGCGGAGGCTCCAGCCTCCCCGGTATGCTACTCAGATCTGCACCTGCTAAACAGCAGCCTCCGATCCGAGGAGACCGCACGGCCTGAATTGGGGCCTTGTGGCCTCCTGGACGGGCTTAGGTCTCGGCCTTATGGCCAAATCCTGGCCCTGCCTCCTGCACGGGCATTGGGTGGCCCGCCCACATCCCGGCCATAACCACCCTCCCCTGCCCACTCCCCTCCCCCGTTCCAAAATGGCGCCTCCCTTGCACCAGCTGTCATGTCGACACTGCGCCCATTTTAGGATTGCACTGCCAATCTCTCTCCACTGAAGTCAGTGAGACTTTAGAAAACATTAATTTTGCCTTGATTTTTCCCCCTGTCACTTCTACCCATACCAGGTGCTTTTCTGTCCCAAATGTTAGCAGAACACAGTTCTCTAACTCCATACAATAACACAAGGATTCCTGAATTCACCAGAGCAACAGCACCCTTCACTTTCATAGGGTCACCATGTGGCCTCCTCTTCCTTCCTCACAGCGTGAGATCTCTCTAGCCTGTGTTGGGCTAGACACAGCACCAACAGGCAGGATGGGCAGTAGAAGCTTTCTGGAACCACAATCCTAACCTGGAGTTAGTCCGGCACAGTTAGGCCAGCAAAGTTTGTCTTGCACAAGGGCCACTGTAAAGCATGTTTGGATCACTCTCAGAGTCAGGGAGGATGGCACATGTCTGTGTGCTGGCCTCTCTGATGCCAAGAGTGGTCCCAACATACGTACTTTACAGTGTCTCTTGTGCCAGCCAGACGTTGCTGGCCTAACTGTGCCGGACTAACTCCACGTTAGGATTGCGCCCTCAGTCCATGCAATCATTACATAAGAACATAAGAAGAGCCCTGCTGGATCAGGCCAAAGGCCCATCTAGTCCAGCTTCCTGTATCTCACAGCGGCCCACCAGGTGCCCCAGGAAGGCATGAGACAACAAGATGCTTGGATCCTGTTGCCACTCCCTTGCACCCGGTACTCTGAAGTAGCCCACCACCAATGTAAGGAGGTTGCACAATCCATCATTGCCTATAGCCCACGATGGACCTCTCCTCCAGAAATCCATCCAATCCCCTCTTAAAGGCATCCAGACCAGATGTCATTACCACCTCCTGTGGCAAAGAGTTCCACATTACATCTTATGCCATCCATTGGCATCTGATTAGTGCTGCTTTCGTGCAAATTTGTTGCTGTTTGCCATGGATTCTGTCCTGAAACAACTGTTCTGTGTGTTAAGAGCCAAGAGTGTGAGAGGGTCATCAAACCAGAGTCACAGAGTCTTTCTATGGAAGTAACCAGTGCTATCAAAATATATCTGTTTCTCATAGCAGGCTGATCAGTAAGCCTGACTTATATTACACATTTTCTTGTTTTCATTCCTTTGCTATATCTAATCTCCTTTTAATTTCCTTCAGAGATCAAAAATAGCAGTGTATGAAAAGATGTGGGCATACATGAGCACAACAGACCCATCAGTGTTCGCTAGGACTACGGCCGAGGGAGTTGCCCGTGTCCGCAAATCCAAGGGCAAGTTTGCCTTCCTCCTGGAGTCCACCATGAATGAATACATTGAGCAGCGAAAGCCATGTGACACCATGAAAGTGGGAGGAAATCTGGATTCGAAAGGCTATGGCGTAGCCACACCAAAGGGTTCTCCATTAAGGTGGGTGGAATAGTATAACAATATAACATGTGTTGTTATAGTATTCCACCTTCCCTGATGCCCCTGATCTAGTTCTTTTTGTGTTGTTCTGTGGACATGGTATGTTCTTTTTTTTCCTTTTCCATTTCATGTTTTCGATCGACAAGGAGGTAACTGTTGATAACAGAGTCCACTGAACATTAATCGATGTATATCTATCAAGGCCGTATAAAAAACAAACTGGTTGAACACTGCTTATAAGTTTTTTTCCTTAAGACGGAAGTATCACCAGATATTCCAACTCATTAGCTTTCTATTTTCTAAAATTTCATAATTGATGACTTAATCTAAATCATGACTTAATCTATATCATGTTTTTTTTTTTCTTGATCATGTTGAAGGGATAAATACTAGATGAGAAGCTGTTTGTTCCAACTTTGTGTCACAAGAATGATATTATGGAAATGAAAACAAAAATCACTGGCTTTTCTTTTACTAAAGCACATATTTAGAAAATAACTCAAAACTTACCATTTTTATTTCCAGCAAGATCACTGAGAGCACAATCCTAACCTGGAGCTATGCTGGCACAGTTAGACCAGCAAAGTTTTGCTGGCACAAAGGCAATTGTAAAGAGTGTTTGGACAACTCTCGGAGTCAGGGATGATGGCGCATGTCTGTGTGCTGGCCTCTCCGACTCCAAGAGTGGTCCAAACATACTTTATGGTGTCCCTTGTGCTGGCCAAACTTTGCTGACCTAACTGTGCCGGCCTAACTCCAGGTTAGGATTGCGCTCTGAAACACTGACTCCAAGATCATTCATTTTCTCATAAACACATTCAAAGTGAGGAAGGAAATTTATACCCATAGAAATTGAATAGTCTTCACAATCCTATGTATGATTATCCAGGACAAGGGAACTTACTTCCTGGTAAATATACTTATGATTCCTGTCTTTTATAGCCCAGTGCTTTGGGCACATTATGCTGGTGGAGCATACATCCCACCAGCATAACCTGCTTTGTGGCTGTCGCAAAAGCACCCCACTGGGAGCGCAATCCTAACCTGGAGTTAAACTGGCCCAATTAGGACAGCAAAGTTTGGTCGGCACAAGGACCACCGTAAAATGTGTTTGGACCACTCTCGGAGTCAGGGAGGATGGCACATATCTTTGTACTGGCCTCTCTGGCTCCGAGAGTGGTCCAAACATACTTTACGGTGTCCCTTGTGCCAGCCAAACTTTGTTGGCCTAACTGTGCTGGCCTAACTCCAGGTTAGGTTTGCACTCTGGATCATGCACCCTGGCTGCTGGCACAAGTGGCAAATGGCCAGGTCTGTAAGAATATGGATGCCCACAGGTGCAGGTAAGGCTGCAAGACCATAATGTTGCTTCACACTGAATGTGAGCATTGCATGTCATCAGGGCTTATACTTCAGGCCAAGAAATTACATCACTAACTGCTAACTGGGCAAGAGGCACTTTTTCAAGTGGTGTCCTCTTATGTTTAGCAGGGGGAGAGCAATTGTCCCTCTTCACCCCAGCACAGTGTCTTTCTTGTGGCTGTTGCTGGTGGTGTTCTCCATTTTTTAGATTGTGAGCCCTTTTGGGACAGGGAGTCGTTTAACTTTAATGTTATTATTTGCCTGTAAACCGCTTTGTGAACTTTATGTTGAAAAGCGGTATATACATACTAGTGATTGATTGATTGATTGATTGATTGGATTGATTGATTGATTGATCATTACTTATGCAGGGAGATGCTAAGGTGCCTATCCATATTGGGAAGATGGAGCTGTGAAGCAGCTACAGTGTTTTAGGATAACATGTAGTAAGCTAATGATATTTCCATTACACTAGGATAAAGAGAATTGGAGTATGGCCATGCCTGGGGTTTGAACTTTGAGCTTCCCATCGAGTGACAGTAGTACAGCTGTCCTGATTTCAGGTTTTCCTAGGAAACCTGGGTGTTCTGGATGATGCATGTACCAAATTTCAGGGCTCTCAGATACGTATCTTAACAATTTTGACATGCCTAGGAATAAGTCAGTCAATACTTGAATAAATTCCAAAAAGTATTTTTCTAATGTAAGATTCTGGACTTTCATCCTGTTCATACAGCTGAAGGCTAGAATAGCCTCACTGACAATTCCATTAAAAGTGGTAAGTTTGAGGTTCTAAATCCTCAGGTTCTCATATTGTATATTTTAAAAAAAGTATAGAAGAATCCCCTGAAGGAAAAAAAAATCATTTTTTCCTGCCATAAAATAATCTCCAATATTACCTGGTCAACAAGGCTAGGAATTTGCAGCTTTTACTTTCAAATTGATGGAATTTAAACTTGTTTGTTTGTTTGTTTGTTTGTTTGTTTGTTTGTTTGTTTGTTTGTTTGTTTGTTTAAACAAACTTAATTGTTTGTTTAAAAAATTATACCTTGCCATTCTCCTGCTAAACTCAGGTCTGCTTACAGTATATAATTAAAAACAAAATATAAAAGAGAATATACAATTAATAACAGCAAAATGCAAAAAGTGGACAAAAGGAAATAATAGCAGAATAATCCTATATTTAGTAGTGCTGCGAAGGTTTGCCAGGTGAGTCTTCAGTAGGTGATGGAAAATCACCTGAGAGGGTTCCACAGGGCAGGGGCCAGGACATCCTCTCATGTAGCACCACCAACTGCACCTGAGGTGCAAACCCACAAGGAGGATCCCTGAAAGATCTTACAGAACAAGCAGATTCCCATGGTGGGAAGCAGCCCTTTAGAGCACAATCCTAACCTGGAGTTAGGCCGGCATAGTTAGGCCAGCAAAGCTTGTCTGGCACAAGGGACACCGTAAAGAATGTTTGGACCACTCTCAGAGTCAGAGAGGCCAGCATACAGACGTGCACCATCCTCCCCAACTTGGAGAGTGGTCCACATGCGTGTTACGGTGGCCCTTGTGCTGGCCAAACTTTGCTGGCCTTTCTGTGCCCACCTATCTCACCTATCTCCAGGTTAGGATTGCACCCTTAGACACTTTTGCCTTTAGTCATGTAGTGCTATGGCTAACCAATTGAGCCCAGAAACATACATACTTTAGTGCTTACTTGCATATTCATTGCTTTGTTTCTAATGATAAAATTCCTTTGTCAAAGAGATCAGTCATCCTTTATATCTACTATCACTCATAGTTTTTTATTGTTACATATGGATTTCAGCTTGAGCCCCTTCCCATTTCTGTATATTACCAGAATATTACCTATTCCCTTTTATTTCCAGAATGCCTTGTGGTGTTCAACTAGAATTAGCTGATTTTCAGCACGTATTTCTGGTTCTTGAGCCATGTTTCGGTTCACCCGTATCAGCAAGGGAGGATGGAAGAAAGGAAGCATTTGGTGTGTTTTGTTTTGACCAATCATACAGAGCCATATGACAGATCATGTGTTTCCTTCACCCTTCTTGTTTTGCTGATATTCCTGCCACACCAATGTGGCAAGAGTCAGACATTTACAAAAAAATGAGTTCATAATGAAATTCACAGGCTGGGAATTGGTAACTGTGGGTGGGACAATAGGTGTGGTATCAGTTTGCTTGCAAAGACCCTACATCATAATGGCATCATAAGACACTGTTGGCAAGCAAACCAATTCCCACGATTGTCCCATCCAAAGTTCTTTTCATGAAGGAAGTGCAATGTGTAAGGGCCAAACTCTCTGGTAAATCCATGGTCAGATCTGCTTTTTGAGTATTTTATTGATTGATTGATTGATTGATTGATTGATTGATTGATTGATTGATTGATTGATTGAGCATTTATAAAGTAGTGTTTCTCAAACTGTGGATCAGGACCCACTTGGTGGGTCATGACCTGATGTCAGGTGGGTTGCGGAAGGCCTGGAGCAGCCATCTTGTAAGCTGCAGACATTTCTCTTGCTATATTCCTTTGGTGTGTGTTAACAACTTTAATTTTCAAGTTAGCGCTTTTTTAATTTTGTTTTTAGTTCAATGCTCTTACATCATATTTTGTCCTAATCTTGCTTTCTGTCAGGGATGTTTCATGGTTGTACAATTGTTGCAATCCAAGAATGCCAGTTTGCATTCCAGGAATGTCGTTTTATTATGCCACAGTGATGGCATTTCCTGCTTGATGATGTCACTTCTGGCGACGACATCACTTTAAGTGGATCCTGACACACGAGTGCCTTTCTAAAAAGTGGGTCCCAATCTAAAAGGTTTAACAACCACTGATTTAAAGCATCCCTAGGAGGGGTGGTATGAGGGAGAGGCTCAGGGAGCAATCGTACATGGTAGCGTCAACACTACGGACAGAGCGCGGACACACAGAGCCAAGCAGCACCCCCGCGTCAGTGCTCTCACTCCAGTATCCACCAGTCTTGGAGCACCCGTGCTTGGCTCCTTCTGCGCCAAGCCCGGCTGGCACAGAGCTATGACGAGCTGGAAGGGAGGGAGGGAGTGGGTGGGGGAGGCTTGTTTCTGGGTGGGTGTGCCGGCAGGCGTGCCAGCTCAGGAGGGAGGCAGGCCCACGATTCGGCCTATCGCCAAATCCTAGACCCATTCCCAAGGCTGCCTGTCCCCAATTCGGGCCACGCTGCCTCCTCGGATCTGCGCCTGCTATTTAACAGGCGCAGATCCAAGGAGTGCATAGGGAAGGCTGGCGCCTCCCCAACAGTAAGGGCAGGAACTTGCCCTTGCTGCGGGAAGGCTCCAGCCTCCCATATTATTATTATTATTATTATTATTATTATTATTATTATTATTATTATTATTATTATTATTATTATTATTATT
>JAJKFI010000123.1:1074503-1153011 GCA_029204185.1 Lerista edwardsae
TTATTATTATTATTATTATTATTATTATTATTATTATTATTATTATTTATTAGATTTCTATCCCGCCTTTTTGCCCGGAGGCACCCAAGGCAGCATTACAATATAAAAATACAATATAAAAGTTAACATTAACATTAAAAACAATTTAACATTAAATACAATTTAAAAACAATATTAAAACAATACAATAAAACAAAATTAAAACAAAACAATACAATTTAAGAACAACAAGCCTAGTGGATCATAAAAGAAAATACAAAAATGTGACAAACCAGCCAGCCAGCCAGCCAGCCTGTCAACAGTTAAAAGCTTTTTGGAATAAAAAGGTCTTCAGCCCCCACCGAAATGTTAACAAAGAGGGAGCAGTTCTCAATTCTAAAGGGAGGGTGTTCCAGAGTTGGGGGGCCCTCAGGCCTGCCTGTTCCAGCTCAGTATAGGATTGTGCCACCCGTGTAAGTCAGGAGGGTGGTATTGGGCATAGGAGTGTGAATCCTTCCCCTTGGCATTTTCCTGATCGACATAACCATCCCCAAAGCTATTTGCCCTGAGAGGGAAGAAAATATACAGCTGCCAATAACAGCTGGGGTAGTGCAATTTATAGCAGGAAAAAAATGGTGGTGGTGGTGAAACATTAAATTCCCCCTCCCACAGCGCTGTGCCCCTGTTCTGATTCAGGAAGCTGTACTCGAGGATGCCTTGCAGTGCAAATAAATAAATAAATAAATAAATAAATAAATAAATAAATCAGACACTGTGGGAGATCTGACTCAGATCACCTGGCATCTTGTCCAATTTGACCCCAAGAAGCTGTGGCGACAACTGGAAAAGGTGACTTGTACTGGCAATTCCTTATTATAGGAAGTCTGTTTGGCTGTAATTAACGTAATGGTTGGGCTCCTTGATAGAACCTGACACTTTCACAACATTTCTCTTACTAGCTATTTTTCACAAAGGCCTCCATAGCTGTGACCAATCTAACCTGGCAGCTCTTATTCTCTCTACTTCTGAAATGTCAGCACTGGCAATGGCTGTAATTTGTGCATTGATGACGGGTTCACCTGAAGCTTCTCTAGCCAATGATGATCTGGTCTGGGGATTGTAACAATTATATATCACCTTAAGAGCTCTTGTGGTATTTTTCCTTCCCTCCCCACCCCTTGAAATGTTGTGAATACCATAAGGTTACATAAAAAGTTTCCTTGTTGGCCTTTATATAATTTTGGGTGCAATCCTAAACAGTGCCGGACTGGAGAGGCCGACAGGCCAACAACATATCCAGTGCTGCTTAGGACGGGCTGGAGCCTCCCCGCAGTAAGGGAGCGTGTAAGGGAGCCTCCCCTGTGTGCTCCTCGGATCTGCGCCTACTAAAGAGTGGGTGTAGATCCGAGGAGACCGCGCAGCCCGAATCGAGGCTGTGCGGCCTCACTGACGGGCTTAGGATGTGCTGTGTAGCCACCACCCAGGTCCTGCCCAAGTCCCACCTCCGCCCCCACCAAACCCCATCCTGTTATGGGACAGAGAATCCCTTGCAACTACCATCTTCGGTCGGCGCAAGGGAGGCTCTCCGTTGGTGCCCTGAAGCCGATGCTACAAGCAGTGTCAGCTTCAGAGACGGAGCGCCGACGCGGAGGCGCTCTGCCCCTTGCGTTGACGTGATGGCGTTGCGTTGACCCAAGGGGTACGCTAGGATTGCACTGCCCGTTGCATATTCCAGTCAAGGATACATGGAGTTATTTTGCACCCAAGGCATAACTCCAGATCTATGGATTTCAGCCAATTTTTTCTACCAAAAAAGGTTCCAATTCGAAGTATGCTGTGCCCCCTGCCCTCTTGGGTTCATCTCATAAATCCATGGCCTCCTCCATCTGGCACACACACCCTAGTGAGGAGGAACACACAGGGCACAATCCTGACCTGGAGTTAGGCTGGCACAGTTGGGCCAGCAAAGTTTGGCTGGCACGAGGGACACCATAAAGTATGTTTGGACCACTCTCGGAGTCACAGGCCAGCACACAGAGGTGCGCCATCCTCCCTGCCTCCAAGAGAGGTCCAAATGCACTTTACGGTAGCTCTTGTGCTGGCCGAACCTTGCTGGCCTAACTGTGCCGTTCTAACTCCAGGTTAGGATTGCGCCCGCAAAGGCTCACTATGATGAGTTCGGGAAGTACTTCGCTGAGAGAGGATGTTGACAGGATTCTCTGGAGTGTGAGGCCAGCCACTTGTCCGCTCGACCCATGTCCAGCATGGCTAATTGGATCTACCTGGGGAGGACTGGCCAAGGAGGGTGGTGAATTCATCTCTGAGGAAGGGGGTGTTGTTGTCAGCCTCGAAACAGGTGGTGATCCACCCCCTCCTGAAGAAACCTTCCCTGGACCCCACTAATTTGAACTACTTCTGGCCAGTCTCAGATATCCTGTTCTTTGGCAAGGTGATCAAGCTGGTAGTGGCATCCTGTCTTCAGTGGCTCCTGGAGGAAGCTGGTTATCTGGATTCATTCCAGTCTGGCTTTAGACCGGGGTTTGGGCCAGAGATTGCCTTGGTCACCTTGGTGGATGACCTGCACTGAGGAATGGACACGGTCAGTGGTGTCATCTAAATGATTTAAGAACAGGTACTCACTTTTGATTGGCACGTGTCGGGACCCGCCCACCGGAAGTGACGTCATAAGCCAGAAGTGATGTCGTGGCAGGAAGTGACATGAAAAAAGCCCTTTTTGAGGCCTCAGATGAGTTTAAACTGACCCAACAGTTGCAACAGTATTCCACAGCACCCCCAGAACATGTTAAGGAGGCCTGGCATCATGTTAAAACCCCAGAGCAACTCATTTTTCAGTGGCAAGGAAAGGAAAGGCTCCGCTCGCTGCCTGCCTGCCTGCCTGGCTCTGAGAACATGCAGGCAACTCAAACATGCAGGAAATTCAAACGTTGCAGAGGGCGGAGTCGACGAGTGGGCGGGCGAATGGGCGGGGCCAGCTGTAATCCTAGAAACCGGTACTCGCGTACCCCCGCGTACCCCCTGCATGACATCACTGGACATGGTCCATTCAGTTCACACAGTTCCTGTTGGTCCAGCTGGTCCTCTCAGCAGCCTCTCACACATTTGGGTGTGTGTTCTGAAGAGCACAATGAGTAGTTAGTGCTAAAGGGTTTTGTTTGTTTTGTTAAGAATGTGCGGTGTGCTTGTGCAGTGAGCAAAATAAAGGGCATGCCAGGAATGAACAATTGGCACTCACAACTTTTAAGAAATAGTTCAATTTGCCCTGGCAGAGAAAGCATTTCAGGGTGGCATACTCCATATTTATAAGAAAGGTCAGACTGATTGCAAGTGACTAAACTGAGTAGGATTAACCATTGGACATTGTGCAGTCCAAGGTTCCAGCCTTCATGTCCCACTGTGGGCCTGCTATTGTCCAATTCTGGATCGGCGCCCCCTGGGATGCCTTTCCATGGAACATTGGCAAATCTTTAGCCAATGCTAGGCTGGTTCAATAGTCCCATTTTAGCAACTACTTTATATACGAGTTATTTGCAAGTCCATGTTAAGAAGGAGAGGAAGAATTCATCAGGCAGTTAGAAAATGAGCACCTCAACCATATTTGGGAATGTGAAAAGCCTTTATTTCCACAAATATTTCTGCCTACCTGCAAACAAACAATACATGTTCGCAAAACCAACTGCCCAATCCTATCCCCTACCAGTCACGCTGGTGCAGTCACGCTGGCAGAGCATGTGCTGCATCTGACAGTGGGGTGGTGATCAGACAACGTGTACCCCTATAGGCTGCCCAATCACCTGCGGGTCTCCTTGGACATGTGACAGCCATTTTGCTGGCACATGTCCAAGGAGAGAAAAGTACTGGGGCCAATATACCTCAGTATTTGGTTTCCTAAAGCAATCTTGAGTAATAATTGCTCATGACGTGCATATTATAATCCACAATTGACGGGCAGCCCAATCCTGAGCTGCCCAGGTCCCATAGAAACAGCGGTAGCAAAATGGCTAATGCTGCATCCCATGAGATCTGCAACAGTCACTTGGGGGAAGGTGACACTCCTCCCTTTCCCCCAGGGAAAGCACAGGCCCCCCTAATGGGACTTCTTGAGTTACTGCTATTTTGGCGGCAGAGAATCAAGCAGCCCCATGTTATGCTGCCTGGCCCAAGGTGGTGCGTTGGATCCGGTGGTGGAAGCTACCACTGGGTCCCAACCCCCACGAGGGCCTGATCCTCCCTTCACCCCGCCCAGTTCCACCCCTCCCCGTCTCTCCCCTGTCCTGAAAGCATGGGAGCACCAGCAGACCCTCCTTTCGGTGCCGAGGCTGGGCGCTCACTAGCACCAGCCCAGTGATAGCGCTCCCTCCTCCCACAGTGTTGTGATTGTGCTTCATGGCAGTATACACGTACCGCTGACAGTAAGTACCCCTGGATCGGGCCTTTAGTTGCACAGCGCCTTGCTCATCCAGTCTCTACTTTTCTCCACGTCTAGCAATGTTCTTGCTGCCTCTTTGTGCTAATCACAACAGCCAAAAAAGTGGGTTTTGCAATAGATATGGGCAATTGTAGGTATTTGTAGCATCCCCCTCCACTTCCAGACGAAAACAGAAGTGGGTGCAAGAACACTTCTGTTTTTACAAGATGTTTGCAAAAGAATTATTTGCATCTGTTCTCCTTGGGTGGGAAGGAGGTGATGCCTCAATCATTGAAACCTAGCTAGAAAACAAAAGATTGGTATACTGAGTAATAGATAGTATTCAGTGAAGAATACGGTTAAAAGAATTTCTGGTATTTGAAGGAACAAATATTCCTGAGCAGTCAGCTCTGTCTTGGTAATATGCAGTAGCATTTCTCAGGATTACTTCCAAGGGTAGCACCTGACATATATTTTGCTTCATGCAGCTGAAGTTTTAATGTTATTCCTAGTTTCTTACTGCCAATCTTTAGGGAATACCCATAATTCAACAAAGCTTCTTTTAGCAAATAGCAGTCATTTGGACATTATTAGAATTGTTTCACTGATGGGATTAAGGAAGAGGGATTAAGGAAGGTTAGTTCACTGTTTGTTTCTACATATTTCTACTCCTGCCTCATTGTTTCAAAGGTCAATGACTTCCTCACTCAGAGTGTGAGCAGTACATGAGAGCCTGGTCTACATAGCCCAGCAGCAGGAACATGGCAGGTGAAGGGGAAGAGAATTGGTGTCCATTGTGGGGTGGCATTTGGTGCTTCCCCTCAGGTGCCAAAATATTGTGCCCCCTTAAGTTGATGTCTATACTGCCCCCTCACAGCATTGCTCCAATCATATCACTAAGAGCGCAATCCTGGAGTTAGGCTGGCACAGTTAGGCCAGCAAAGTTTGGCCAGCGCAAGGGAAACTGTAAAGTATGTTTGGACCACTCTCAGAGTCAGAGTGCCCAGCACACAGACATGCGCCATCCTTCCAGACTCCAAAAGTGGTTCAAATGCGCTTTACGGTGGCTCTTGTGCTGGCCCAACTGTGCTGACCTAACTCCAGATTAGGATTGCATCCTTAGTAGCAGATTAAAATTTGCCACTCTTTAGACGTTGACAAAGTTTTTCCAAACAGCATTTGGATACACATTTTGTAACTCAGAAATCAGAGTTTCCATTGCTTCCAAGAGTTGTATCCAAGCTATAGGTGGAGAAAAGTTCACCCTTGCCCACCAAAGGGTTATTTTTCTCACCCATCCAACAATGGGGAAAACAAAAGATGGAAGATAAATGATTGATGTGGGAATTTTCTTCCTTGCTCTCCACCGTCTTACTGCTGCAGCGAACACTTTTTCCAGCTGTGGATGACTAACAAAGGTATTTTTCCTATGATTCTTCCTTTACAAAGAGAGACAGCTTTCCATAAATCCATAAGAGAATCCTAAATCCAGTTTTAAAATAGAAGAAACTTGCACTTATTTAATTTTAAGCAAAGAACATTTTCAAGTAATTTTTCACAGCTAACACTTTAAGACAAAAACTAATTTAAATGTTTCCTTTAAAAAAGTTTTAGTATTTCCTTAAAACCCTGCCCCCCCCCAAAAAAAAGCCAGAAGAAATATTCACACAGACACATACTTCCCACCCCCTCTTCTTTGCTGGAGAAGGATTAAGAGGCAGTCCATAAGGATGAGGGAGTTGGACTGTCTAATCCTGTGCAGTGCAGGTGGGGAGGGTGCCGGGACCATGCTATATCTAACATTGAAATTGAGCAGGTGTTCCGCCAAATCCCGTCCTTCTCCAATCTTTCAGCCAGTTACTCAGTCCTTCAGGCAGTCAGCAATCCATCCATCCAGCACTGCATCCCAGGTACCATCCTCCAGTACCTATCAAGCTCCTTACCAAGGTACCATCCTCCAGTACCTACACAGCCTGCAGTCCAACACCTACCTGGTGCCCTCCTCCAGGACCTTCCCAGGTCCTGTCCCATATTCCTTCAGTTCCCTCTCCATCTCCCATCCCAGCTTTATACCTAGGCCAATATACTGCTTTAATTCATCAGCCACACCCATCTGCACCTGTGCAAAGCTTGCAAGTATCTTCTGGGATTAACCCTATAATCCCTGGTTTATCTGGGACAAGGGGCCTTTGCTGATCCTCCCTATCCTCGGGGTGGCTCCTTCCTTTTCCAATACAGCAGGCCAGATGTCTCCTTGGGGTAAGGGAACAGCCTCCCAATGGGGCTACTTGGATCAGCACTGCTAAATCACCAGTGCAAGTCTGAGAAGCCCTGTGTAGGGCTTTCAGGCCTGGGATGGGGGGCTAAGGATACAATGGAGGCCTTCTCTGCCATCCTTCACCACCTTCCTTCCACTCTCCCCACCTCACCCCTCCACTACCAGAAGAGCACTTACCTGCCCCGGCAGCTGTAGGACTGAATGCAGCACCCGCAGGATGACACAGACCTTCCCACCAGGGCCTCTTACTCTCCAGGTCTCAGAATGTGCTTTACGGTGCTTTTACAACACCCAGCACCAGCAGACTCCAAGCTGCTGTGCCAGAGCTCGTCATCAATAGGATTGGGCTGTCAGTTAGGATTGGGGTGAAAGTTCCCAGGCCTATCCAACTTTCCAGCACTTATGCATACATGCCAATGAGGCATGCACAGTATCCTGGGACGGGGAGACCATCACAGAAGCCTCCTTAAGGCGATTCCCTCACTGTAGGTTGCATTGGTGCTGGAAAGTAGGATAGGATTGGGCCCTATTTTCATATTTGAGTGGAGGACTTTCTGGAGCCACCATTTAAATTGCTTTTGTGAATTGCTATAATTCAGTATGACCTTTTAACACTTACAGGGCTTAGAGATCAAGACACAGGCTGGGTAACTAATTACCATAGCATTTAACTTCCTGCCAGATTATGCAGTTGTAAAACCAGACTTAATCCAGACTCAATTTTATCAGTAAAAGTATCAGCATTGGAATACACGCTGAGGATTAAACAAACAGTGTTGACATTTTTTAAGGCAAATTCATGCATACTCTCCAACAAGCAGTTCAAGCTTTTCTTTCATCATGGCAATTAACAGCTCAATCTTAACTAAATTCCACCCTGTGGTGATACAGCAGCACCATCATGAGCTACATGCAGGGGAATTTTGGCTGCTGGAGGTCTCCTTGGAATAAGGGGAAATTTATCCCCAGGCCCATGGGTAAAGCCCCAGCTTTGTCCTGTTGGAAATAGGATGCTGATCCAGATCTTGGTCTGATCCAGCAGAGTTTTTTCTTACGTTTTGTTAATCCAGAAATACCCTTTGGTGGCCTCAGCCAACTACTCAAGCATGTTTATTCACTAGCAAAAGACCAAGGGTTGAATCCAGTGCTGCCGGAACGCTGGGCAGGACATCCGGGTGATCGACAGCCTGCCCGTTGCGTTCCGCAGTGTTACGCCGTTTGCGTAACATACGCAAGCGGCGTAATTGGTTACGCAAACGGCATAACGCTGCGGAACATGATGGGCGGGCTGTCGATCACCCAGATGTCCCGCCCAGCGTTCCGGCAGCATAACACCACTGGTTGAATCCTTGTAATCTTTCTCTACAATGTCAGAGCTACTTTAGCCAAGCCTCTGAGAACTTTTGCTCTGGAAACCTGCAGGGCCTGAGTAAGGTGATTGGATGCACCTGTGCCTGAGTGGCGCACGTGCAGTTTGGAAGGAAGACCTAGCCATGACTCAGCACTAAGCTGATTGGTCACAGTCACAGGTAAAAGCAGTGAGCAGAAGCTCTCTAACCGTGGGCTGTGAGAGGTTTGAGGGAGAAGCACTGCTGGAATGTTTAGCCACCTTTAACCATCTGTTGCTGTTATCAGCCTGTCCTGTTGCTGTATGTATCCTGACCGACTGCAGTCTGACCTTGGACTGTTACCTGGACTATTCTAATTGGTTTTTCCCTCGCAACTAAGAGGTAAACCCATGCTTGGATGTGCCTCATTTCATTGACGGGTTCACTGGCCAGTTCCACGGCTGAGGGGGCTGCTTCAAGTGTCTCTGAATTGGCCTTTGAAATCAGTGGCTGCGTTCACATACAAGGGAACAATGCAGAAAGCGCCTATCCAATGCGGGCATGTACTCAAAGTCAGTAGGTTGAAGCCAAAGACACATTCCATTCTGGGTCTCTGTTCTGCCACATTCCCTGCCGGGCCTCCCCAAGGGCCCCAATGCCCACACTAGGCTAACTAGTTTCCCCTCCAGAGCAGCCTCAGAGATAGGCAAGAGGGAGGGGTTTCCTTCACCCACTGGGCCTCCTCTCTTCCAGCAGCTTTGCTTGGAATCACCGGCTGGCCTGCCTTCTCCAGACTGCCCTCATCATTGGCTTAGCTCCAAACTAGCACCAATGAACCCCACCACCAAACAATAGGCAGTCAGCTTGCCTAAGCCACAACTGCCTCCTCCACTTGGTGGCTCCAGGGGCATGGCAGCCATACATCAATTCCCAATGGTTATTCCCCACAATAACCTTACCTTATCCAGTCCAGCAATCCATCCGTCCATCGGTCCTTCAGGCAGCCAGCACTCCATCAGTCAGTCCCAATCCATCCATCCAGCACCTATCAAAGATCCAGCACCTGCCTGGTGTCCTCCTCTAACACCTGCCCAGGTCCCTCTCCTACAGCTCCTGCCTCCAACTTTATACTGAGGCCAGCCAATCAGTGGGCAGGCTTTAGTTCATCAGCCACACCCATCTGCACTTGTGCTAACCTCTCTTCATGGCCAGGGGCCTCATCAGCCTACAGCTGTGCTCCTGAGGCTTGCAAAGACCTTGGGGGTTAACCCTGTAATCCCTGGCTAATCTGGGACAAGGGGCCATTGCTGATACCATTCCCTATCTCCTTGGGGTATCTCCTGCCTTTTCCAATAGTCTCCCTTCATTAAAACATTGAGGGACCACAGCGCAAGTCTACCCTTTTAGCAAATAAAGGCTGGAACACAGCAACAATCAACCAGATTGGTTTAGGAAGGCTGGTTAGCAACCCAGGCCTGACTTCTTCTGGAGACAGTGCCTGAAACACCTCCATACCACCGACAGCATGCATGAGTTCCCCTTCCGCAGTTTTCTGTCCTCCCATGTGCACAATGTTCCTTGCGCAGGCATCCTCCGTTTATTTCCTACTTCTTTCCACAAGCCCGGCCTCGCCCGCCTTGCATTCCTTCCTCCCTCCCCCAATATGGAAACCACATCTGACCCGAGATCCTGTTGTGATTCCACCCATCCCGCACTTATAGTTAGTTAACTAATTGATTCACTTCAGTCCTGTCGGCAGATTGTAAATAAAGTGGTAACAGCAGGTTACAGTGAACTGAGGCTGAGTGACTTGCCTTAGCACACTTGCAGCACAAGGGTATGCATGCCTACTCAGAAGTAAAGTATGCTGAGTTCCGTGGGACTTGAAAGTGAGTATACTGTAGAATCGCAGTCCTATTGAGTTCATTGCAGAGGAGAAATTTGAACCGGTGACTTCAGAAAATTTAGAAAAAGGTGATTCGGGGAGGGGGCATCGAGAAGTCAGATTTCTGGTTGGTCAGATTTCTGGAGGAAAGGTCCATCGTGGGCTACAGGCAATTGTGGATTGTGCAACCTCCTTACAAAGGTGGTGGGCTACTGGTATCGGGTGCAAGGGAGTGGCAACAGGATGCAAGCATTTTGTTGTCTCATGCCTCCCTGGGGCACCTGGTGGGGCCGTTGTGAGATACAGGAAGCTGGACTAGATGGGCCTTTGGCCTGATGCAGCAGGGCTCTTCTTATGTTCTTGTGTTCTTAAGTCTTTTTTTTCCCCTCTTATAACACTGTAACCAGGATATCATTCAGAGCACAATGATACGGAGCACTCTCCATACGGGGTGTGTGTGTGTGTGTGTTGACCCTAGAGCTCCCAGGCCGATGCTAGCGTGGGCGCCAAGTCGCTTCTGTGCCAGCCGAACTCAGCTGGTGCAGGGGCAGTTCTGGGAGGGAAGGAGGGAGGGAGGAACTGGGTGGGAGGGTAGGCAGAACTGGGTGGGCCAGCGGGTGGGCCAGCCCAGGGTGGGGGGTGGGGTTGGTTGCAGCCGTTAAGCTGCATCCAAGGCCTCATAGCCACAGCAGCAGTGGAGGTACTTCGCGAAGAACGATGGTAGGGCAATTCTGCCCCACCTGCCAAGCCCCCTCTGCAGATTGCTGCATTGCACATGCTGAAACTCTGATGCACTGAGGCACTTCATCTGTGGGTGGTGGCAAAAAGCACACAGGTTTTTCTGCACCTCCCCCTGCGGCACCCTCCCTACTCGCTGGATCAGGCCAAAGGGGAAGACCCCAAGGTGCAGGCTTCTGTGAAAAGAGCTCTGGGAGTTTTTGGCTTTTTTTGTCTAAATGTGGGGGCAGACATACTTCAAAACTGGCTGACCTTCAACATCAGATTCTCCTGTTATATTTTATGCTGGTGAGCTGCTGTATGACGTCCCTCGAGGTCCGGATTACTGTGGATTGTAAATTGTGGGCAAGTGAAGAAGGACTGAGTTAGCCGATAATTCCTTACTATGACTATGCTTGCTGAGGGCTCTCCTCCACACAGAGGTAAGAAGAGATATCGGAAAAGCCCTAACAAGCTGGAGGAGGGAGTTCAAAGAAGATCATTTTTTTTACCACTTCATCTGTGCAGGTGCTTCCACACGCACGTCAATGTTGGGGAAGACCACCTAGCCAATGGGGAAATTGTATTCGAAGCTTTCCCAACTTTGAAGTGAATAGCTAAGCCTTGGCCTACAAAGAGTTCCAGGAGCACAGCATAGGCCCTGAGAGCTTTTGACAGAGCTAAGGGAACTTTTCTATAAGAGTTCGTTTAAAGGGCATAGCTTGTGTAAGAACTTAATTTGTGCCACTTAAAAAAAAAACTTATTAAGAACTAAGGTCACAATCCTATACACACACTGAGGGTGCAATCCTATCCTGGGGTTAGGCCAGCAAAGTTTGGCTGGCACAAGGGACACCATAAAGCACATTTGGACCACTCTTGGAGTCAGAGAGGCCAGCACACAGATGTGCGCCATCCTCCTTGACTCCGAGAGTGGTGCAAACGTGCTTTATGGTGGCCCTTGTGCCGGCCAAACTTTGCTGGCCTAAGTGGGCTGGCCTAACTCCAGGTTAGGATTGCGCTCTTAACCTGGAAGTCAGTCCCATTGTACTCAATGGGGCTTACTTCTGAGTAGACATGCATGGGATTGTGCTTTAAGAACCGCCAAGAGTTGAATTTCGCTATCTTATGTGATATAGTCCTAACACATTGAGGAAAAATGTGAACTGGTTCTACTTCATAAAATCAAGAATGAGCTTCAGCTCAAATAGCTGTGCACATCTCTGAACTTTACTGCGAGGTTTCAGCTTAAATAAATACTTTTTTTTTTTTTGCACAAACTCTTCCAGATAAGCGAATGTAAAATCTTGTACCAGAAGATCTACATGTCATTTCTCTGCAGACTGGACAGTCGCTTTTTGATACATTGGGTTGCATCTTAATTACATAGCTATTAAGAAAAGCAGTGTGAAACAAAAGTGTTTTTTACATGGCCTGTTAGATGTGACAAGGAATGCAATGTGATTAGACTGGTAACCAATTTGAGCTTAATTTCAGAATCATGAGAGACGCTTAAAAACCCTCATTTACTTCTCCATTCTTTTTTTTTTATTTGCATTTTTTTTTCTTACTGTGCTGTGAAATTGTCTATGGATATGGCTAATAACCCTACTAAATAACCCTCTCATGAACAGGCTTTACGGGGTTTTCTAATTACTGTTTTAGGACTGCCATCCTCCTGTTGCAGCTTCTTCAAAAAAGTAAGTGGATACTTTGTCTTCTTCCTGATCTTTAAGGGTAAAATTTGGCTTTGGTCAGGTTGAGTCACTCCTTCTCCGAGATGGAGTTAAAAAGTGATAAGAACAAAGGGTTGCAAGCAGTAGTGTCAGCCTACCGGTACGCTGGGCGTGTCTTCCGGGTGAGCGGCAGCGCGATCGCTGCGTTCTGTTGCGTAACGGCAAGAGCTCCGTAAATGGATTTTTTTTAGTTGGTAAGGGAAATTTTTCAGTGGTGAAAGCAATTAGAAAGAACTGAGATTTGCACATTATGTAGGGACGCAGACCAAGGGAAAGGAATACATTTCATAATCCAAACAAAGTTGAGCAATTTTAAGACCTGGATGGTTCTGTGCTACAGTAACTCTGCATCGACTCCTCCTTGTCACTCGCACAGCCGTCCTATGTGCCTTCCATATCACGCTCCAATCTACACCCTGCTTTGGCCTCTCTGCCAGCAGAGTTGAGCTGGTGCCTGAGAGCCCAATCCTGAGCTGCATTGGAGCAGGCAGACCGGCAGGCCTGCACTGCATCCATCCAAAGGTGCTCAGGAGGCATCAGGAGCCTCCCTGGCGCAAGGTCATGTTCGTGCTCTTGCACCAGGGGAGGCTCCAGCCTCCCTATGGGTTCCTTGGATCTCCACTTGTGCAATTGCAGGCACATAACCCAGGTAGTCATGTGGCCTGAATCGGGGCCGCGCACCCTAGGGCCGAGGCCTTGGATGTGGCCTAATAGCCGCATTCCAGGCCCATCCCACCACCACCTGCACGCCCACCCCCCACCCTCGGCTGGTGCAGAGGTGGCTCAGTGCCCACGCTCCCAGGCTGACGCTACTGCTAGCATCGGCCTGGGAGCTCTAGAGCCGACACGGGTACTGGGCAGCGCCCCTGCATTGGCACTAGTGACGTAGCACCAATGCAACAAACTTTGTTGCATTGGTGCTAAGTAGGGCCCAGGATTGCACCCTCGTGTTTGAGCTATGTCAGTACAGTGTGCTTCCAACATTGCACCAGCATCTGTGGTATGTCCATCGGTGGGCAGGCTTTTACACTGGTGTTGTTGTCATTGCACCAGCATTTCTGGAGATACACTGGCCTATCTCAAGGATAGGATTGGATCTTACTCCGCCTGGTTCAACAAAGTAGGTCTTTCTTTCAAAATGCATAGGATGGCATTGCACATTTCCCATGGAAATGAACGAGGCTTTAAGAAAAAAAGATTCAGCTTTAGGAGAGGTTGTACTGTTGGTACATCTTTGTGAATAAACCACCCAATCCATGTGGGTTTGATATGGGGATTAACACTTTAATTTTAATTTTTATTTTTAAAAATGCATCTAGACTAGTGACGTGCGGTATGGGTGTGGCACGTGAGGCTGAACGGCCCCACCTCTGCTGTGATTATGCAAATACTGAGCAGCTGGAGCCCATGGGTTGTAAGTATTTTCAGGATCATGGCCACCATGTTGCTGCTCTAGATATATTCAAACATAAAACAAATGTTTTTTTGTTTGATTGTGATTCAGATAACAATTTACATAACCTTTATTTAGGCCCTTACATGATCTTTTTTTCTTCCTAGGGAGAGCATGGGAGTACAGGGTAATCCAGATCATGATTTTGGTATAGAGGTTATTTAACCTTTGTCTGTGCCATGGTTCCAATTTGTAACAAGGATCCTCCCTGAAGCTGCTGTTTGCCCTGACCAGGGTTCCCTAAAAATCAGTGCTCTCACACAGAACCTTGCCATTATTATTTATTTATTTATTTATTTAATTTATACCCCACCTTTCTGCCCATAGGCACCCAAGGCAGCTTACAACAAAAACAATAAAATACAATAAAATTTCACAATTTAACATTAAAAAGCAATAATTTAAAAACAATATTAAAACAATTAAAATTTAAAAACAACACCAAGCCCCGTGGATCATAAAATATAAGCAAGAGTATTTTTTTAAAAAAACCAGCCAGCCTGTCAACAATTATAAGCAGGACATGATCGTGCAGGAGCATCTTTCAGGCATTCAGTGGCGATGTCATTATGTTCGGAAATCCACGGCTCGGGTATTGGACTATCGTCCTGCTCTGAATGGGGTCGCACTTCCTCTGAAGGAGCAGGTTCGCAGCTTGGGGGTTCTCCTGGATTCACAGCTACACCTGGACTCCCAGGTGGCGGCTGTGGCCAGGGGAGCCTTTGCTCAGCTTCGGCTGATCCGCCAGCTGCGGCCGTACCTGAGCTGTGCGGACCTGGCCACTGTGACCCACGCCCTAGTGACATCTAGATTAGATTATTGCAATGCGCTCTACGTGGGGCTGCCTTTGAAGACGGTCCGGAAATTACAACTAGTACAGAACGCGGCGGCTCGGGTGGTTGCTGGAGCACGTCGGTTTGACTCTGTCGAGCCGCTGCTTCGGCGACTACACTGGCTGCCGGTTCTGTTCCGGGCCCAATTCAAAGTGCTAGTTTTGACTTTTAAAGCCCTTTACGGCTCGGGTCCGGGGTATTTGAGGGACCGCCTTCTTCCATATAATCCAACCCGTACTCTTAGATCATCTGGGGGGGCCCTCCTGACTGTGCCGCCACCAGGAGAAGTGAGAGGGGTGGCGGCCAGGAAGAGGGCCTTCTCGGTGGTGGCCCCCCAACTCTGGAACACCCTCCCCTTAGAATTGAGAACTGCTCCCTCTTTGTTTATATTTCGGCGGGGGCTGAAGACCTTTTTATTCCAAAAAGCTTTTAATTGTTGACAGGCTGGCTGGTTATTATAACCCACGGGGCTTGTTGTTTTTATATTGTTTTTAAATTTGTTTTTAATTGTGTTCTTAATTTTTGATTGTATTGTTTAATTCTGTTTTAATTGTTTTTAATTGTGAATTGTTATATTGTTTTTATATCTATATTGTAATGCCGCCTTGGGTGCCTTCGGGCACAATAAGGCGGGGTACAAATCTAATAATAAATAAATAAATTATGTCATTCCCAATTTCCTGTTCAGCCAGGGTCTGAGCTGTTCAGCCATTGCAGCCACACAGCTTATTGGGAGTGCTGGTCATGGCGCAGTAGCAGCGGTGTTATGCTGCCGGAACGCTGGGCGGGACATCTGGGTGATCGACAGCCCGCCCGTCGTGTTCCTCAGCATTACGCCGTTTGCGTAACGTACGCAAGTGGCGTAATTGGTTACGCAAATGGCATAACGCTGCAGAACGCGACGGGCAGGCTGTCGATCACCCGGATGTCCCGCCCAGCATTCCGGCAGCAGAACACCGCTGTGCAGTAGAGTTCTGTACCCGGAAGATGCATCCAGGGCTGGCCAACCCATGACACCAACTAAAATCAAGCGTGGAGTTCAGTGCAGGGGGCGGGGGAGTGGTGAACTAACAAAGGATGCCTCATCCCCTCTGACCTGCCACACATTATATCAGGCCTTCAACTGTTTTTGCACCATATAAATAAGTGAAGTATGAGACTGGAGACCCACCAACAATCCTGCCCCCCCATCCTGGGTCCAGCTCTGCCCTCACCTGCCTCATTTCCCCCTACCTCTTCCATCTTCACAACAACCCTGTGAGGTAGCAGCCTAAGCAGGGCTGGCCTTAGGAGCTGCAGGACAAGGCAGAGGCTGTGCAGGCCAGAACTCAGTTTTAATAAGGCAGAGCCAGCGGCGTCATGCAGCCGGAATGCTGAGCGGGAGGAACGGGTGAGCGGCAGCCCGCCCGTTGCATACCGCTCCGTTTCGCCATCTTCCCCACCCCCTGGGGGTGGGGAAGATGGCGAAACGGAGCGGTACGGAACGGGTGGGCTGGCGCTCACCCGTTCCTCCCGCTCAGCGTTCCGGCTGCATGACACCGCTGGGCAGAGCCATTTTGGATTGGATCCCAGCCCTCTCTTGGAGCGTCTGCCGCAACTCCCAAAGTGAGGCTTTGCTACCCCATTTGGGTCCCAACCCACAGGTTGAAGAACACTATTCTACATCATAAAAATAAAGCGGAAAAGTTTTCCTTCCAGGGCAATTATTGGGCATGATGGAGGGAAGTAATCCAGATTAGGACTGCAATGGAGCAAAGAGTTAGATCCCCTTGCCACTCCCAGTCTGGAATCCTGCCCCTGACCATAGCTGATATTTGCAGGGAGGTCAATGTAGTGGTGATGGTGGGGTTTAATGTAGTGCATATTTTGGCCTTTGTGGAAACTCTATTTCTTCGTAGGAATTAGCGATGGGATCTGCAAATTGAGAAGGGTAACGCTGGGTGGGACTTACGCGGGACTTCCACATGATTGGCTGCCCGTCCGCAGCGTTCCGCGGCTGCCCTGGCCTCAGGGGGGCTGCCCCTGGTTGGCGCGCCCCACTGCTGCTTGCCCAGGCACCCGGCGTGCCCCCCCACCCATCCTCCGCAGCGAGCAGGATCCCCCCTGAGGCCAGGGCACCCGCGGAACGCTGCGGACGGGCTGCCAATCATGTGTAAGTCCCGCCTAAGTCCTGCCCAGCGTTCCCCTTCTCAATTTGCAGATCCCGTCGCTGGTAGGAATACAGTATAATATCTGGAATTGTTGACATCACACACTAACCTTTTTTTGATGTTCCATATCTACAATGCATAGTTCCATCTTCAGCCCCTGTACCCATATGAAAATTTTGGCCATATAAATTATGGACAGATGACCACAAAGGTTTAAGGGGCTCCCACACAACCACAATCAGCCATTGATTAGCCTAACCCCCACCCACACGTTGTTTTTAAATTCAATCAATCAATCGATCAGCAGGTACTTATATACCGCTTTTCAACACGGAAGTTCACACAGTGGTTTACAGGCAAATAGTAATAATAAAATTAAATGGCTCCCTGTCCCAAAGGGCTCACAATCTAAAAAAAGGCAGACCACCAGCAACAGCCACTAGAAAGACTGTGCAGGGGTGAAGAGGGACAATTACTCTCCCCCTGCTAAATATAAGAGGAGCACCACTTGAAAAAGTGCCTCTTGCCCAGTTAGCAGGGGTAGATTGTTTTAAGCATTTTAAGCACTCACCCTGTGACTCGATACTCTCCCCGAATCGCATTGTAAATCTCTACACACGAACGTAGAACACAAATCCCTGTACATCAGCCACTGGGAATGTGAAGTCATGGCTGTGGAATCTCACAATGTGATTAAGGGTGCAATCCTAACTTGCACTGGAACGGCAAGGCCGGCAGGTCTGCACAGTATCCAGCGCAAGTTGGGAGTTGGCTGGAGCCTCCCTGGGGCAAGAGGCTATGAAAACACTGCGTTTTGACAATGTCCCCATGGCAGATCTGCTCCAGATCTTGATGAACAGACGTGGATGGGCACTTCATCCAAAAAATGAATGAATGAATGAATGAATGAATGAATGAATGAAAGGTTATCCACACATGTTGACAGGGAGTAAATACATGGGGAAAGTACATAAGGTACATCTGGTCTTGATGCCTTTAAGAGGGGATTGGACAGATTTCTGGAAGAAAGGTCCATTGTGGGCTATAGGCAATGATGGGTTGTAACCTCCTTACATTAGTAGTAGGCTACTTCAGAGTACTGGGTGCAAGGGAGTGGCAACAGGATCCAAGCATCTTGTTGTCTCATGCCTCCCTGGGGCACCTGGTGGGCCGCTGTGAGATACAGGAAGCTGGACTAGATGGGCCTTTGGCCTGATCCAGCAGGGCTCTTCTTATGTTCTTATGTTCTTACATGGCACTGTTGATCAAGGTACATGGCACTTTCCTGAATAACATAAGCAAAGACAGGTACTTGCCCCAATTTGCTTACAGTATATGTGGGCAGCACCATTCCTAACCAGCTCTGGAATAGGCAGGCCAGCTCACCTGCACTGCATCTTAACCACGTTAGCAGTTCAGTGCAGGGCAAGGGGAGATTTTGCCCCCAGGGTAAGCTCCAGCCAGCCCTATGGGGCTGCTTGGATCTGCACCAACAAAATAGGCACAAGTACATGCAGCCAGGAGTGGCCCGAATTGAAGATGCCCAGCCTGGGGATGGGGGTTAGGGTATAGCCCAACAGCCGTGTCCCGTCTCCATCCCCCTCTCTGCCCATGGCGTGACCCCATTACCCCCTGCCTCCTGCACACCCTTGGCGCAGCACTGCGCCGGCAGAACTAAACTGGCGCATGGCTGGTACAGCTGACGGGTGCAGCTGCGCACATACGCCAGCACTGCTGCTTGCACTGGCCCAGCAACTAAATGGGGCTTACGGCATGCTTGTGACAGTACTGGTCCAGCACAAGAGCTCTGCACAGGTGCAATGCCAAGTTAGGATTCCACCCTCAAACTGAGGACAGTTCTGTATTACAGTCTCTTCATTGTAGCCAGTGTGCCAACTGGAGTGCACATGCACAGGTGGCGGGGGGGGGGAGAGGATGAATGTAATGGAGAGAGAGCGAAATCCTCAACCCATTTTTTTTTCCAGAATAGTGGCACAGACTTCATTGCAAATACATGGGGGTTGGGTGGAGATTGTTGCGGGAAACTTCTGTTGGCACCCAAATGCTTAATTAGAAATCCATAATAAATATATCTGGTTCCAAAGCAATTGCTTCCTGGAATAAAGGAAGCAAATTGACAATTTGAATCCAGTCATGCTCTTTCTCGTCTCCCTCTTGATCACGAACCATAATTAGAGCCCTCAAATAAAATTACATTTGTGAGATTGCCTGAAAAAAAAGTAGCCTCAGAGGCTTTATCTGCAAAGAGCAGACTGTTATCATTCACACCACAGCCTATATTCCTGTCTTTGGCATTCCAGGGGCAGAAAAGTAATTACATTATCTGAATTCACAATCTAATTCAAATTTAATAGCCAGGAAAATTAGGCTCAGGTCAATTCTGTTTATAAAAGATAGTTTCCAAAATTCAGTAATTATTTGGCAAAGATCTGTGTAGGTCCCACTGAGGACACAATCCTAACCTGGATTTAGGCCAGCACAGTTAGGCCAGCAAAGTTTGGCCTGCACAAGGGACACCGTGAAGCGCATTTGGACCACTCTCAGAGCACAATCCTAACCTGGAGTTAGGCTGGTACGGTTAGGCCAGCAAAGTTTGGCCAGCATAAGGACCACTGTAAAACACATTTGGACCACTCTCGGGGTCAGGGAGGATGGTGCATGTCTGTTTGCTGACCTCTCTGACTCCAAGAATGGTCCAAACATACTTTGCAGTATCCCTTGTGCAGGGCAATCTTTGCTGGCCTAACTCCACGTTGGGATTGTGCCCTCTGTTTTTGCATGAAATGCAATAAAAGAGCCCTCCTGTAAACTTCCTGTAAACCTTACTTGTTGCTGCTATTTGAATTTCCTCCCCAGATTAAAAGCCCATCTAGTCCAGCTGTCATGACCCAACACTCGGACCCCTCTCTAGCAGAGAAAGGATCTGGTGGTTTGAGCTCGGAGAGGACTGAGTGGAGGGATTGCCTTAGAAGAAGCTTCTGAAGTTGTTGTTTTTTTTCCCTTGGGCTGCAAAGGAGAATGGCCTTAGAGAACTCGATCCAGGCACTTCACTGAAGCTAAGCATGCCAGAGTTTGGCCAGTATCTGCACAGATGACTGCCTTGGAACCCCATAGACAGAAGGTTGAAATGTCCTGGGAAAAGAGGGTGTCAGGTCACCCTGCAAAAGGGGGACAGAGGGTGCAGGACATAACTATGCCTCCTCTAACCTGCCCTTCAGGGGCAAATCTCCAGAACCATATGCAGCTCAGGGAAGCACCCCTCCACTACACCACCACATTCAGGGGCAAAATGAGACTTCCCAAGCCTGCCAGACCTTGTGCCTCCAAAGTAGGGTGCCTTTTGAATCGCAGAGAGAAATAGGGTGGGGATGCTGTTGCTGGGGGGGATAGAAACTGGCATGTGCCATCACCATCATATCCACCCCTCCTGCATCTTCCATGCCCCCTTTCCCACCCAGCCTCCAGCTTGACCAGCACAGGTAGGCCTACCCAGAGGAGTAACACCTCAATCTGTTGCCCGGGGTAGTCCCATCACAACATCACACGACGTCATGACATCGTTGCCCCAGCTTCTCCCCAAGGTTGAGTCTTTGCATGCCTCCTTCCAGCTTCGGTGAAGGCTGGGACGAGGCTCTGCAAAGCCTGCAGTGCCCTATCCTCAGGGAGAACATGGCTGACCGGTTCAGGAAGTCATGGGAGCGTGCAGGCTCTTGCAGCTGCGGCTGGAGGGATTTTGCCCCAGCGGCAGCTCCAATGCACCCTGGTGAGAGGCGTTCCCATGGGTTCCTGACTTGGGAAGCCGGGGGCACCTGGGCTCTTGCAGCCTTGGCTGGGACGAAATAGTCTAAGCTGCAGCAGTGAGTGCACTCCCCCTCGCTTCCTGACTTGGGAACCCACCGGAAAGCCTGCCCACCTGGGCATTCACAGCCATGACTGGCGCGGAATCTTTCAAGCTGAGACTGAGAGGGGTGTGTGTGTGTGTGTGTGTGTGCCTATTGCTTCTCGACTGGGGAAGCAATTGAGCACACACGCTGGCGCCCCCCCCCTCCAGTGGCATCCATGTGCTATATAGTGCCCCAGGGCAGATTCGCCACTGGGCCTACCCAAGCCACTTAGCATTGTAGAGGCTTTTGTTCCCATGAACAGGGTAATATACTGGCAAAGAACAGCAAGAATCCAGGAGAGTCTACAGCACCATGGACAGCTCAGAGTCTACAGCAGAAAGACACTGCTTTGTGCCACATGGACATGGAAGTCCCTAGATAAGAGTAGACCAGCGGTTTTCAGCCTTTCTCATATCGTGGAACACTGATACGGCACTGAAATTGTTAAAAAGCGCCATTCTTTTTCTGACACACCATGCTGCCGGTGGGGAGCTCACATCTCCCAATAGCCGAACCAATAAATGACCCTCCCCAAACTGTAACTATTTGCAGGACTAGTGGATAGGGTTACCAGATACAAACTGGGAGAGTACCTAAACCTTTAACCATTGTATAGAAGAGGGAATTTCGGCAGGTGCAGCTCATCATGGAAGGGTTTCAAAAGCTGCATCTGCCAAAATTCCCTCTTCTATACAATGGTTAAAGGTATACCGTAGGCACTCTGTCCCAGTTTGTATCTGGTAATACAATGCAGGGCATTCCTGTACCCCCCACCCTCCCTGCAGGACCCCCACTCACCAAGGAGAGTGCCTGTGGTGCCACGCACCAAGTATGACACCTGGAGATAGTTGGTGGCTGATGACATCATGGCCAGCTGCTTCAAAGGCAGGTGTGAGGGCACAAAATAAAGTTGCTCTGCTAGCCCCACTGACGCACAGCCCATAGAGATCCCAGCCGCAGCAGGAGGCGATATGCTCACTGTGCTGGTGAGGGTCCCCCCCCCAAAGTGTGGGGCTTGATGTGATGACATTGGTCACATTGACTTAAGGCTGACTGTTTGTGTGCAATTATTTAACTCCCACTTTTTCCTGCCACCCTTTTAAGTGTCCTCCAACCCCAAGGGAATTAATACTAAAAACTCTTATTTTGTAGAATGAACAATAACATTGCTTGAATGCTAAGAAAATTGAATCTAGGTCTATAATGAATCTAGGGCAGTTTTTTACTATCTATTCTATCCTGACCCCGGGGGGGAGGGGAGATGAAAACAATTTGAATGAAAAATCCAGGCTGTGCTTTAGCACCCCATTGCAAGGATGTGATCACATAGCTATTCTGGATTGGTTTACAAAATCGTATTATCCTTATTTAAGTGCTAAGCCATAAAGTTGTCATTCTTAGCCCGGGACAGCATTTTTTTTTTTGCCAAATTTGTAAGCAAATGTGCTTCTTCCAACTCAGAAGGATGTTGTAATATGCAAATGAGAGGTTTATTTAGTGTGTGGATAAACAAGCTTTTTAAGTCCTCATTCCTGCTAACATCTTAACAGCTGTGCAGTTTCTTACAAAATATGTTTTATCGTTTCAAGAAATGCTGTTAACCTCGCAGTATTAAAACTGAATGAACAAGGCCTCTTGGACAAATTGAAAAACAAATGGTGGTACGACAAAGGAGAATGTGGCAGCGGGGGAGGTGACTCCAAGGTTAGCCTCCATGTCACCAAAGCGGGTAAACAGTATGTAGAGTAATTGGCGCATCTGCTGGGGTCTCATCCTGCCCTGAAATCCTTAACTGTGTCCCATGGCATTGCTAGAAAATGAAAAAAAATCAAAGTCCAGATGTGTGCAATTACTGTCAAAGCAAAAATATTTGCATTCTTTCAAAAATGTACGTTTTTCAAGGCTCACTGATTAGCGTGAGTGCAAATTCTGGGGGTTTTTTTTCTCATCCATGTAAAGTTAGAAGTAGCCAGTGATGAGGGCAGTCTGGAGGAGGCTGGCCAGCCTGTGATCCTAAGCAAAGCTGCTGGAAGGGAGGAGGCCCAGTGGATAAAGGTAGAAGTTCACAGTAAATCCCATGAAGCAGAAATACAACATAAAGAGAAGGTGGAACGCACTTGAACTTCATCTTAATTTTAACCCTAATAATCATATAATACTAATACCGGTATTTATATAGTGCCTTCCTTGGTCATTGGATTGCTGCTTTGACTTTAATTCAAGGCAATTCATGTAGGCAAGCTTTTTTCTAAACCCCGAGGGTTTTTTTTATAAGTAACAGAGAGGTTCTAATCTTTCAAGAATGGCTACAATCAGTAGTGCTATCCAGCCGGTACACTGGGCGGGACTTACGTTTGATCGGCAGTCCGTCCGTTGCATCACGCCGCGTTCTGCTGCTTTCCTGCTTCCCGGGCGGGGAAGACGGCGAAACAGAGCAGTACGCAACGGGCGGGCTGCCGCTCACCCGTTCCTCCCGCCCAGCGTTCCGGCTGCATGACGCCGTTGCTTCCCCAAATTCTCACGGCACACCTGCAGACCATTTTCAGCATCCCAGTGTGCCATGGCACAGTAGTTGAACATGGCTGGTTTAGAGGGTTTCTTCTCAACACACATCAGAACTACAAATGTAACATAAATTTTAAAAGCCCACAATACCGGCAACCAGTGCCCTCCACGCTCAGCCCAAGGCCCCTTGTAATGGCTTACCTCTGGTGCTGGAGGTGCCTAATAGCACCTTTTGCAACAAAAGGGCAAGCGGTACATTCGCTAAGGCCCACTGGATCGGGACCTAAATTGCTTAAGTGATGCATTGCTTTAATACTGAGATAGGGTCAGCTAGGGGATGATGGATGGGCGATGCTATCCCACCTGGTTCCTCCGTTTAAAACAAAGTAGGGAACACTCTGGGACCCGGTGTCTTAAACCCTGGCAGCCTTTCGTTGGACAGCCAATGCCTATTGCAAAAGGACTGCACAAGCCAATAGTTTTGGGTTCACAGTAATTGCACGCAACTTGTTCGAAGCTCTCCGCAGCAGTATGTGCCCGTTACCTGAAGCGATGGAGCAGGTCCCAGTTGCGTGTCTGTCTCTAACCCTGGGCCTACCGCACACGACATCACAGCCACTGTGGCCTCCGCTCCGTCACTTTGCAATGCGATTCTATGTAGTTTTGCTTGAATAACATAAAATAACATATATAATGTTATTTATGTTATTTTCCACGTGAAGAACTCCTGTAAACCTTGCCGTTTTGAAACTCAGTGAGGCAGGCGTCTTAGACAAGCTGAAAAACAAATGGTGGTACGATAAAGGTGAATGTGGACCCAAGGACTCTGGAAGTAAGGTCAGTTGCTGCAGTTCGGGACCTACTGTTGTGTGCACAAAGGGAGTGAATGGTCACCGAGGGATGGAGATGAATGAGCTATAGAAGGGGCAGCAGGTTGAAAAGACTCTCTGCCAATGCGGAGAGAGGGGGAGAGCAGCGTTGTCATTCAGCCGGAACGCAACGGGCGGGCTGCCGCTCACCCGTTTCTCCCGCCCAGCGTTCCACGGGGGCGGGGAAGACGGCAAAACGGACCGGAACGCAACGGGCGGGCTGCCGCTCACCCGTTTCTCCTGCCCAGCGTTCCACGGGGGCGGGGAAGACGGCAAAACAGACCGGAACGCAACGGGCGGGCTGCCGCTCACCCATTTCTCCCGCCCAGCATTCCGGCTGAATGACAATGCTGGGGGAGAGCTTATATTTTCCCCCAAGATGCAATTTGAGTCATGTTCCCCATCTATACTGTATAGCTCTACGTTCAATACCAGCTTCGTCTCAGAAGCTAACCTCGACGCAAAGCCTCTACAGTGCGTCGAAATGACGCTGAGGCTTATATGTGGTTGAGTTTCAAAGAGCACAGAAGTGCCATGGTTGTGGAACACCCACTGAATATGACTCTGAGTGCAATCCTAACCTGGAATTAGGCCGGCATATTTAGGCCAGCACAAGGGCCACCATAAAGTGCATTTGGACCACTCTCGGAGTCAGAGAGGCCAGCACGCCATCCTCCCTGACTCCGAGAGTGGTCCAAATGTGCTTCACAGTGTCCCTTGTGCTGGCCAAACTTTCCTGGCCGAACTGTGCTGGCCTAACTCCAGGGTAGGACTGCACCACCCTTAGGCTAGCACAGCTGACCGAGCTTAGGAACTCCAGTGAGATTTTAAGAAGTATGATGTTGTATGTCATGAAATACCTCTGATCATAGAGAGAGAGGTATTTGTCTTTCCCTCACTGTTTAGCAATGACAGTTTGTCCCTGCTTGTGCCAAAGGACAGTTGGGGTGTCTTCCATATAAGTGTAAAAGAATAAAAGAATAACTTTGTAAAAGAATAGGTGCCTACTCTTTGGCACCTGTTCTTATACAAAGTCATGGCACTATTCTTTTTACAAATTAAGCCCTGTCCTGTCTCTGTCAACATTTTGGAAACTTAACCGATTTCAAGGCAGAAAAAATGCTACACACAGAGAGAAAGGCCAGGAGAAAACACTTCTGCATGCTAATATCCCATTGTCTCTGTAAAGCTGGACCTGAGCAAACATTAATTTGAATACTTAATAAATGTACTATAGCTTCAAATTAAACTTTTGCAACATTTAATCATCATGATGGACAATTTCTGCACAGCTAAGAAGAAGAAATCAATTGTTACTCTTAGTTGTAAAAAATATGACCTGTGGAAAGACAAAGTTAATTTATTACTCATTTAGTAGTATAGCAATATACAGTTTTAAGCCAAATCCTGGAAAAAAAAAAAGATGATTAGCCTAAAGTATCCTAATAATAATTTTAAAAAAAAATCACACACAGCTTTTTAAAATTTTGAAATGTCAAGCTTGCAATTAATTCTATTCCCAAGCCAGACATACCAAAATGAGCAGGAAATTGTTGCAACATGACTTCACACTATGGAAGGAATAAACTGGTTACAAATACTTCTTTAACACTACTGTGAAAGCAATATTCATGTGGTTATCTTGGACTACTATCTTGTAGTCCAAAAGTTATTTTGGACTACAAGCCTGTTGTTGTTTTTTAAACATTTATTACAAATCAAATAATTAATATACGTTTTATATTAATATAATAATTAATATACGTCCCTGCATCATTAATATACGTTTTAAATTGGGCACAACACTCCAGACAAAATCAGGCATGCTGAAGACTCCTGGTTAAACCCCATGGTCCCAGTCCAGACAATGCTCTCCCATTGCATTTGCATATGGGCCTGTGCATGGTGCAACAGGACTGTTTTCTGGCTGCTTTCCCAACCTACAGGTCCCTTTCCTTCCGCACTGCACCACACTGCAAGGGCCTTTTAAAACTGAAGGCATTAGCCCTACCTTTTGCACTATGGTAGGGAGAAGACGATCCTTGTGTCCAGAGACCTTCCTGCACATATTTAGGTCAGCCCTCAGAGCTTGTGCTATTTATGCCAGGAATAACACATTTGCTTGAGCTTTTAAAAATGATTTCAATGTAATCACATTTTTTTTTTAAAGAGTGCAATCCTAACCTGGGGTTCGGCCGGCATAGTTAGGCCAGCAAAGTTCGGCTGGCACAAGAGACACCATAAAGTATGTTTGGACCACTCTTGGAGTCAGAGAGGCCAGCACACAGACATGCGCCGCCACCCCTGACTCCAAGAGATCCAAACACACTTTACGGTGGCCCTCGTGCCAGCCTAACTCCGGGTTAGGATTGTGCCCTTAATGTCGTAATTGAAAGACTGGCCCGGGTTTTTGGTTCAAATCAACATATAACTTTATACATTTAGTAAAAAGAAAAAAGAAATGGGTCACTGATTTTGGTGTGTGCAAACAATAAGTTTTAAATGAGCCCTAACAGCTCCATGCTCAGCTTGCCATTAAATGCTACTTCTCAGAAAGAGGATAGATGTGTTTTATTGACGCCACAGCTCATAGCAGTAGACTATTATGCATAGCCCTTTGTTGCCCAGGGACTAGTTACATCCTAAAAGTATTGGTTAAACATTTGTACTGTTTTGCAATGTTTCTTAGGAAGATCTGACTCTAAGCAAAAAAATGTTTGTCTATATGTTTTTTGTTTTGCAAATCTAGACAGGCCCCCTTATCTTGAAGACCTATGTCAATAGCAGTCTGTTTCCTTTTTCCTACTTATTTTCTGTCAACCTATTGCCAATCTCTCTGTGGTTTTCGTACTGTTTGGTACTTGCTTGCTTTGCAGGCTCATGTGGCTTCTGTGATTTGATACCGTCCGTTCTGTTTCCCCAGGACAAGACGAGCGCCCTGAGTCTCAGCAACGTCGCTGGTGTCTTCTACATTCTGGTTGGAGGCCTGGGCTTGGCTATGCTGGTGGCCTTGATAGAATTCTGTTACAAATCCAGGGCAGAGGCGAAGAGAATGAAGGTGGCAAAGAGTGCACAGACTTTTAATCCAACTTCCTCGCAGAATACCCAGAATTTAGCCACTTATAGAGAAGGTTACAACGTATATGGAACCGAGAGTGTTAAAATTTAGGGGTAGGACTTAGGGCCTACTACAGTGAGTGGGTGAAGCATCATCATCATCTTGTCATGCGGTGTTGTGACCTGTCTGTCCAGTGGTGGTACCTGCTTGCTTCTCAAGAGAGCTTCCTTTTTTGGAAAACTTTCGGAAAATTAATTTTGGCTGCAGATGTTTAGTATACTTACTCACATGTCGCTAATAGACATCTGCATTGCAAGGGTTTTGAGATTTATTTTTTTAAATGCATCAATATATATACACATGTATATATTTGATACCATGACTTTTTTTTATAGAAGAAATAAATCAGGGTCATTTATCAATAGTTTGGCAGTTTAGATTTTGCTGAGAAAAATCTAAAGTTCTTGACAAAGGGAGCAGGCCAAATCGGATTCCTTGATAGACCTACTCAGGAAAGGGGGATTTAGGAAAAAAAAATATAATAGTCCCAATAGGTTTTATATATGGAGTAGGACTGAGGGCACAATCCTAACCTGGAGTTGGGCAGGCACAGTTAGGCCAGCAAAGTTTGGCTGACACGAAGGATACCATAAAGTATGTTTGGACCACTCTCGGAGTCTGAGAGACCAGCACACAGACGTGCGCCATCCTCCCTGACTCCAAGAGCGCAATCCTAACCTGGACTTAGGATGGCACAGTTAGGCCAGCAAAGTTTGGCTGACGCAAAGGATACCATCAGTGGTGTCATCCAAATGATTTAGGAACAGGTACTCACTTTTGATTGGCACTTGTTGGGGTCCGCCCACTGGAAGTGACGTCATAAGCCGCAAGTGATGTCATGGCATCACTGCCGCTGCTGCCGCCGCCACCACGCTGCCTGCCTGCCTGCCTCCTCACAGAAAGTGCAGGCAACGGCTGCAGGCATGCAGTATGCATGCGCAGCTGCTGAGCCAACCAGCCGACGGGGCCAGCTTTGAGTGGGCGGGGCCAGCTCAACTTCTAGGAACCGGTACTCACGTAGTGATGCGTAGTGGGTGCATGACATCACTGGATACCATAAAGTATGTTTGGACCACTCTCGAAGTCAGAGAGGCCAGCACACAGTGGTCCAAATGTGCTTTATGGTCGCTCCTTGTGCTGGCCAAACTTCACTGGTTTAGCTGATGCTGGCCTAACTCCAGTTTAGGATTGCACTCTGAGAGGGGATATGATAGCACTCTTCAAATATCTGAAGGGCTATCATAAGGAAGAAGGGACAAATTTGTTCTCATCTGCCTTTGACAGTAGAATAAGGTCCAATGGGTAGAAACTGCAAGAGAGGAGATTCCGGCTGGACATCAGGAAGAATTTCTTGACGATAAAGGCAGTTCGACAGTGGAACAGATTGCCGAGGGTGGTGGTAGATTCTCCCTCACTGGAGACCTTCAGGCAGAGGCTTGACAGGCACCTGCTGGAGATGCTCTAGGAGGATTTCATGTTACAGGCAGGGGTTGGACTAGATGACCTTGTAGATCCCTTCCAACTGTAGGGTTCTATGATTCTATGCTCTGCAGAACAAAACCAGTGAGTGTGAGTACATCACAATCAACAGTCTACCGTCTTCAGCTCTCTTAAAGCCAAACTACACATTACAAGGAATATGCAATATGGTCCTGTGTTTTTTATTTTTAGAAATAAAAGCATGGGGGGACCATGACATAGGGGGAAACTGAGCAGACTTCAGGGGCTTTGTTCTTGCTGCCATTCTGATCCCAACCATGCCCCGCTTTGATTATTGGGGGGGGGGGGAGTTTCCACAGAACTTTTAATTCATTACATGGAAGCTGTTTTTCCCAATAAAAACAGCATGCTGCCGGGGGGCGGGGAGAGTCATAAGTGATCTTGAAACTGCAGTAAGGACAAAGTGCTAACCACAGCTTCCACCCCCACCTGATGTTTACAAAAACAAAACCCACAGGGCCGTGTTACGCATTCCTCATACCATGTAGTTTGGCAATTTAAAACTGCAGTGGGTTAAGTTAGTCATGCCTAACTTGTTTCCGTCTTAATGGTGCCTAGTCAGGGTCCATGGTGTTTGGTGTTTGGTCCTCTTCAGTCTAGAAAAAAGGCGCCTGAGGGGGGACATGATTGAGACATACAAAATTATGCAGGGAAGGGATAGAGTCGACAGAGGGATGTTCTTTTCCCTCTCTCAAAACACCAGAACCCAGGGGCATCCGCTAAAACTGAGGGTTGGGAGAGTTAAAGCAGATAAAAGGAAGTACTTTTTTACCCAGCGGGTAGTTAATCTGTGGAACTCTCTGCCACAAGAGGTGGTGATGGCATCTGGTCTAGATGCCTTTAAGAGGGGATTGGACGGATTTCTGGAAGAAAAGTCCATTGTGGGCTATAGGCCATGATGGATTGTGCAACCTCCTTACATTAGTAGTAGGCTACTTCAGAGTACTGGGTGCAAGGGAGTGGCAACAGGATGCAAGCATCTTGTTGTCTCATGCCTCCCTGGGACACCTGGTGGGGCCGCTGTGAGATACAGGAAGCTGGACTAGATGGGCCTTTGGTCTGATCCAGCAGGGCTCTTCTTATGTTCTTATGTTCTTATGCCACCCTCTTTTTCCACTCTCAGAGTCAAACGAGACGTCATGCTGGAGATCTGCGTTTGTAGCACCTAGGGTAGTTTTCCTTTTGTAAAGGCAGCAGCAGGTTATTTGGGTCAGAGCCTGAGTGAGGCTCATCCCTTTCCTCCATGCTAATTCCCTGACTTACATGCCCCTGTCCGAAGATACTGTTAATTGTGGAGTGGGAAACCGACAGGCACCATTTGGTGATTGTCAGGTTTCCGAGGCCTCCAAGGCTAGCTGAAGCTTTAGGAGGCGAACTGGATCACAGTCATGGCAGGGGAGAAAGGGTTGGTCCCTCCCAACATGGCCTCAGTCCAAATTACTCCCCAGGGCTGCTTTTACAAGAAGAATGTTACGCTTGCAATCCCAGTGACCCATCTGCAACATACGGTTGAGCTCGAGTCATTTTTCTCTGCTGTTTGTCTTTCAACAGCGCAGTCTAAATAGTTACGTGGGGTAATGACATTTTGAGGGGCCCCAGTGAGGTGCTTGGCTCTCATGTGGCACCTTCTTTGGCAGGGCCAGCCTTAAGCCAAATGGCATCTTAAGCCAAATGTGACCAATGTCATAAGATTGGACTCACACTTTGGGGGCCCCCATACCAGTGCAGTGAGCATATTGCCTGTTGCTATAGCCAGTATCCCTATGAACTCTGTTAGGGGGGTGAGCAGAGTAGCTTGACCTTGGGCCCACCCACCTGCCTGTGCAAATTGGGCCTCCTGGAAGCAGTTGGCCATGATGTCATCAGGTCACCACCAACTATTTTTGCTTTCATGGTAAGTGGGGGCTCCTCTAGGAGGGTTCATGGAGCTGGCCCTGTTTTTTGGGCAGGTCTCTAGGACCACCCCTGCTTCTTTAGGTTTCCTCTTATTTTGGGCTACAGTATGCGCATACTTGTTAGGGACGTGGTGGTGCAGCGGGTTAAACCGCTGCTGCTGGGCTTTCTGACCGGAAGGTTGGGAGTTCAAGACTGCGCGACAGAGTGAGCTCCCGTCACTTGTCCCAGCTCCTGCCAACCTAGCAGTTCAAAAGCATCTAAATGCAAGGAGATAAATAGGGACCACTTCGGTGGGAAGGTAACAGCATTCCGTGCGCTATGGCGTAGAGTCATGTTGGCCACATGACCACGGAAGCTTGTCCTCGGACAAAACACCGGCTCTACAGGCTTTGAAATGGAGATGAGCACCGCCCCCTATAGTCAGTCACGACTAGACCATTCGGTCATGGGGAAACCTTTACCTTTACCTTTATGTGCATACTTGCATATGCATGTTATTGAACTGATGTGCCCCCATGTTACTATGCACAGGAGTGAAAAGTCAGAAGTTGATGCTATCAAAAAAGCAGCTCAGATTCTCGTACTCTAGAACAATGACCTCGAAGACAATCCATCTCCATGACGATGGTATGATCATCAGATCCAGATCTGGGGAAGAGTTTGCTGCTTTTTAGATGCAGATGTCTGGGAGCCATTTTTCTGCAAGGCAACCCTGCCCATTGTGGTTGCATCTTTCCTACACAACCCCCTAAGCACATGGGATCACCTAGGGAGAAAAAGCTTCCTCTGGGCTTCAGCTGTGCCTGAAGGATGAACATTTTATTTAGGATGTGCATGTCAGTATTGCAATGGCTGAAGCATTTATACAGACTTTAAGAGAGTTAGGCGGCAACCTAGGCACGCTTTTCCTAGGGTAAGTCCCACTGAACACAGTGGGACTTCCTTCAAGTAAAAATGCTCTATAAAATCATAGCAGCATATTAGGGGCTGGTTCGCATGCCATGCATACGCAAGGTGGCATATCATGTCTGCAGGGTGGTGGTGTGGAGGTATCTCACCCCACCCCCATGTGTGTTTGCAGCAGCATATGATGTGGCCAGCTGCTGTGCGCATACACTCTGCGCACATGTTCACATGGTCCGTCCCCCTCTAAAAAGTGGAGGAAAAAGTCATGGGAATTAGGTCTGTGCATGTGTGGGAGTTTGCACTTTAGAACCTCCACCACATGCTACGAAATTTGCAAAGTGCATTGCCACTCTGTTGCCATGCGCCCTGAATACCTGGCCAGGAAAGTGTGTGAACCAGTTCAAAATACTTTAGTGATGCTCCATAAAGCAGTAATGTATTTTAATAATAATACCCAAAGCAATGATTGGTAGAGATTTGAGGGGGGGGGAATCAATTCAGAACTTAGCTATGAAGGTGTAAATGTGAAGCACTGAAGCAGAAGTTATATTTTGCCACCTCAGATGGATTTAAAAGGAAAAGCATTATTATATAATGCTTTTCCTTTTAATAATATAATGCTTTTATTATTTATTATAATAATATTATTTAAATAATATAATGCTTTTCCTTTTAATAATATAATGCTTTTATTATTTATAATAATATTATTTAAATAATATAATATTTAAATGATATAATGCTTTTATTATTTATATAGCGCTGGAGCGCACGACGCTGTACAATCGGCGAAGTGTGTCAGTCAAATAACAAGCCCCTGCCCCAAGGAGATTACAGTCTAAAGGCACAGCCAATACAAAACAGAGCCATACAATACAGAACAAACACAGCATGACCAGAGAATGACATGTGGTCATTATAGCTGGAGCACTCCAAAGAATAGGTGGGTCTTCAGGAGGGGGATGAAGAAAGTGAGGGTGGGGGCTGGGTGCGCTGGAGAGTTTTAGATTATTTTGCAGAGTTTTGCCTTGCCCAGTGATCCGTTACTGTTTTCTGCCAGAAACAACTGCAAAGGGAACCTGATTTCAAGCTCTTCTCAAAAGATTTGCTCCACCTGGGCAAGGATTTTAAGGTTGCAAACAGGCTAATGCAAGAGATCTATGAAGGCCATCCAGGTTTCTTCTTGGTCTTTTCCATCAGCAGAAGCATCACAGCAAGACTGCCTTGCGCAAGCTGCTACACTGGTTTCGAAACATCACTGTGAAAAGCAGTGGGACAGCTTGTACAAATGAGCACTGCTGAGAGCTGGGATGCACAGCGAAGGGATGCATATGTACATACCTTGAGTATGTGAACCTAGGAAAGAGGTCCACAATCATGCACATACGTGTGTGTGTAATTCCCATTTCTTTCCATGAAAATTGAGCAGCTTTGTGCAAGATGGCAGTCACTGGGATCTGGAAACCTTTCCCAGCGACAGTAAAATCAATTGGGTTTTTTCCTCCAAAAATCCTTGCGCCATGAATCAAAAAGCACATGAAAAATATGGCCATTTTTTTTTACTTAGAAGCCTGGACAGGAGTCTGGCGTGTATTTGTGTGTGCCCATGCTTTGCACAACTCACTTTCCCCTACCTGGTCCAAATGCGTTTTTGTCCCCAGCCCCACCTTGCCCTCCATTTCTTTTTGGCTGTCTTACTCTTGTTGTCTTCTATGTTCGTCTCTGAAAAACTGAAAACTAACCCAGGAGATTTTGGGATCTTCTTAAAGTGACTCAGATTTGCATTATTCCAATTGCAGCATTTATGGTTCTTCTTTGTGGCCTCTGTGCAGTCCCAGCATTCTGGATTCCACGGTGGGGAAAGCCTTTCTCCTGAGCAACAGTGCTTTATCCTTCGCATGTCCAAGCCAGAACATTTTGGAATTCATGGAGCTACACCGTCCACTGGGCCATGTGCCAGGCTGAAAACAGGCTCCTCCAAATGTGATTCCATGTCCACTGTAATCTTCTGCAGAACCTGCTCCTCTTTGCTTCCTGATCTCATCATTACTTCCAGAATTTTTACCCAGGTTCTACCCCTTCTAAACCTGGCAAGGATTCAGAGCGCTGCTCTCAGCCTGTCCAAGGCCTTGTGCTCCCCCAGACTGATTTTTTGACTTTGAACCACAGACCCACCTTCATGATCTCTCTTTTTAAAACAAACAAGAAAACACCTGGAATGCATTGCTACAAGAAGTGGTGATGGCCATTTAAAGAGGGACGAGACTAAATTCTAGGAAGGAGGGGGCAACAGAGGATGAGATGGTTAGATAGGGTCACCAAAGCAACGAACATTTATTTATTTATTTATTTATTATTAGATTTGTACCCCGCCTTATTGTGCCCGAAGGCACCCATGAACATGAATTTGGGCGAACTCTGGAAGCTAGTGGAAGACAGCGAGGCCTGGCATGCTGTGGTCCATGGGGTCGCGAAGAGTCGGACATGACTTGGCGACTGAACAACAACAAGAAGACTAAATTCATGGACAACCAGGGGCTATATGCCACTTCCAGGTTCAAAGGCAGTATGCTGGGAAACAACAGCTGGAGAGGACTCTTCCCTTTCCTGCCTTGCTTGTGGCTTCCCAGAAGCACCAAGTTGGTTACTGTCAGAAACAGGATGCTGGGCTAGATGGACTTTTAGTTTCTTCTGGCAAGGTGGTTCTTCTTGTTAAATGCCCTTCCTTTCAAGGAATGGTCTTTTACCATGCACCACGGGTAAGGGGTACTTTTCAAGAAATCCCAAATCCAAGGCAACTGTAGGCATGAAGAATGAGTGGATTAGATCTTTGGATCCTAGCCTATCTCCATTTGACAAAAAGAGACAGGACCACACTATCCAGAGCAAAGATGCAGAGAGGTGTGGCCCACTGGGAAGCATCTCTCCTTTCCCTTTTTCCACATCACAGTTAGGATGGGAACGACAGCCAGGAGACAGAAATGTGTTGCTAGGAAGGGTTTATTCATGGATTGTCCTTTAACTTGGGTGCATTGGGGTTGTATAAGGTTGAGCTGCCGGGGTGGCTATTCTAGCCTCACAGACTGACCTCCTCATACTGCCCCTCACCTGAAGATCTGAGAGCTCGATCCTAACCTGGAGTTAGGCCAGCACAGCTAGGCCAGCAAAGTTTGGCTGACACAAGGGCCACCTTAAAGTGCATTTGGACCACTCTCAGCGTCAGGGAGGATGGAGCACACCTGTGTGCTGGCCCCCCTGACTCCAAGAGTATCCAAACATACTTTATGGTGTCCTTTGTGCCGGCCAAATTTGCTGGTCTAACTGCCCGCCTAAGTCCAGGTTAGAATTGCGCTCTCAGTGAGTTAGTGTCCATTCCCATGGTCTGCCTCCAACTGAGGAGTGATGTGCTTCTGGTGGAGGTTGGTATAGAGTCAGGGAACAGGGGTGGCCTTAGGGCCCTGGGATCTGCCTGGGCTGTTCCTGCCTCTTCTCCTCCCCCTCCTCTCTCCCATCACAGTCCTCCCCCTCCAATCTTCTGTGCACTGCTGGCAGGCCGTTCACGATGGCCATAAAGCACATTCCACCACTGGAATGCTAGTGGCCTGCCCAATTAGTTTTGGATCGTAAATGCATAAGTGTAATTTTAAAAATGGGCATCATAGACAGAACTTATATTGAAAGCATCAATGTACTTCTCAAACTTAAAAAAAAAAGCCAATAAATGATTAGCATCATGAATACCTTTGGGAAAAAAAAAAACATTCCACAAATATAGAGCCAGCATGAGATGCTGGGATGTTTAAACATGCTAGGAATTGGCTTGGTGATGACACACTTCCTGAATTTCCTGCACCCATAGCAGCACTATATCACGCCGTCAACTGTTATCTTATGAAATTCCCTGCCACATAAGGAGACTTCTGGTGGATCAGGCCAAAAGTTCAGCTGGTCCAGCATTCTTTTCCCCACAGGGGCCCAGCAGATGCTTCTAGGCAGCCCTGGGCAGGGTGGCATTTGCCCTCCCCCATCACATTGCAATGTTGCGGGCTTGTTGTTGTTCAGTCGCTAAGTCATGTCCGACTCTTCGTGACCCCATGGACCACAGCATGCCAAGCCTTCCTGTCCTCCACTAGCTTCCTGAGTTCGCCCAATTTCATGTTCATTGCTTCGGTGACACTATCTAACCATCTCATCCTCTGCCGCCCCCTTCTCCTTTTGCCTTCAATCTTTCCCAGCATGAGGGTCCTTTCTAAAGAGTCCTCTCTTCTCATCAGGTGGCCAAAGTATTGGAGCTTCAGCTTCAGGATTTGTCCTTCCAAGGAGCACTCAGGCTTGACTTCCTGTAGGATTGCCCAATCGGATCTCCTTGCAGTCCAGGGGACTCTCAAGAGTCTTCTCCAACACCATAATTCAAAAGCATCTATTCTTCAGCGCTCTGCCTTTCTTATGGTCCAGCTCTCACCGCCATACATTGCTACTGGGAAAACCAGAGCTTTGACTATGCGAACCTTGGTTGGCAGGGTGATGTCTCGGCTTTTTATTAAGTTGTCTAGGTTCGCCATAGCTTTCCTCCCAAGAAGTAAACGTCTTTTAATTTCATGGCTGCAGTCACCATCTGCGCTGATCTTGGAGCCCAGGAAAATAAAGTCTGTCACTGCTTCCATGTCTTCCCCTTCTATTTGCCAGGAAGTGATGGGAGTGGTTGCCATGATCTTAGTTTTTTTAATGTTGAGCTTCAAGCCAATTTTGGCACTTTCCTCTGTCACCCTCATCGGAAGGTTCTTGAGGTCTTCCTCACTGTCACAGGCTTAGCCAGCACTTTTTAGAACAAAAATGAGATGCATTCATTGTGAAGTGCAACTTCCACATTACATTCAGAGGAAGTCATCTGGCTGTAAACTCTAGGAAGTGGCACACGGAACAGATAGACTCTCTTATGCTGCCAAATTCTCCTTATGGCCCTTGCATCTTTGTCAATTCTAAACCAGACAACAGCACAAGCCTAGGTTTCAGATTTATTTACAGAAAGATCGATCGATCGATCAACAGTATTTATACTCCGCTTTTCAACACAATGTTCGCAAAGCGGTTTACAGGCAAATAATTATAATAAAGTGAAATGGCTCCCTGTCCCAAAAGGGCTCACAATCTTTAAAAAATGCAGAACACCAGCAGCAGCAGCAGCTGACAGGCATGCATCCTTTGGCTTCAGCGCAATAAACAGATTATTCTGCAACTATTGCAACTGCCAGGATTGGCCACGGATTCATCTCAGATAAAACCTGACAGCCACTTCATGCAGCTGGCAATGAATGAGGGTGGCTTTACACATTAGAAGAAACAGGAACTGCCATTCCAAATGGAATTCCACCCCATCAAAGACGTTCTCCAGCTCCCCCTTCCAGATAAGGCACTGCTGTTGGGGGTGGGGTGGGGGCTAGCATGAAGCCCTTTGCACCTGCAATGCAAACTTCCTAGATGTCAATGCAGGAGATCATATGAGCCTCTGGGCAGGCAGTGATTCTGCTGAGCTCTGAAAGGCCACAAGGAGAGCGGGAAGAAAAGACAGTTGTAGAGCTTCACTAGGAGGGCTCAGTATGTGTGCATATGTGGGAGAAAAGGCTGAGATTCATGGAGATTACTATAGTACAGGCTTCCAGCTTTGCTAAGCCCAAAACACAAACCAAGGCTACGTTCCTTATAGGAGCTCCACGGCAGAGAACACTGTATTTCATTCACTATTAGTATTACAGCGCAATCGTAAACTGGGGTCAGGCCAACACAGTTTGGTCAGCACAAAGGACACCGTAAGGTATGTTTGGACCACTCTCAGAGACAGGGAGGCCAGCACACAGACCTGTGCCGTCCTCCCTGACTCCCTTGCTGGCCTAACTGTGCCGGCCTAACTCCAGGTTAGGATTGTACTCTAATTCAGAGTTGGGATGTCCAAAAACATGAGTCACTGGGGGAGAGAAGCTAGGGCTGGCACAGATGCTGCCCTAAAGAAAGAGACCTTCATGTCTAAAAAGGTCTTTGAAGAGAAGAATCAACCACATTCCCTTTGCCCAAACTTTTGTCTTTTTGCTGTGCTCCATCCTGGAATCAGGTCGGCACAATTAGGCCAGCAAAGTTTGGCTGGCACAAGGGACACCGTCAAAGCTTGTTTGGACCACTCTCAGAGTCAGGGGGGATGACACACATCTATGCGCTGGCCTCTTTGACTCTGAGAGTGGTCCAAGCATACTTTACAGTGTCCCTTGCGCTGGCCAAACTTTGCTGGCCTAACTCCAGGTTTGGATTGCGCCCTAAGACAGTGTTTTTCTTTCTTTCTCAAAGTGTATTGACTTTTGCAAAAGCTGTCCATACAAAGTCATGCTACACTTGTTCATCTGTAGGCATCTGATACAGTGCAGACCCCATAGGCCATAGCTAAGGCTCTTGAGACCAGCTAGATTATTATTGTTGAGGTGGAGAAGAGGAGAACTGGTTGTCTGAATCTACCCTTGATGTCCCTATTGTGGCCTTTGTATTATTATTTTTCTGCTATGTGTCTTGCTCTTGTTCCTTTGCATGCAATATGTGGCCAAAATTATGGGCAAGATAATTACTTTATTCAAGCATTAGGACGCAATCCTAACCTGGAGTTATCCTAACCCAGGAGTGTCTCAAACGCACTGTAAAGTGCATTTATGGTGCACTTGCAACACTCCTGGGCCAGCAAAAGGAACTTGTGCCAGCCTAAATCCAGGTTAGGATTTCGCCTTTAGTTGCATTTGTGTCCCATTGAAATCAAGAAGGCTTTGGTCATAAGTGACTTATCTGATTGGCTTCAAGAGGATTTATGCTCTGTAAATATAGTTGGATTGGAGCCTTTTAAAATATTTTACAAATTGGGGTGTGGGGAGAGATTCTTCCATCCTAGAGAATCCCACCAGGGAGTTAACATTCTAACACCCCAATCCTATCCATTTTCCTTAGAAGTAGGACTCATTGGGATCAATAGCACTTACTTCTAAGTAAGATAGGATGAAATTTTTCACCTTGCGCAGAGAAGTCAAAGCATATTTTTGTTTAGACAGACTTTCCAGCCAAATTTTAAAACTATTTCCTTAATGGGTATTCAATTTTTCTTAACAGCTGTTGCTTTTTGTTGGAAATTTATGTTTTATGTTTTATGTATTTCTTTTGAGCATTGGTAAGGCATCCCAGTTTTAGTTACAAGAAGCAGGATTAAAATGGAAAGAAAGAAAGAAAATAAGAAACGATTCAGTCGAAGTTATGTACTTTTAGGCTCCATCGATTTCAGTGGAAGAATTAGGGTGCAATCCTAACCTGGAGCTAGGCTGGAACAGTTAGGCCAGCAAAATTTGGCTGGCACAAAGGACGCTGTGAAGTATGTTTGGACCACTCTCAGAGTCAGAGAGGCCAGCACACAGACGTGTGCCATCCTCCCTGACTCCGAGAGTGGTCCAAATGCGCTTTACAGTGGCCCTTGTGCCGGCCAAACTTTGCTGGCCTAACTGTGCTGGCCTAACTCCAGGTGAGGGTTCCACTCTGAAGCACATCCTTTAATCTTCTTGTCACTGAAATCAACAGAATTTAAAACGGCGTAGCTGCAGCAGGATTGTGGGCAGAGCATGCAAAATGAACAACCTTTTAAAAACTGATCAATGTCATAAACTAGATGATGTCGGATTAACGATGTCTAATTTATTGGCAAATTTCAAAGCTCATAGCCTTATTTCTACGTGAAAGCTGATAGCAAAGCCAGAGGGTGGGGACTGTTTCCAGAGGGATCCGGGCAACAGAGAGACATTTTACATTGGCCCGCAGAAATTGACTTTTACTAAATTTCAACATAATCCGACTCCAGTTTGAGAAAAGAGTATAAAATGCAGTTATGCGTACATGTGAAATAAAATGTTTAACACAATAATGCAGATGTCTACATATAGATATTTTGGTGTTTGTTGTGAGCTGGATGATTGGGGAGTAGAAATATTGTTAACACTTCTCTCTCTCTCTCTCTCTCTCTCTCTCTCGTCACCTCCCTTTTTCCTGCCTCCCAGCTGACCTTTTCTGAAGCCATACGAAACAAAGCCAGATTATCCATCACAGGGAGCATGGGAGAAAACGGCCGCGTACTGACTCCCGACTGTCCAAAGGCCGTACACGCTGGAACCGCAATTAGACAAAGTTCAGGATTGGCGGTAATTGCATCAGACCTACCATAAAAACCAAAAAAATAATTGAGTGCCTTAATTAAACTGTGTCAGTGACTGATTGGAATACAGCATGGACTGTAACACAACATGGGAAATGTCATTGATGAACTTAGAAACGGGCTGAGCATGGGAAGGGGTCCAATCGTGCCAGACATCATCAGCAACCGATGCGTGCTTGGGCTCAGCTCGGAAACCCAAACTCAGATTTTATATCAGGAAAAAAAAAAATCATAATTTAGTTTTGTTGCGGGGAGGAGGGGCAGGGACAAGAATATTAACAGCAACAAATCTCACATGAGTGGACGTTACACACTAATAAGACTTGCCACTTTAGCGCATTAAAATCGTGAAGAACCTGCTTGAGGAGGGACCATCTTGTTGGCCTTTGTCCTGACAAAGTGGGAAGCCAATAGCTATAGAAGTCAATGGACATGCTAACCTGTGTCTCCAGATGATCAACATTATACCATGGGAAGAATATCCTGCTGTGGAAACAAGTCACTAAACTGTGATAAGAAAATAAATATGTAAATCCTGTGAAAAAAAATAAAGAAATTAATTACTTTTTCTTTGGGACAAAAGAGGAATATTGAAACATGCTTGCTTTTTAACGGATGTAAATTCAGTAGAGGACAACACAATTCTTTTTTCTAACCATCTTAGGGAACAATTCATTGCAATAATTGATATAAAATGCCATCACTGTAATAAAATTCGAAGACTTTTTTTTTTATAAACATGGTTGGTCATCCTCTCATTTGCTGTTACCGTCATTCTGTTCCATTATTCAGTGTTCCACGGATTTGCATCTGTCTAACTACAAGAAACCGACAAATACCTTTAGAGAACACCATCAGTCTGCAGTGTAGAATCAAAAGAGACTACGGGTCACTCATGTTACCGATATTATTTATAATCTTGTTCTGTGTAAGAAACTGTGGTTTTTGTACCCACCAAAAAAGAATAAAACGACAACTGTTCTTTTAATTTTTACTGACCTGGACTGGTTTTCTGTCCATGAGGAAGGCCAAGAGAGGCGAGGGCAAAAGTATCCAGAAGAACTTGCATGAAGCTGAAAGGAACGCGAGTTTTTGGAGAGAGACAAGAGCAGATGTTTCTTGGGTTTGTATGATTACATGTCCTGTAGGCAGGGCTGGAGGTGCCTGTCTTAAAAAAGAGAATCTATTTTGTGTAGGGCATCCTAGATCCTGAGATAAGACACAAGAACGACTTGCATATATTTTGCAGACCAAGCGGGTGGTCATTTATCATCTTTTGAATAATATGCTGCATTTTCTTTTTCTTTTTTCTTTTATTTGAAGAATTTATATCCCGCCTTTCCCACGGGAAGGGAGATCAGTGATACACTTTCCTGCACAGCTGCATAAGAGTAATGACAGGCATCTTCAGCTGTTCTCTCACTTCAAATACAATGCCATGAATGTTGTGTTATAGTGACCATCTCAGACCGCTGCTGGCATCATCCAGGAACACGATATAGTAAATGCTCTCCTCTAAGCACCCTTGAGCCTGCTAAGCACTCCTAAAACCTGTGCACTTTTTATATGCACCCACTCAGGGAATGTTGGAATCAGCAGCAATCTGTAGCACTGTCACTTTTTATTTCTGTACCGTACCTGTATTTCACAGTTCATCTTTATTTCTGTTTGTGCAAACTCTTCCTTCCAAAGCTAAGAGTGCTGTGTGTCTCTTTTGACAATTGGGATGATCATGTTTCTGTATTGTATCGCCGACTGAGCCCAAATACAGTTTACCACCACTTCAGCCACCATTTGATGCAGCAAAATGCTGTTCTAACTCATGCTGAGGACGGACAAGTCCTTGATTTGGAGGGTCACACGTGAAGAGTAGACAAGAGAGACGTCAGGGGAGTACAACTGCAAGGTAACACATTGTGCCTGTCACAGACACGTGGCCCAAGTTGCCATAACATCTAGGTCAGGATCACCCATCCCACAAACAGTGTCACCAAGCCAAAAGCTTCCCTGCTACTGCTTCATGTCACTGGTTACCACTTATCCAAGAGGGGAAACTCACAGCATAGTGGTGCTGTCACATGCTAAGAGCTACTGAGCATCATGGCAGGGTTTGGCCCAAGGCTGCCAGTTTCAGCAGTACAGGCGTGTCCCGATATCCACTGATAACCACTGATATCAGTATCCATGGTCTCAGTTATCCACGGATACCATGGATACTGGGATGCCTATTAAAAAGATGGGACAGAAAACAAATCTCTTTTTTTTACCTTGTTGTAGCAAAACCACTGATGTTCCCCTGTCTTTAAAAAGGCACCCCCAGGATCCACGGTCTCAGGTCTCCATGGCATGGTTTGGAATAGAACCCCAGTGGATACTGGGGTATGCTCAGTGGCATCTCTACAGGCAGGGCAGAGCTCTAAGTTTTGCAAGGAGCCTTACCCTGTCATGTAAATCCCTCCTCTCCCTTGCTGCTGTAGCCAGTCAGCAACGCCAAGATGTTGCTGTTCCCTGTGAGGATTGGCTAAAACAGTGCAGGAGAGGAGTGTTTTCCACTGCAAGGTAAGGCTTCTTGCAAAACTTAGAGCTCTGCCCTCCCTGTAGAGACACCACTGGGCATGCTTGTATTTGTGTAACATGTAGCCCAGCCTCTAGTCATGACATGGAGTAGGTGGGACATGGGACCAGATGAGTAGTGAAGCTGGTGTAGTTATTGAACCGAAGTGGGAGAGGACAACTGGAGAGGGATCTGGCTTGATGAATAGATATGGAGAAGCGTCTGCAAATACAGGGTGCGGCACATCAAATGTCTCCATAGGCTTGGTATTAAGTTCTTTTTTAATGTGTAATCTTTCATTTGCTTATGTGTATATTTTGTGCATTGACCTGTTTATACTTGTGTTTGTGACATGCTTGTTCTCTGTGTCCAAATTCCAAAGCAGTGCGGAAGACGACAATGCAGCCAGATCAGTGCTTTCTTTTCACTACAGCACATCTGACTGCCAAAGAAGGAAGCCCTGTGGCTTTGAAACGGAACTGCAGCTTGCCTCTTGGGCAACTAAGGCATCTGCAGGGTGGGGAGACAGTTCCTGCACATATGACCCTTGCCTTGATCGTGCATGTTACATGACAAATGTGCACAATACAACCCTGATGGCTCTCAAGCAGGGGTGTCACACCTCACTCACTAATGTAGGCAATGCACAGAGCAAGAATTAGCAAAAAAGGTTATGGGGTGTTCGAGTCCAGGCCAGAGAACTGCCCTTTCAGGCTTTTCATTTTCCAGGAAGGAAATAGGGCCCAGAGGTGTGTGTGGGGGGGGGGAGTAAAGACCATGGAGTATAAAAGGGCTCTGTTGGACACCTTGGGGTCTTGCAACTTCTGCCTGACTCCACCTGCTGCCCTGATGGAGTGATGATGGTTGAGCAGTCCTCATCATCTCCAGACCTTCTCTTGCCATGAGGCCTCTCAGTGGTCTTTTAACCCCTGCCACTGGTGCTGGACCCAGATATACCTCCCAAACACTCTGCAAGGGTGAAAGCTCTGTTGTGGGGAAGGGGGAGCTTCAGGAGGATTCAATGCGGTTGGCAGAGTAAGTGTCAACAATTCCCTTCTATCCTCCACTGCAAAGAATTCCTTCCCAAGAGTCGTCAATGATGATGGAGGGGTGACACACGGCCCGCAGTGTAATATGCAGTTTGTCCCTAATCATATGATCCAAATTCGTCTAGAATTGCCTTGGGGACTAGTTGACCAGTTCATGTTGTCTTGTTCGACCTGTAAGCAGCTCCCTCTTCTCAGCTTCCTACAAAAAACTTGGGCTTTTATTTCCTTTCTGGTGCAAAGGAAAGAGTCTAGTTCCAGCTACAGGGTTTCACTGGGTGTTTCTTTTCTTCCACCTAATCCTTGTGGAGAACAATCCAGCTGAGACAAGACTTAGAGCGCAATCCTAACCTGGAGTCAGGCCGGCACAGTTAAGCCAGCAAAGTTTACAAGGGACACCATAAAGTGGGTTTGGGCCATGCTCAGAGTCAAGGAGGATGGCGTACATCTGTATACTGGCCTCTTTGACTCTGTATACTGGCCTCTCTGACTCTGAGAGGGGTCCAAACATCCTTTACGGTATCCCTTGTGCCGGTCAAACTTTGCTGGCCTAACTGTGCCGGCCTAACTCCAGGTTAGAATTGAGCCCTTATTTGGTGTCCTCCTAGAAATGCCACAAAGCAGCTAAATGCAACTGCAAATGTGAGACATGTTGCATGCTCCCTTCTGAGCTGCAGAATGTGATAATGGAGAAATGGGACTAACGCCCAATTGACAAAATCGTAGGGTCCGATCCTATCCAACTCCCCATGACTTCCACTGCATCCCTCAAAGGAATTTTGGCTGCTGGGGGTTTCCTGATGTCCCCTTGCTCTGGAGTAAGCCCCATCAGCTCAGAGCGAGTCAACTCATTGTACAGATCTGTGTTGTCCCAGGAAGGCAGATCAGGACCAGGAAGGGGAGTCAGGTTGCAGCTGTAGGAAACAGGAGTTGTCCGTGTGCACCAGAATCTCCTCTTCCATTGAAATTACTCAGAAAAATTTGTCATCCTATTTCTACAGAATGCAGGGCAAAACTACACATCTGAAACAGGTGGCGGCTGCTGGAAATGACAGCCCCATGTCAGGCTTCTCTCTAGCGCAGTGTTCTTCAACCTGTGGGTCAGGACCCCAATGGGGTCGCGAAGCCTCATTTTGAGGGTCACCGCAAACTTTCAAGAGAAACTGCAAGAGAGGGTTTGGAGCAGTCCAATCATGGTACAGCCTTATCAAAACTGAATATAATCCTGCCTGGCCTTGGGGCTGGCCCCACAGCCTCCTAAGTCCAGCCCTGTCCCCATCATTATTGTGAGGATGCGAGAGACAGGGAGAAATGGGGCAGGGTGGGTGGCGATAGGAGCAGATCAGGTCACAGGACGAAGGCAGGATTGGCAGTGGGTCCCGAGTGGGGTCCCCACTTCACTCGGTGGCACAGCTAATGGAAGTGTAGCCCGGTGCAGAGGGCAAAGTAACGCCCCGGAAGTGATGTCACAACAGGAAGTTGTGATAGCACACCTGGGATTTTTGAAAAAATGGAGGGGCACATACCCCCAAGCAGTGGGCCCCCTCCTGCTCCCCCAAGCACACAGTCGCCTCACAATCACCACACAGTCATTCATATTTTTCCCATTTTTATACTACCCTTCTTCCATATAAACCACAGAGCACCCAGTCCAAAAGCCACATTCGCATTCACAACCAAGGGAGGGGAGTGGGGAGGGGGGAAGCAGGCGCGCACGGAGGCCCGAGTGCACCCCATGGCTGGTGCTGAAACTGCACCTCCCCGGACATCGCCCCGCCCCCGCGCGTCACTCAGACACACCTCCCTTACCCCGGAAACGCTCCTTTTCTGAGCGTAAGGGACACATGGGCAGGCGGAGGGGTTGAAAACCGTGCGGTCTCGCCTGGACCGCATGCAATGGCGCCCTGACACTGCCCGGCACCCCATGGCTCGCGCCATCCTGGGCCACAGGTAAGATACGCGCCTGGGGGGAAGATCTTCATATAAACCTCAGAGCGCCCAGTCCAAAAAAACACGTTCACACTCAGAACCGAGGTGAGGTGTGTGGGAAGGACAGGAAGAGCTCCTTACCAATAAGAGCAGCCACTCCAAAATCACTGTTAGTGTGCTTTTTTCCTTGGGGGGGGGGGCTCCATACAAACAATGCAGCCAGTCTACTCACTGTTAGAACCAAGGGGGGTGAAGGTAGAGCCCCTTGCAAATGGAGCAACCACTCCACAATCACGGTCAGAACTGGAGGAGGGAAGCTCCTTACAAACAGAGCAGCCAATCAATAATCACTGTTAGAACCAACAGAGGGGGGAGAGGGAGGGAAGATTTCCCTACAAAAAACGGGGCAAACATGACCTTTGATGCAAGAGCATCCCTCAAGAACAGAGGCACTAGGGAGGAAAACTGAGCATTATACCTTTGCAGTAGCACTCATGGTCTCCCTACAGCCGCCTCTGCAAGTGCTGCCCTGCAGGATCTCCTTCCTGGCTTCTCTGCAAGCCTCCTTGCAACCCACGTGATGCTCCTGAGAGCCCTGCAGTCGGGCAAGAGCTCTGGAGGTCTGCCTGTGCTCTGGGAGCCTGGAGGGGGCGGGGCTTTGCAGGGGCTGCAGTCTCTCGCTCTCCTGGTTGCGAGGGAGCTCTGAAAGGTTTGTGGCCCCCCCTAAAGAATGTAGCCCGGTGCAATTGCACCACCCTGCACTTCTCTAGCTATGCCCCTGACTTCACTTATTTATTTATTGGGGTCATAGCACAAAAAAGATTGAAGACCACTGATCTAATGGATAGTTCAGCTAACCTCTTGTCCTGATTCACCAAACTGCTTTCCTACCCAATTAGGAACAGCCAATTACAAGGCCTGTGGGAAGGAAAGCTTCATGTCATTATGCACAGAATGGGCCTGAAGAAGAGCTCTGTTAGGCTCCAAGGCTTGCTAGACTCGCCCTATCAAGACAAATGCTTGTCTTTATTAGCATCATATAAATAGCATCATAGCAACCAGTTTGTATCCTGACTTTTTAGAGCACCAGCAAGACTATCACTGTTGCAGAGTTGACTCCAGCTTATTTCACAGAAGAAGAGGACGTTTTAATTAAACATAGACACATATTGTTAATCACATTGTTAAGATGAAAACTGGCCAACATATAAACATTTGTTAAGACCCTGGAAAGAAAAAGATGTTTCCTGAAGCATTTCACAAATCTTAGACTCTGAGTTGTTGTAATGATCTCTCTGCAGAGCCGGGCAATTTCCATTGTAGCAACCTTATTGTGGCGTATCCTTCCCAGAGAGGCTTATCAGTCCACTCTCTGTTTCTAAAGCAGTTTAGAAAGCTAATGAAGACCTTTTATTTCAGCAAGCATTTGGCACCCCATAAAAGGAATTATTTTTCATGGTGACTGTACCTTGCAATGTGGCAAGAATCCTATTAGGAATGCTAAATCTCAGGTAAGTTCTATAGACTCTTCCTGTGGAGCCACTGGTGTGACTGAGAGCTCAATCCTAACCTGGAGTTAGGCCGGCACAGTTAGGTCAGCAAAGTTTGGCCGGCACAAGGGACACCGTAAAGTATGTTTGGACCACTCTCAGAGTCAGAGAGGCCAGCACACACACGTGCATCATTCTCACCGACTCAAAATGCAATTTATGGTGGCCATTGTGCCAGCCAAACTGCTGGCCTAACTGTGCAGGCCTAACTCTAGGTTAGGATTGCACTCTTAGCGATCACATTCTGGTTTAATCTACCAAAGTAGTGAAATAGGAGGAAGGTGAAATTGGTGTAACTTTCAAACACTCAGCATTCTCTAATTGCATCACTCCACCTGATGTATGTAAAAATTGGTTTTTATTTATTTGAAGGATTTATACCCTGCCTTTCAAAGGAAGTTGCATCAGTTTACAATCTTGTTTTCCATAGCACTTTTTTTTGCTTTTGAGAAACGCAACTCCCTAAAAAAAATGAAGGATGAGTTAACTGACAGTGAAAGTAGGAGACTAACTGGGGTTGTGTTTGAGGGCTTTACATTCCTGGCAGTCACCTCACCTACAGCGTAGGCACTGCTGGAGGGGAGTTGATGGACAGGCACCCACTCCCCCATCGCAAGTAGCAGATTCCTGGCTAGCAAATGTGTGAATTGCATCCCCTCGGTGTGCTTTGAGTCAATATGCCAGATTCTTGACTCACAAGCATGTTGACTTTGACAGCAACACTCCAGAATGAGGGGAGTGCTTGAGATGTGAATCTCACCTACATTTTCTTGGGTTTGGAAGGAGGCAGGCTGTCAGGATGCGGCAGATAAGGCGCTTCTGTTGTCAGCCACACAGTCTGTTTTGTGGATAAACGTGAGAGTTCAAGCTCCAACCCATCAGCTTTTATTAGCAGCAGATATTAAAGTGTTAATAGACATATGCGATTGGCTTCCAAGGTGATTTATTTTTTTCACCACCACCGTGGAAGCGGTTTGAAAACCTAAACGTGTTGACAGTTTCAAAAGTTTTCTAGACAGCTTGCTTTAAAGAACTGGCTTTTATATATCAATTCAGTGTTTAGGCTTCGTATTTCCATGTATGTAACATAATATTGCCAGCAGTGGCATCACGAGGGGGTGCGGTGGGGTGCAAACTGCACCAGGTAACACTATCAGAGGGTGACATCAAAAATGTCTATTTTCAGGGCTGCTCCTCATTGGTGGGCAAGGCCTGTGTGGCCAATTCATAAGAACATAAGAAGAGCCCTGCTGGATCAGGCCAAAGGCCCATCTAGTCCAGCTTCCTGTATCTCACAGCGGCCCACCAGGTGCCCCAGGGAGGCATGAAACAACAAGATGCTTGCATCCTGTTGCCACTCCCTTGCACCCGGTACCAGTAGCCCACCACCTTTGTAAGGAGGTTGCACAATCCATCATTGCCTATAGCCCATGATGGACCTTTCCTCCAGAAATCTGTCCAATCCCCTCTTAAAGGCATCAAGACCAGATGCCATCACCACCTCCTGTGGCAAGGAGTTCCACAGATTAACTACCCGATGGGTAAAAAAGTACTTCCTTTTATCTGTTTTAACTCTCCCAACCCTCAGCTTTAGAAGATGCCCCCTGGTTCTGGTGTTTTGAGAGAGGGAAAAGAACATCCCTCTATCGACTTTATCCCTTCCATGCATAATTTTGTATGTCTCAATCATGTCCCCCCTCAGGCGCCTTTTTTCTAGACTGAAGAGCCCCAAACGCTGCAGTCTTTCTTCATAAGGGAGGTGCCCCAGCCCCGTAATCATTTTTGTCGCTCTCTTCTGCACCTTTTCCAACTCCACTATGTCCTTTTTGAGATGCGGCGACCAGAACTGGACACAATATTCCAGGTGTGGCCTTACCATCGATTTGTACAATGGCATGATAATATTGGCTGTTTTATTCTCAACCCCTTTTTTAATTACCCCAAGCATGGAATTGGCCTTCTTAATTGCTGACGCACACTGGGTCGATACCTTCATTGAATTGTCCACCAGCACCCTGAGATCTCTCTCCTGGGCTGTCACAGACAGCTCAGAACCCATTAGCCTATAGGTAAAGTTTTGGTTTTTTGCCCCAACGTGCATCACTTTACATTTGTCTATGTTGAAACGCATCTGCCATTTGGCTGCCCATTCCCCCAACTGGGAGAGATCCTTCTGGAGCTCTTCACAATCCTTTCTGGTTTTTACCACCCGGAAAAGTTTTGTGTCATCTTATCTGCAAACTTGGCCACCTCACTGCTTATCCCTGTCTCCAGGTCATTTATGAATAAGTTGAAAAGCACGGGCCCCAAGACAGATCCCTGGGGCACTCCGCTTTTCACCTCTCTCCATTTTGAAAATTGCCCATTGACCCCCACTCTCTGTTTCCTGGCCCTCAACCAATTCTGGATCCATAAGAGGACCTGCCCTCTTACTCCCTGACTGTGAAGTTTCTTCAGCAGTCTTTGGTGGGGGACCGTGTCAAATGCCTTCTGAAAATCCAGGTATATGATATCCACAGGTTCACCCACATCCACGTGCCTATTGACTTTTTCAAAGAATTCCAAAAGGTTTGTGAGGCAAGACTTACCCTTACAGAAGCCATGCTGACTTTCCTTTAGCAGTACTTGTTCCTCTACGTTTTAGGATTTTATCTTTGATGAGGCTTTCCACCATCTTACCCGGAACAGACGTTAGGCTGATTCCTTGTAATTTGATTGCATAACCCTTGTTGACTTGCAGCTGAACATGGGAATGGCTTCCACTGCCACATATTGCATTTGAAAGGACATAAAAGATATATTCATGGTGTTTGATTTGTGATGGCTATTTTACATGCGCAAGTTATCACTTAGGGTGGCATTTAAACATGCATGATTAATTAGACATGCATGTGCAAACAGAGGTCCTAGAAACAGTGCTTCTGACACTTAATAGCAAGGAGTGAAGCAGTGTTGAGAATATGATAGGCAAAGACTATCCTGTCTTACAACAGCCAACTTGGCGATCCCTTGGGTCTTTCTCAACTCTAGAGATAGCTCCTTCCTCAAGTACTAAGGTGCATATGAGTATCTGCTGCAGGAATTTGAAAAATAACAACTCTCACCATTTTCATGCAAGGAAATCCAAGAATGCTGGAGGCATATGAAACTCCTGCATCTTACCAGATAAAGTTGAAACAATGAAATTGTGAAAATAGGGGAAAATGTATCATCCACACTTCATTGGTGGCAGCCATAGGAGCCTCAGGCATGCACATTAGCTTTGGGGTTCATACATGTGGCTTTGAGGGGAATGTAGGTTTAATGATTAGGATGGGAACCTGAAGGTGCTTTCGACATGGTAAAACCTAAAGGAATGTATAGTGCTGTAGTATCATGGCAAGGAGAAGTGCCATTTGTTTTAGATTGTTTTGCAATTGAATTAATCAAGATGCCATTAAAATTCTATAAGGTTTCCCGTTGTTTGTGAAAATACTCAAACATGTTTTAAAAATGATAGCATTAAATAATTGAAATTAACTTAAGGAGTACACAACTCTGGGAGTTCTCATTTCCTTAATCTTTTTGTCCTACCTCCATGAGACACTCCCCCACCGAAAAGCAGTGTTCAAACTGCTAAACAGACAAAAGAGCTACATTAAAATGTTAGTCTGCTCCTTCTCCTTTTAAGTTTGAATGCACTCTTTGATGGCACCATCCATCAAGACTGAGCTATCTCAAGATAGATCAAAAGCCCAACACAATGTAATTACTGAAGTTAAAGTATTGCATTACACAGCATGAAATGAATTGGCAAATCTACTTTATGCTTTATGAACCAATTGACTAATGACTGGGTTTTACAATTAGAAAAAGGTGGGGAACTTAACAGGCAGCCTTCCAGTCCAATTATACTAGGTATTAAAAAAGTCTAATGAGTACCAAAGACATAAAACAGTGAAAAGCAATAATGGTTCATGAAGGGTTGGAATTAAGCCACTGCTGAGTGACCACCAAAAGGGAGAGAACAGTCAACATCCTTCCAGCAGGCGCCATTGCCAAGGTTAGGGCAGCACCACCTTGGTGCCCAGCTAGTAAGGATACAGCTTTTAGATGCTACGACAGAATGCCAGGCGCAAGGGTGGCCACAAGATGCAGGCATCTTATTGTCTTGTGGGCTCCCTGAAGCATTGGTGGGCCACTGTGAGATACAGGAAACTGGACTAGATGGGCTTTTGGCTTGATCCTGCGGGGCTCTTCTTATGTGCTCATGCTGGGAGCTGCCAACTATTCACCAGCTGCTTGCCTACACGGTGCCATCACAGATGGCTCCCAGCACCACCCTCCTTCCCCACCATTGCTCAGTAGCATCACCTAAGTACTAAATTCTACCCCACAAGTCACCACTGAACATGAAGTCACAGAGATCTTTAATTCTTTTGTCCAAGGCTGACAGCTTTGATTCCTTAATTAAACATGAATTTGATTTAGGGAAAAAGATAGTAGTGATAAAGCCAAGTTGCCTTCCACTGTAGAAGTACAAATATTTCAGTAATAAAAAAAATAACACTTTATTTGCAAAATAAAAGTAATTACATGTGATATAAATAAACTGACATGTACAAATAATCTATTTAAATCCCACAAGATATAATCCTTCTCAAACACTTGAATGTCAAATGTGGGCCACCAAAGTTATATAAGGAAGCCAGAAGTTGTAAAATCTGGCTTGGAAATAAACGTTTAAATCTGTTTTCATACATGAAGCTTCATTTATTATCTTTCCACAAACAAATATATTGAGTAGGAAAACTATCAAGAGCCTCACTGCGTGACCTTTCAAGATTTTATCAAAAAGAGCACACCTCCTATTAAAGACATTACTTACTCTCAGAGTTAATACTATGTAATGTGCAAAGCCTAGTTTTCATCTCATTCCTGCAGGTCAAATGCAAAGGCATCTGGAAGGTTCCTATGGATTTAGAATAACACTCTTAAAAACAACAAGATACAGCAAAGCCTCAATCCTTAACATGGACGTAAAACTATACAACAGAGAGTGCAAGAGGACATCAACACTTCTCTTACACTTGAATGCAATTTCACACATAAGCTTAATTTACACAGGCACACTGAAGCATTGAACACCATTCCACAGCTGCTGCTGCCTTTTTTTTTTTTTTTTTAACTTGAACACATTGATGTTCAACTCTGGCCAAAAAAGAACTGCTATGGTGTTAAGTATCACAGCATCAAAGCAACATAAAGCAAGGTTTTAGCCGATGGTGAAATACAGTGAAGATCGGACTGCCCAACATTGCTACTGAAATCAGCTACCCTTTAACAAAAGAACACCAACACCAAAGCACAGCATTATCAAACACGGTTTTCACAGGCTCACTGCAAGTGCCCTTCCCGCTGAATTCGAAGGCGCTCTTTCTCCACTTGCAAACGTTCTTTCTCAATCTGCAACTTCTCAGATTCAAACTTCAAGAACTGCAGCCTCTCCTTCTCCAACTGCAAGCGCTCCTTTTCCATTTTTAGTTTCTCTGTTTCGAGATCCAGCGGTTGCAAGATGGGCTTTTCAGACTGGCTGGGGTCTGAAACCTCCAGGGCAGGTTTTTCCGCATGCAGCGCCTCAAGCCTCAGTTTCTCCCGTTCAATCTGTAGCCGCTCCTTCTCCAGCTGCAGCCTCTCGTGCTCCAGGTCAACGTGCCGCAGCCGCTCCTTTTCTATCTGCAGCCGCTCTTTCTCAACTTGCAGCCGCTCTGCTTCAATATCCAGGCGCTGCTTCTCCAGCTCCAGCTTCTGTTTCTCCAAGCTGATCAGCAAATGGGAATCCTCATAGGCCAGCCTAGCTTGAGCACTGCTCAGGTTGCCAAACTCTTCAATGTGGGTGAAATCAGGAAGGTCACTTTCTTTTTTGGAATCTGGCAACACTGAAGACAGAATCTCCTCTTCTTCCTCAATAGGAAACTAAAGAAATCAATCAAAATTATTACCAATTATGCATAACGTAGTTGAATGTTAGACAAGATAAATCACCAACTGTTTAAGAAATCAAGACACCCTATAGTTTTCCACTGACAACTGACACATTCATTCATAATTTTGTTCAGATATGTGCATGTAAACCTGATGCTTATGCTTTGTGTATTTACCAAGAAAGAATTCGGGCAGAAACCGAATCTGAAAGTGTATGTTATGGAGATGGTGTAGTTGCTGCCAAAGCCTGGTCTCCAGGTCTCACTGTCTTCTTTCGCCCATACATCTAGTAAACTAATAAGCAGGATAAAGCTGACATGCTGCCAGTTTCCCTGATCAACTTTATCTGCTGTTTTGGGGGGATGACTGCCACAATACTATCACATCACATTACAGGCAAGAGGCACTTTTTCAAGTGGTGTTCCTCTTATATTTAGCAGGGGGAGAGTAATTGTCCCTCTTCACCCCTGCACAGTGTCTTTCTAGTGGCTGTTGCTAGTGGCTTGCCTTTTTTTAGATTGTGAGCCCTTTTGGGACAGGGAGCCATTTAACTTTATTATTACTATTGCCTGTAAACCGCTTTGTGAACTTCATATGTTGAAAAGCGGTATATAAGTACCTGCTGATTGATTGATTATACTTTGCTAGTTACCACTGGGGGAAATGTGGGAAACACAAGGTGGCAGCTTTTAGCATTTCATATTAAGTTTCAGTCTGAGATTTCACCAGGAGAGTGATGGTATGGTTGGTTTTCTCCAGTGTAGATTTCCCATCTTATTGATGGAAAAATGCACTCTATGGGACACAGAGGAAGAAATGGAAGAACACAGCAAAATAGTTTCTAAACTTGAACATTTATGAAGAAATCACATTTCTCTGGACATAGTTAAAATAAACTTTTAAGGATCCCATTACAAAAACATAAAACACATTACAACAAAAAAGTCATAAATGAAATGTCCAGTTAAAAACCAAGTCCAATAAAGCCATACTAAAAAGCAATTTGCTGTTAATGTCAAATCCTAGCTACCAGCCCAAAAAGGGAGCAACTTCTAGAAGTTGCTCCCAGGCTAAGGCTTTCATAAGCCTCCAGACGATGACACCTATAGCAGTGCTTCCCAAACTCCTACAAGAGAGTTAAGGAGCACTGTACGTGTGTGCAGGGGATACAGTCGCAACACCATCCCCAGAATTGTGCTGCTGCTGGGGTGGGGGAGGTTTTTTTTTCTAACTTACAGTATCTCTGCCAGCGCCAGCCTCCAGGGGGTGCAGATGCCCCTGCAGGGCTCCCCAAGCCTCAGGAACAGTGAAAACAGCAATCGAAAACCACTTCTGGTTTTTGATTGTGAAACAAGAAGTGGTTTCCGACCTGTCTTTTTTTTTTTTTAAACTACTATTCCTGAGGCTTGGAGAACCCTGCAGAGGCATCTGCAGGGCTCCCTGTACCCCACCCCCGTAAACTAGCACTGGCAGAGGCAAGTCGGAAAAAACCCTCCCCCACCAACCGGGCAGCAGTGCAACCTGTGGATCGTGCTGCTGTCTTCCCTACTTCCCACCTCTTAAACAGGCAGGGACAAGCGCTTCCCTGGCTGGAGGGGGGAGATCCACCAGTTTGGAAACCACTGATCTATACAATGAAAACTGAGATCACGTCCCAAGGTATCCTGTTTAAGCAGATTCTGCACAGAGATAGAATTGGGATCGCTTTCTCATCATATCGAAGAGACTGCATGGAAAGATACCCCTAGAGATTGACTGGAAATTATACAACAGCATATTAGGCACTGAGTGGTAGGCTGCAGTATTGCAGTCAAAAGCTCTCCCCAAAACCTGAGTTTGATCCCAGTGAAGTTGGGTTCTCAGGTAGCTGGTTCAAAGTCAGCCTTCTATCCTCCCAAGTTTGATAAAATGAGTACCCATCTTACTGAGGGTAAAAAGACTAGAGATAAGAAGGCAATTGCAAACCACCTCCTACAACAAAGTCTGCCTAGTAAATGTCACAGTGTGACACCAACCTAAGGGTCAATAATGACTTCGTGCTTTGCACAGGGGACAACTTTACTTTTTATTTGTGCTTAATATATGAAGCACATTGGTAGGGCAAACTTATACATGTCTACTTAGAAATAAGTCCCACTGAGCAAAATGGGACCGACAGCCTGTATTTGGGATTGGGCTGGACACAACTTGTTTGATCTTCTTCCCTCTGGACACCGATATAGGACTCTGTACACTAAAACATCTAGGCACAAGAATAGTTTTTTCCTTGTGCCATTAAATTGTTGAACTCATAATTATGCTGACTTTTGAGTAAATATTAAGGCAGTGTTCTAATTGTGCATGTCCTTATCTGTTTCTTTGTTGTATTTATTGTTTATGAGTTAGCATTAGTATGTATGTAGTCATTAGCCAAAATCAAATTCCAAGTATGGCATTCATACCTGGCCAATAAATATTATCTAATCTAAACACAGCCATTTAGGTACAGGCTGCCAACAAAATGCAGTTCATTGGCAGCCATTTTGGGAACACTGCCACATGCGGTGGCAGTGCTACCTATCCGTCATCAGATCTGCCTGGACTCACCTCAGCAGGTAAGGCAGTGGCAGATCAAAAATCCCCTATCCCCTCCAAAGCCTCCCAATCTGCCCATCCCCACTGGATAAAGCACAGTAACAGGGAGGGGGAGCCCTAGGCAAGTGCATATAGCTTTGCAGTCTTCCTAGTGTACAGGAACGACTTACTTCAAAACTCTGTGGATCCTCTTCTTCTTCTTCCACTTTGACTTCTGTTAATGATCCACCTGCTTCCCGGAAGTCTGTAATATTCTGCCACTCAAAGTTAGATTCAATTGAAAATCCTATTTTCTCATCAATATCTTCATTGAGAGAGTCATCCAAATCAGAAGTAGGAAGGTGAAAGCCAGCGCCCACAAGTTTTATATTGGCATTCAGTCGTTTTCGTTTCATTAGGGCCCTCCAATCGAGGTATCGCCTTTTCACTTCAGTTCCGGTCCTTTGTTCTCCTTCACCTACAGCATTCACACACTCTGCTATTTCCTCCCAAGCCTTCCGTTTCATCTCATTAATGGTTGTATTTAATTGTTTGGAAAAAAGCACTTCTCTTCTTTTTCGTATTTCTTTAAGCAATGTTTGCGTTTCCTGAACACTAAAATTGCTTTTTCTTTTCCTTTTTAGCTGTTTCATCTTTTCCAACTTTCAGTGTACTTGTTTCTGTAGCAGACAAAAGAGATTAGTGCTGAATTAACCTGGAACTCAGCTTGTTCCTGAACAGCAATGAATTCTTGCTTCAACTTGCTACCTTTTTTCTCTTTAAATATCCTGAGTGCAAAGAGCAAACAAAGTAAACGTTGAAGATAAATATACAGCGACTGCATTTCAGTCAGTAAGTGTGATTTCTAAATCACTTTCATTAGATAATTTATAAGGGTTAATGGCTCCTCAATTTACCTGATAGTTAAGAAAGAGTATACAGTAGGAACAGGTATATGTGGCATCTCGGTTTCATCATAAAGATAAAGCATCTGATCAGTGAATATCATGCCACTGAAGAACAGCTGAGCCTCATGCACAAGGAAAGCATTGGACTTTTGATTACCATGAATTCTATGTAGTTTGTTAAAGCAAACCTATTTTATGGAGTTGTTGTGAGGACAAAAGGAGCCCTGTACAGTACCCCAAGATCCTTGTAGGAAGAGTGGTATAGATATTTGAATAAATCGAGGGTCTTGGGGCACAATCCTAACCAGCTTTCCAGCACTGACACAACGGTGCTGGTGGGCACGTCCTGCATTCTGCAGTGGAATAGAAGTCACGGAGGCCTCCTCAAGGTAAGGGAATGTTTGTTCCCTTACCTCGGAGCAGTTACAGGGGAGTAACAATGGGAGAGGCACATGCCTTTGTCTCCTTTATGAACCACCAAGAAGCAAACGGTGGACCACAGTGGGAAACAGGATGTTGAATAAAATGGGCCTTTGTTCTAATCCAGCAGGTCTCTTCCTAAGCTCTTGACCATTCTGGAAGTGACTGGAGAGGAAATCTGTTTAAAAGAACAGATCAGAAATGCATGCTACAAACATGACCTCCTTGTTTTGTTTCCTGACAGACGCATTTTCATAAAGTGATGAGAACATTGATTCATAGGCAACAACATATCCTGCATCAGTATAATGGGATACCGAATGTGTCCTCCACAACAAACTGAAGCCCTTTCAATTTTTTCTTTAAACTTAACTGTTGTGTTTCCTTGTGTAACATTTGCCATCAAGTCGCATTAATTATTAGTCTTTACATTATCAAAACAATCAGGAATGTAACTACAATAATTGCTGGCAAGTTAAGAAGCCTCTCTGACCAACAGAATTTCACAGCTGGAGAAATTTCCTTAGAATTACTCATCCTTAATATTTAAACAAGACATAAATGAGAAATATGTTAAACATTGTGAAGTCTGAAAATTAATTTGAGAATGGTTATGTATAATTACTGAGTTCCAAGACAGTGAAAATGCATTTGTCACATTTTCCTATTTGCCTCCAATGTATAACAGCCTCCCATACATTCAATGAAATATTGAACTAACCTGGAAATTCATAATTTATAGCTTGACATATATCAATACGAGCTGCAACAATGCTTGTAACATAGCTTCTTTGATTATGTGTTGCTGTGTAGAATTCTAAAGCACAAAAAAAGAGTGTATTGGTACAAAAATATCTGAAATATGACTGAACATCAAAAGTCTGGTTATCCAAATGTTACCATGGGCACGGTCTATTCGAAGGTTCTATTGATTTCAATAGGAGAGTTAAGTAGACACTAAAATCTCTCACATTAAACTTAATGAGCCTTTGAGGTACTGATCTTTGGCAGGCTGTGCTCCATATTTTCAAAGCTTACACAGCCCAATTCTTTGAACTTTCAGACCTATATTCAGCTAGACAGCATAATCTGCTTGGAGTACCATGCTTCGATTGGTCTTCATTCTTTAAATTTTTTTTTAAAAAGTTGCTTTATTTTAAATCCATTGGCCCAAATCCAAACTAAATTAATTGTTCCATAATCTGACTAAAATTGATTTCCACACCAGTGCTAGTAACTTGTGCCTGATTTCGGATGATGTATTTAAATTACATCAGATGCCTGAAACAGCATTATATCACAACCTAAGGCTGCAACCCTATGCATGCATATGGGAATAAGTTCTGCTGACTACAATGAGACTCGCTGTACTTCTAGGTAAAAGTACAAGGGGTTGCACGGTGATTCTGTTTGCATTTTCCTGTCCATTCCTATCCTTGGTTCTTCAGTCTATCCTCTCTTAAGATCTCAGTTTACAAACTGAAGACATATCTCTGCAAACTTCCTTCAGAGAGATGTCCCAGATCAACTATAACCTCCTCTAAACTGATTGATGGAAACCGATGAGGTTTTTATTAACAAATTGTCAGAGCAGAGGTTCACAAACGTATGTTGTGACATCCAAAAAATTACATACATTTATGAGACCTCCCCACCCATTTACTATTCATGACTCACTTTGTGAGAACAACTGGCCCATCTAGCTTAGTACTACCTATGTAATGCTAACTGGCAATGGCTTTCTAGGCTTTCCTGACCAGGGTCTTACTTAGTCTTAGGTTGAGATTCCACAGACTGTACTTAGTCTGTCACAGCCTGTCAACACCCTTCAAAGCTGCTTGTGAGCCACCTGAAGGTTATGACCCACACTTTGAGAACCCCTGCTCTCAATAAAAGTTTTATTTTTAAACACCTTTTTCCTGGCTTTTTAATTTTATCCTCCTGTTTGATACCCTCACTGATATTTTTATAGCAAACAATGATCTCCTAACAAAATAAAAACTAATTAAGAATGCAACAGTATGCAAATATACTGTTTGGGGTGGGGGTTTCTCTAGTACATATTTATACTGCACTTAACACTGAATTTAATCTACCATTTTATTTCAAATTGTTCTTGTGCTGTAAAATCCTGCCACGATCTTCACAGCCCACTTGAAACCTACTTCAATACTCTCTTGATCACTGTACAAGTGCAAGCATTTATCCCATGTCCTCAGTATAGCTATATGTGAAGCACCACTGAAACCTGAGAATATACTGGAGATGACAATGATGAAGTGCAGCAAACCCAGGGGGAGTGACAGGTGGGCAGGAGGTGTAACAGGACTGCATTATGGGTAGAGATGGGGGAAGAGACAGGACATGGCCTTTGGGCCAAATCCAACCCCCCCCATCCCCAGGTTGGGCAGCCCTGAGTTGGGCCATTCCTGGCCATGTGGACTTGTGCCTGCTCTTTTGTTGGTGCAGAGCCAAGAAGCCCCATTGGCTGGCTGGAGCTTACCCCGGGGCAAGGGGACAATATTATCTTGCCCTGCATTGAGCTGCTGTCGCCTCCTAACTTAGTTAGGATTCAGTGCAGGTAAGCCAGCCTGCCTATTCCATCGCAGGTTAGGACTGCGCCCTGAATCTGGTCTATAGGACAGATGGTCCTGAGTGGACAAGGGAAAAATGTGTGATGGTGGACACGGGGCAGGATATCAGTCTCTAATTTAAAAGAATTATTGATGCTCCTCAACACAGAAAAAGATCAGTGGCTTTTACTCCACTATAGCCTAGCATATAACTTATGCTAGTTATGTGCCTAGCTATGCTCAAATGGCCAAAACTAGTTTTCCATACAACACAGAGATAACAGCACCACTTTGGACACCTGACCAAGGGAAACATTTTTAATAGTCTACCAACAAACACAGCACCCTCCAAGACAAGAAAGAGTAGTAGGCAGCCATGTGGGTCCATTAAACACACACACACACACACACACACACACACACACACCTCCAGAAGCCAGCCTATTCCTTATTAAGCCCAATCAAAACAGCACAAAGCTGCTCACAACTTTGCACCATTTGGATGGGCCCCAATGCAAAGTATGGCCAGGCTGCAGCGTTTAGATTTTCTCTGCAAGCAGGAAAATTATCAGAAGGAAGGGAAAGCAGGGCCAGGACCCCTGGTGTAGTCGGTTTCTATTTGCAGCGACTTTAATTTAAAAAAAAGAAGAAGAAGCAGCAGCAACCTACATATGCTGGGATGAACCAGGGGGAAACAGCATCCATTGCCCAAAATGGTGCCACCCGCCGGCCTGGTCCCCTCAGGACTCTCCCACCTTCCTGTTGCTTGTGTGGCTCAGGGGCTGAAGACGGGGGTGGGAGGGAAACGGAAGACCTCTGGAAGAACTCAGGAAACGGGAAACAGGAAGGGGCGAGAATTTTCCTCAGCGCTAACTGAAGCCCTGAAGCGGGGCGCCGCGCACCTGCCTGCTCCCCTCATATCAGGCGGGGGAGAAGAGGCAGTTCCTCGCCAACGCTCTCGTCGGAGGCCGAGTCTCAGCAGGGAGGGGGAAGCGAGCCCATGACAAGGGAGGAGAGCGCAGCGCAGCGCCGCCTGAGCGAGGAGGAGAGATAAGAGCCCAGCTCGCCTCACGAACGAGGAGCTCGGCGTCTCCCCCACTCCCACCGGCGGACGCGGCTCCTCCCCTTCCTCCCGCGCCAACCGCTCTGAATACAGCGCGAAAGCCTACTCACCTGCGCGCAACGCTCCCCCTCGGAACGCCGGCCTTTTGACCCACCCCCCTTGGCGAGGGCGAGCCCGCCCGTCACTCACTCCTCTACGCAGCTCTCCTATTGGGCGAGGCCGCGCGCTTGTCGGCCACGCACGCTCCCCAACGGCTCCAACTGCCTTCGCCTGCCATCCCCGCCTTCTTTCCCAACTCGCGCAACTTTGCCCCACCGCTTTTTCCGCCCCTCTCCTTACGACCGCGCCTCTCCCCGGCGGGCTGCCATTGGTCCGCGGAGCCGCTCGTCACCCGAGGCGGCCGCCGTCATTGGCTGCGGGCGCGGGTAGCGTGAAGGAGTCTTTTGAGTCGCCCCTCGCGCTCACTCCTCCGAGGAAAAGGAATTGGGGGAGAAGTGCGGCGGGCTTTTCGCCCTCCTCCCCGCCGGTGTCGTCATGTCGGCACGCCTTTCCCGGTCGTCGACGTGAGGGTTGTTTTCTCGGCTTTTGAAGGATAGGGAAAAGGCTTTCAGGTCGTGGCGGAGCGCCTGTGAGGAGATCGAAGTCCGGCGGGGAAGAGAAGAAGAGGCGCGTGAGGCTGCTCTGTTTCCATGGAAACGGACTGAGCCGACGCGTCGGCTCCATCCCTCCACTTGTTGACTCCGCTCAGTTCCATTAACCCCGTTTCCACTTAAATATGCGGGGGGGGGGCGTGCAGAGTCGTCGAACGAAGGCTTTTTAGAGAGGGGAGGTCACGCCTCGAGTTAATAGTGCCACTTTTTTTTTTTGGCTTTATTTGTTTTTTCGTTAATCTGGTGGCTTTAGCAGCAGCTGCATTAGGCAAGTGGTGCTTTTCCCATCGCTTTTCAGCTGTCAAACCAAAGTGCAGCCATCTTGAGTCTTTTGCTTAAAGTCTCTTGCCTGAAGTTGCTGAAGTATGTAACTTTCTCTCTCTTTGCTCTCATTGTTTTCGCCCTTTCACCCTCACCTGTGACCTTCTCCATCCAGTACAGCTCGCTCTGCACAACCAGATAAGGAACTGGTTAAATCCAGCGGAGCTTCCTCTCTTATCGGAATGGCCACAGCGTATCCTCCAGGCCCAATTGACACAGGGCTTCTCAGGTCCCAGCCCCTGTGTAGTAATTTTCCACCGAACAGCAGTTTGTGAGGGGGAGAGGGATATAAAAGATGTTTTGGAATTGTATGACTGCTCTTTCTCCTACTTGCTAAGTGGAGCAGGCAAATGGGCCCGCCTGTGCAGGTGTAATAAAAATGATCCTCATACTCTCTCATTTGGTTGTTTGCCTTATTAAATGCTTTCCCCGCAATGAACCATTTTGTGCCCTTTTTCAGCAACGGCTTTTTTCTGCACTGGGAAAGCCTTCATCTTGCTCGATGGCGCAAGTACTGTAGATTTGTTCTAAATTAATCAGACAAAATAATCAGTACTTTTAAGTGATTTTACTTAACATGTATGGAAGCCTGTCCCACTCTGGATTTCCTCTTTGGAGAAAGCATCACCTATTTTCATTACCCATCTCTAAATGAGGCAAGGGAAGTTGGAATTTCTGGATTGCCACATAACATTAGTTTTTCACATTCTAGCGCACTCACCATGCTAGCAATTTGAATTGCAAGCTCAGAGCTATACTAGAAAAGACGGCCGCCTTCATGAATTTATTTCTAATGGCAGCAGCATGGCGGCCACGTTGCATTATGGTAGCAACGTGTCAGTGTCCATGCGTTTAATTTCCATCCTGAAGATTAGATCCCATTTTGTTGTTTTTGAAATGAATTGTGCTACAATCGTGCTAGAACTGTCACTCCCTCCTCCTTGAAAAACGAACACAGCCCTTGACTATGAGGCAGGAAACTTGTACTAATTGGCAAAAATACACCACTCTCACTGGCTGGAGTAGCTATCAAGCCAGGACAAATAGCATTTTAGCAAAACTGCACTAATGGAAGTAGTGTTATCAGAGGTGTTAATCTAACTTGTAGAAATTGGCTCTGACTACAGGTGGGACCATATTATATTATTGAGTTTTACCCCCCTGGATTTGATAATCCATGAGTGTTGACTCCCCTCCCCCCCCAGCGAGGGCCCACCCGAACATTGCTGGAGCATAGCTCCGGATGGGTCCGCAGGGTAGCCTGAGGGTCAGGAGAGGCCATGCAGCTCTGCCAACTGTCAGAATGTCCAAAATGGGTAGAAAAGTGCAACTTTTGGTTTCCTAAGGAAAGGTTTGTGGCCTCCCCTGTCCTGAGAAGACCCAACTGGAGCTATGCTCAAAGATATGCTACGCCCCGACCACAGCAATACTCCAATGGGCTTATGGGCCAAAATAAATGAATTTGAATACTCACAGATTTCGTTAGCCACAAGAGTTCCTGGAATGGTACCTCAATGGATAAGGGCCCACTGTACTATGAAACAATTTTCCATATTACACCAAGCCAGTTAAATATGGGACTTGTCTTATGTTGTTATCAGCATTACACGTGCTTTCTACAGTTGCCCCCCCCGACAGGTAGAGATGAGACATAACAGTTATTTTGGAAAACACTTAATCAGAGCCATGTCTGAGTGAACAAGTCCCATTTTTGATCATCTACATTTTAGTAGTAAAGGGCATGTTAATAATTTATTTGTTCCTCTTTAACCTCGTTTTTGAAAAAAAAATATTGCTTAACAAAATCCATGTTAAAAAGACTAATTAATTGAACATGCTTAACAATCATTTGTGGACGTGGTGGCACAGCGAGTTAATCCGCTGTTGCTGGGCTTTCAACCGCAAGGTTGGGAGTTCGAGACTGCGTGACGGAGTGAGCTCCCGTTGCTTGTCCCAGCTCCTGCCAACCTAGCAGTTCGAAAGCACCTAAAAAATGCAAGTAGATAAATAGGGACCACTTCGGTGGGAAGGTAACGGTGTTCCGTGCGCTACGGCGTAGAGTCATGCTGGCCACATGATCGGACAAAAATGCCGGCTCTACAGTCTTTGAAACAGAGATGAGCACCGCCCCCTAGTCGGTCACGACTAGACCATTCGGTCGTGGGGAAACCTTTACCTTTAACAATCATTTGCAGACCTTTTCAGCTTTTCTTCTATAATAGGTTCACTGAACTTGTTGCAATGTACCTTCATGTCTTTGACAAAACGTTATTTTGCAAGGCAGGCTGTTGCAGTCCTAGATATAGAAATAAAGCACTGTAACAAAAAAATAAAGCTTGAAATGAATTATTTCAGAATGTAGGTCCAGTGTTAATAAAGCATTTAATAACATTATTAAAATAAATTTGTGATAATATAACATTCCTGAAGATTAAATTAGATTACTTTATTGTCATTATACATAACGTGTCCTAATAACTCTATATTGTTTCCCAGAAGGCAACAATTCAAATAGGTTATATGCTGGATGGGAAGAATCTTTAAGGATACGATGTGACTTCTGCAGTCAATGGGATATAAAAATGTCATCTAGGGCTGGAAGATGTATCCCAATGATGGTCTGAGCCATCTTTATGATTCTCTGCAATGCCCTTTTGTTCACTGCAGAGCTGCTCCCATACCACACCAAAATGCCATATGTCAGGACACTCCTCAATGGTACTACGATAATAAGACACAAGCAGATGTTGTGGCAGGTTTATCTTCTTGAGCGTCCTCAGGAAGTATAACCGCTTTTGTGCTTTCCTTACTAACATAATGGTGTTAACAGTCCACGAGAGGTCCTCTGTGATATGAATACCCAAAAATTTAAAACACAACCCATTCTACCTCCTCGCCATCTATGTATAATGGAATATACGCTTCCTTCTTTTTCCTAAAATCAATTATAAGCTCCTTTTGGTTTTTTTTAATATTAAGTGTAAGGTTATTCTCTTTACTCCACTGCAACAGCCCTTGTACTTCCTCCCTGTAAGCAAACTCATTATTTGGATTGTTAGTGATAATTGTAAACTATGTTTGCTACCTTAATTGTTTGGAGAAACCATCTATTATGTAAAATTTTCACAGGATTTGTGTTTCTGTTAACAGTGATTATTAGAGGTCATACTATGTTTAACTAGTATCTAGCTTAGCACAGGATGCTCTATTACTGAGGATTACTTTACACATAAGCACAGAATCAAATCACCATACCTGACACAAGAAAGAAGGGATAAAATCTGAGAACTGCTTATTACAGTATATAAGACAGATGGACAGCTAGAATATCTGGATACAGGTATCAAGTCAATGTTTTACAATACAGTGCAGCCCTAGGCATGCCTACTCAGAAGCAAGCCCCACTTAAGTTGCATGGGGCTTACTCTCAAGAAAGTGTATATAGAATTGCCGCCTGAGTGTTTGGGAAGTTCCAGATATAGCTGTTTTCATAATTTTTGAAAAAATATTCAGATACAAAGGTTTCTCAAGCATTAGTGAAAAAGTTAAATGTTATTGTGATACATCAAACATAATTTGTAAAGTACAAATTGCTATTTTAAAGTATCCTCATTTATTTAAAATAAACTATTTACAGTTTGGCATCATCAGGATTTGTTTTTCGAAAGCAATTAAAAGAAATGAGACTTAACTTATTACCCAGTTCCTAATTAATTCATATGAGGATTATGCTGCAAAAGTGATACTAAGTTGTTTACCTGGAAATACATTCTTGGATTTCAATAGGATTTACTTCCACTCCATTATTTCATGTTATAATCAGTGTTGAAATATGAAAAATAAATATTCAGGAACTCTCAGGCACAAGCCCTGCACTGGGCTCCCTCTTGTGGATGGTGCTGGTAAATACCTATGCTAACATGCCCTTGGTTCACCAGTGCATACACATGCCCCAAGGAAACTCAAACCATCCTTGAGACTGCTTCAGCAGCAGTATGAAAGCAGCATGTAAAATTAGACACAAATATCATTATTACTGACCTAATATTATTATTCCTCTATGCTTTTTCTAAGTACAAGTCAAGTACAAGTGACCTGAGATACTGCTTATTGCATCAGGTTGTATTAAGAATATATAGTTTTTTTCAACAAGAAGTTCACAAAGCAGTTTACATAGCAACATAAATCAATAAAATGATTTCCTGTCTTCAAAGGACTAACAGTCCTAAAAGAAGTATAGAAGAGACAATGGTAAAAGCCACTTGCTCTCCCCGTGTTAAGTGTAAGAGGACACCAACAGTGTAGACTAATGTTAAGAAAATAAGAGCCCCACTGGATCAGGCCAAAGGCCCACCTAGTCCAGCTTCCTGCATCTTGCGGCGGCCCACCAGATGCCTCAGGGAACATACAAGACAACTAGATATGTGCATCTCATTGCCACTCCCCTGCATCTGGCACTCCAACGTAGCCTAGCTCTAAAGTAAGGAGGTTGCACTAACCATTATGGCCTGTAGCCTGCGATGGACTTTTCCTCCAGAAATCTGTCCAGACCCCTTTTAAAAGCATCACCACCTCCTGTGGCAAGGAGTTCCACAGATTAATTACCTTCTGGGTAAAAACGTATTTCCTTTTATCTGTTCTCACTCTCCCAACACTCAATTTTAGTGGATGTCCCCTGGTTCTGGTATTGTGAGAGAGAAAAGAACCTCCCTCTATCCACCTTATCCATCCTGTGCATAATTTTGTATGTTCTAGGTTGAAGAGCCCCAAACGCTGTAGCCTTTCCTCATATGGGAGGCGCCCCAGCCCCGTAATCGTTTTGGTTGCTCTCTTCTGCACCTTTTCTAGTTCCCCTATATTTTTTTTAAGATGTGGTGACCAGAACTGTACACAGTACTCCAGATGTGGCCTTACCATCGATTTGTACAGTGGCACAATAATATTGGCTGTTTTATTCTCAACCCCTTTTTTGATTATCCCAAGCATGGAATTAGCCTTCTTTACCGCTGCCCCACATTGGGTTGACACTTTCATTAAGTTGTCTACTAGCACTCCAAGATCTCATTCCTGATGTGTCACCGAAAGCTCAGAACCTGTTAGCTTATAGTCGTAGTTTTGATTTTTTTTGCCCCAATGTGCATCACTTTACACTTGTCTACATTGAAATGCCCCTGCCATTTGGCTGCCCATTCCCCCAGTTTGGAGAGATCCCTCTGGAGCTCTTCACAATCCCTTCTGGTTTTCACCACATGGAAAAGTTTTGTGTCAACCGCAAACTTGGCCACCTCAATGCTTATGCCCATCTCCAGGTCATTTATAAACAAGTTGAAAAGCAGGGGTCCCAAGCATGGGTCCCAAGACGGAACCTTGGGGCACTCCGCTTTTCACCTCTCGCCATTGTGAAAATTGTCCATTGACACCCACTCTTTGCTTCCTGCTCCCCAACCAGTTTTTAATCCATAAGAGAACCTGCCCTCTTATTCCCTGACTGTGAAGTTTAACCTTTGGTGAGGGACCGTGACAAATGCTTTCTGAACATCCAGATATAACTCGTATGTCTCAGCTCACCCTTTGCCTAACCTCACCCTTCGTCATGAGGCCACTTGCGCTCGGTAAAAGGTCACTCTCTAGAAGGTTCCAGTTATATACCCTCAACTGGGAAAATAAATAAAAGATAGGAAAATGAATGTTCCTATTTATTTTTCCATAATTATCCTAATGCACAGAATTTGAGTGAGAGGTGTCCATGTGCAGCAGTATCTCCTCTTCCACTGCCTCTCCAGCTGTTTCTACGCTGAGTTTTGCTAGGATCTTGCACGGAGATGCAGGGTTCATAAAGAGCCTCACCTGGTCTTTGCCACTGTTTGTGGCTACTTTAAATGATATACATAATATGCCAACAGCAGCCCTGAAAAGCTTGAACAGCTTAAGGGCCCAATCCTATTGTTACCAGCACCAGGGCTGGTGCTGGTATTGCAAAAGTGCCATAAGGCACTTCCACCACCGGTGCCAGCCCAGCAGCTGAAGGTGGCCATAAGGAATAGCCGACGAAATAGCTGGTGCAGACTTGAGGAAACCCACTGGGGGCCTTGTGCCCTTACCCGGGGGGGGGGGAAGGGGACAATTTTCTCCTTCTCCCAAGGTGCCCATAGTTGCTGCTGGTCCCGGTCCCGCTCCCCCCTTCCCAGAACGCCCTCCCCCCCCCCCCAGAACGGCGGCGCCACTGGCCAGCGATGGCCGTGCCGCTCACCGGCAAGTGGGGCTCCCTTTGAGGCATCCATGGTTGTTGTCGCCATGGCACTGCCCCGCACCGGGAGTAACCGCTTACTGCTGGCTTTGGAGGCGCTTTATGGCGCCTTGTGCGACATTTGCCTGGGCGATATGAGCATACCACCTGCAGTCAGGTCCATTGGAGTGGGCTCTACTTCAAGGTAAGTTATTTGTCAATAAGGGTATATGCATGGACCCTTCTGATATGGTTAAAGTTATCCTAACTATCTAATGGAGATGAATTAGGCTAATAGCTGCTGAATTATGTTAATATCCAGAAATCATCGATTTACACAAAGTAGTTAAATCATCAAGGTATGGATTGTAGCTTAATTCAACATGTTAATTATGAACTCCAAATTTTTTGTTCAGCTTTCCTCCTAGAAAGCCAAGGGTTTCAACAGTATTTGTGCATAGTATATCTGAACAGAGTAGTTGTGTTACAATAGTATGACTAATCATACGTGACCATTATTTTGACCAAATACCCTCCCTCCCTCCCACAAACACACAGAGGAACAATGACACTGTGAACCAAGATCAAACTAACTCTGGATTCCTACAAGGTGTTTACATGAGCCTGATGGAATGGTTGACATTTTTCCTTTGAACAACTGACCTCAATGCCATATAATAAATGAAATAAATTCATCCATATCAAAAGCAGTTTGCTGTACGGCATCGAGAGCTGCTTCTCAAAGCTCACAGTTCAATTTTTTTTTAAAAAAAGGATAATTCCTACTATCCAACTTCAAAAGGAGATGTTTTGATGAGAGAAGAATGCAGTCCAGCAAGCCTTCCTGTTCCTCAGTTATGTTAATTGTGCTGGAAAAAATAAGAATCCTGTAAGACGGGCTGCATACAGATTTTCAGAACAAAACTACTAAAATGAAGAAAATTAAACAAATACAGCTTTAACACTTGTGCAGTTGCTTATAGTACCATCTTTCACGTTGCTATTGTAAGCAACCATGGGTCCCTGTATTTATTAAACTGAATCACTTGACAATAAAACTCAGTTAAGGCTCTTGGCATGGATGAAACCTCCTCCCATTCAGACCTGCTGCTATGGTAGACTTGCACTTCATCAGTAATTTCATCAGGAGCGTAATCGCCCCCCAAGGATGTAAATTTTATCTTCGATTCCAACTGCTCCTGCATTGAAACCAGCACATTCAAAAGAGCCTTCCCCTTTCCAGACACACGTCTCTGGGCAAAAACTATACACCTTGTAGGTGGAAAGGTCACAGATGTACAACGTGTAGTTCACTGGAACAGCTTTGATTAAGGTTGCATGAAAGAACTGTCCAAATTCGGCTACCAGCTCCGACCACTGATCGGTGAGAGCATCATACTTAAAGAAACAGTCAAGAGATGGATTGAAAGCATCCGTAATTTCTACTTCTGAACCAAGTACGTAAATTATATTCTGACATGCGCTTGCTTCTGGGTAGTAGATGCCTCTTGGTAAGGGACTTACAGATTTCCATTCTTGAGACAAAGGACTGTATGCTTCTACATCCAAAATACTTTTGATATCCTGAGATGCCCTGGTCTTTCCCCCGATTACAAAGAGCTGATTTAGGGTCACAAGAGACGCATGCATGGTCCTCGGCTTGTTCATGGCCGATGCCAATGAGAAGCTGTCGTCTGCGGGGCGGTAACACCAGGTTTGGTCAGTGGCATCATGAAACGTCTCAGCAATATGAAGCCTAATCGTCCGGAAACAGTTCCCTTTGCACCCACCAGTTATAAATAGTTTTTCACCGTAACTAGATAAGCTTGATCCAGGCAGATCAACAATGTGGGTGTGTGTCAATTCTTTCCATGTATCGGTTTTAATATTGTAGCAAAATGTATGTCGATGTGCTCCATTTTCTTCGGTTTTGTGAACCAATATGTACTTCTCTGTGGTTGAGGGACGAGCATCTGGAAACAGCCCACTGAAGGTCTGCACATTTTTTATTGCCTCGTGGATCATGACTAAGCAGCCAGAGCTTTCAAGTAACTGTTCTTCAGAGTTCAAGAAGTCCTTCAGGGTCTCCTCAGGTAACTGATGTAATCTAACATTTTTAATCAAGTGAGGAAGATACCTCTGTCTTGCTTCCAACTTGTGCTTCGTCCACCGAAAGACAGTTTTCAACACAGACTCCTCGTCTGGGACATCCAGTTCATCAGCCTCGAGACATTTTTGCAATATCTCAAAATTCATGTCCAGGAAATCGTGAGATCGAAGAAGCAAAGAAAAATGGTGTCGTGCATACTCAAGAGTGTGATCAAATAGCTGAGGGGAACCGTAACTTTCAGAAATAGATAATAGTTGCAAACAGTTGACAAGATCAATGTTTTTAATTAGAAAGTCACTGCAAGCTTTTGAAAGAACTGAAACTTGAAGGAAAGATGAGAGCTGGAAGAACATTTCTACGTTATCATTGGTTATCTCAGTGCTTCCTGTGTAGGCATAATCGAGAAAAGCCTTCACCTCCTTGGGTGATAAATTGCTAATAGTAACACTCCCATCATCTCTTTCTTTCATGTTAACTTCAAACATGGCCCTGCAGGTAAAATATAGAAAATGAACGCACAATAAGTAATCACCAGTATTTGCATGGTCGCAGCAAGGAGAGAAACAAAAACAGATCCTGAAATATGACTAAGATGAGGGATTCAGGGCCCAACCCTGAAGTTGGGGGTAAGCTCTTACCACTGGCTCCGGTGTTGCAAATGTGCCATAAAGCATGTTCATGGCACTGCCAAAGGCCCCAGCACTGCCTCTGGGCTTGTGGCGCAGAACCTTAGCCTGAGGAGCAGCCGCCGTTCCACCAACTGTGGTGAGACCATGGACCAGCAGGAGAACTGTTCGGGGTGGTGGAGGGCATGGGAAATATGTGGGAAAAGCAGAACTGGGCAGTGGGAGGAGAGGTCCTGGGCGGGGGAGGGACTGGCAGCGGCCCTCTCCACCACATCCTGAACCCCCCCCCCACCGTGTTGTAGGGCTTAGATGCCCGACATGGAGCTGCTCCAGTCTCCACCTGCAAAGTAGCCAGTGGAGACATGAGTAGGGCCATTGAGGGGCCTGGGGCTGTTTCTAGGGGAAGGGGACAAACATCCCCTTCCCACGAGGAGAGTGCTACAGCTGCTGTGGCTCCTGCAGAATGCAGCAGTAGCCATTTTGGTACAGTTGATCCTCCGGGAGACGGGCCGCACAGGATTGGGCTGCCCATGAGTATATTTTTGGTAAATTACTTGTTGACTAAATTGACCCCCATGTCCTGCTATATGCATCATGGGTGGCTTTTTTTTTTTTTTCTAATGCTCAGTTCCCTTCCACACACATACAAGCAGCTTTCCACACTTGTAGCTGACATGGATGCAAATGTACATTGCAATGCATAAACCTATCTTCACCATGATGTTCATTCAACCCCATTATATTCGCTGGATGTAGCTTTTATTGTAGATAGGACACTGCATCTCATGTGTTACTACATATGATGTTGTCAGCAACAAGCTTGATAAAGCTCATATTTAGGTCTAGACTTGTAGTACTCAAACATTTTACCACTGGGACCCACTTTTTAGAATGGGAATCTGTCCGGGACCCACTGGAAGTGATGTCATGGCCAGAAGTGCTGTCATTGTGATGCCAGAGCCTCCTGCTTTCCTGAGAATTCAGCAATAAATTGGATTATTTTTCAGCCACTTTCCAATATCAAAGTGAATCAGAAAAAAAAAGACTGTTTACAACCTTGACACAAGCAAAACAAACACACAGCCCTCCCCCTTTCCAGCATCCCATCTTCCCATATTTTCAAGAAGGCTGCTCTAGGTGCTTTGCAACCCACCTGAAATTGGCTCGTGACCCAAGGGTCAGTTCCGACCCACAGTTTGGGAACCACTGGCCTAGATAATATTAAGATGGTTTTCATTTCTCAGTATAAAGATGTGTCATTTTGTAGATATCCAAGTCAAAGGAAATTCAGTCAGTTTATTTATTCAGATAGTCTACAAAAAATGTGTTTTCATCTTTTTAGAGGTCAAATTAAAAAATTGGCATGCTACATTTGCATGCCACGTTTCAGCTAATGTTTTAGCTATATTTTTCAACCCAATTTAAAAACAACAACAACATTCCAATGCACAAGAGAAGTAGAAGCAGCTTTAGAAATAGCTTTACCTGAAAAAGTCACTGCATGCTGCTAGGACACAACGATGACATGGGATTATTTCATCTTTCACAACTATTTTAAAATCAAAAAAGATGTTTTGCTCTCTGAAGCTCTGTAGGACATTTAAGATTTGCTGGGCGTGGCTTTCAGCCACTAAGGAGTTGATTTGCTTTGCAGGCACTGAAATTCCGTTGCAGGCTGGATTGCTGATGGAATCATATGGGTTGTCCATGGCTTCTTCACTCTATTTTTTATTGCTAAAAAGATAACAGTAAGTTACCAACACTATTATGTCACTGTAAAAACCAAAATAGCATGAATGAGAAAAAATTCCATTTAATGATTTAAAAGAAGCAAAAGTGTTTGTTGTGTCCAATAAGGGACCCAAGAAAACAAAGAGGTTATACCGTTATGTGGTTGAGGTCTCATTAGTAACTTTTATATGTATCAACTAAATGTTCAATTAAGAGCACAATCATAATCTGTGCCATAATTAGGCCAGCATAGTTAGGCCAGCAAAATTTGGCCAGCACAAGGGCCACCATAAAGTATGTTTGGACCACTCTCGGAGTCAGAGAGGCCAGAACACAGACCTGTGCCATCCTCCCTGACTCTAAGAGAGGTCCAAACGTGCTTTATAGTGTCCCTTGTACCAGCTAAATTTTGCTGGCCTAACTATGCCAGCCTAACTCTAGGTTAGGATTGTGCTCTAAATCACAACAAATGGGCCTATTGATCATTATTGCCCTCTAGGGGAATTCCAAACACCTATTGTTTGTGACCCTTTTCAAACTATTTGGTCCACCCAAGTTCATCAAAAGCCCAGCCCACAACTCCAGACTTCCACATGGCACTCCAGCATGTCACATCACACTTGCACTGCCAGCACAAGTCCCACAACACCCCTGGAAATGCATCGTGACACCCAGTTTGAGAACATAAGAAGAGCTCTGCTGGATCAGACCACGGGCCCATCTAGTCCAGCTTCCTGTATCTCACAGTGGCCCACCAGGTGCCTCAGGGAGCCCAGGAGACAAGATACTTGCATCCTGTTGCCCACTCCCTTGCACCTGGCATTCTGAAGTAGCCTACTATTAACATAAGGAGGTTTCACAACCCATCATGGCCTATAGCCCATGATGGACTTTTCCTCCAGAAATCTGTCCAATCCCCTTTTAAAGGCATCTAGGCCAGATGCCATCACCACATCCTGTGTCCACAGATGAATTACCCGCTGGGTAAAAAAGTATTTCCTTTTATCTCACTCTGCCAATGCTCAATTTTAGTGGATGTCAATTTTGAGCGGGAAAAGAACATCCCTCTATCCACTCTATCCCATGCATAATTTTATAATTAAAAGAAAGTGCATCCACCTCTGTCCTAAGCACATCTAGTTAGAAATATAGTCCTTTTCAGTTTACATTGGCCCAGGTATCCCGGTCCCTGCACTTTTCTGGGTGGATGTACCTTCCTCAAACCAACACCAAATTTCAAAGCAGAAATCAAAGCAGAATACTTCAGCATCCCTCTACTTGAACTTAAGTAACCTATTAGGGAATGAATATGCTGCAAACAATATAGGGGCCCAATCCTATTCAACTTTCCATCACTGGTGCAGCCAGGTCAACGTGGCATCTGCTGCACTCTGCAGTGGGGGTGGGTGGGTGGGAAGAGTCACAGAGGCCTCTTCAATGCAAGAGAACTAAGGGAATGCTTGCTCTCTTACACTGGAGCTGCACTGCAGCTTCATCAGTGCTGGAAAGTTGGATAGGATTGGGCTGCTATATTGCTTGCAGCATATTCATTCCCTAATCGGAGGAGTGGAACCCACCTGGCTTCTCTATTTCACCCCTTTACCTGGACCAGTGGTCTCCAAATTGGAGACTGCTGCCACAGACTAAAGCTTCCCCAGTACGAACCGTGCTTACCGTTCTGCTGGGGGGGGGAGCTGAAGGAAAGCCCCTCCAACCGCCCCCAATCGTCACGCCAGCCAGCTGCTTCTGCCCAGAAATCTGAGCTGGGCAGCAGAACCCAGATGCTACAATTGGGGGCTACCAGAGGGGCTTTGCTGCAGCTTCCCAGTGGAATGGTAAGCACCATTCACCCAGGGGAAGGGAAAGAGGGGTACTGGATCTGCCCATAGGCTAGTCTGGAGCACCCTGACCTAGAGAGGCAAGATCTGGCTGCCTCTTGTAGGCATGTGCCAATCTCAGTGGACAATTTAGGTTCTCCAGACATAAAGGACCAAAATCCACATCCAGTACACGGCTGGCAAAGGAGTTTCAACTAAAGGAGAAAGACTGCTGAAGCAACAGGTCCCTGTAACAGCTTTTTGGGCTGCTGAGCCAGCACAGAGCTTCTAGGAGGTTAGAGATGTCCAAAAATAAGGGGAAATAAGCCAAAAAATGGGGAGGGAGGGCATTTATCACAAAATTACTCTTGTTATGGGGAGGGAGGGCATTTATCACAAAATTACTCTTGTTATTCTGAGACATGAATTCACAAAAACTGACATTTACTAACAATACACGTTAGGACCACTTCAGACAGGAAGGATGCAAGTAGACTTGAAGTTGTTTGTGCTTCAGAATTCCTTGATGAAACAGCATGGTCCCAGCATGAGGCACAGAAATTAAACTGATTGCTAGAGGCATTCCAGAGATTGACAGTTTCCTCTCCGCAAGAGATGCTGCTTAATTGCACAGGCAAAAGCTCTTATGGGTACAGGAATCCACAGAGATCACCACCAACCTCAAAGAGGACATTCGTAGGAGCATCAATCCTGAAAGCAACCTGTCAAGAGGACAGTTTCCTCTTTCAGTTTTTCTTTTCCATTGTTAGTTTATTCTATGTATTTTTTCCCCTCACAAAATAAACAATATAGTTTAGGGGGGGAAGAGGAAATGGCGACTTTTTAATTTAATTTTAAAGAAACACAGCTCTAGCTAAGGCGATTTAACAAGGGCGAGTCCTAATAGTTTGGCACTTTGAATGAAAGTCATCTCTGAGCAAAACACGTTCTTGTCTTCTCACACATGGGTCCCACAGAAAGAGAAATCATCTTAGAAAGTCTGGTTCCAGCTCTTTTTCTGGTTACTGTCTGCATCATTCAGATTCCCGCTGATAGTTTTCCCTAAGAAATGAAATACTGTCTCGCTATAATGTTTTAACTTGCCTTTCTTTCTTTATGGCTTGGGTTTTTGGTTTGTTCTTGCAAAGATCCAGCGGTATTCCATTAAGAAATGCTTCTGTTGCAGGGAAATGATAGTTTCCCAGCACTCAAAACACACTGGACCATGTTATCTAATCAGTTGCCCCAAATCTGTGGGTCTCAGCCAAACCTATTGTTGGATGCAACCGTTTCTCAAGGAAGAGCTAGTGTGATATAGTGCTTCTAGTTAGGGTTACCAGATACAAACCTGGACAGAGTGCCTATACCTTAAACCATTGTCTGGAAGAGGGAATTTTGGCAGGTGCAGCTTTTGAAATCCTTCCACGATGAGCTGCACCTGCCCAAATTAGAACTGCTATACAATGGTATAGACACTCTGTCCAGTTTGTATCTGGTAACCCTACTTATAGTTCTTGACCAGGACTAGAGCAACATGCATTCTCCTCTCTCAGCCTAATTTAATTCACAGGTTTAACAGGATAATCCCATGCTGATCCCTGAAGGTTTTGAGGAAGGGAAGGATATAAATATCAATACATAATAAGCTAGCTATGTCTGCATGTTGCTGAACTGCCAGAGAGAAAGCACTGCCACCAGAGCATCTTTTGAAAATGAACCCAGTTTAGTTGGAAGATCTGCATTATCTGTTTCTATCCTCCCCTATGTTTTGGTGGAGTGTCAGGAAACCAGAGCTTGGACTTAATGCAGAGAATCCAGAAGAGAGTTCCCCTAATCCCACAAGTCCTTGAAGATTGGTGGCAGGAGAAGACTTACTGGGTGAGTTAATGTCAGCATCCTGGTCCCAGATCAGGAATCTTTGAGCCCACCACACTTTTAGAGGCAGCACTTACCAGGAAGGAGATATTCCCTGTCCTTGAAGCTAGAGAGTAATTTGGTTCCAAGGGAGAGGAGAAGTTGCAGAAGCAATCCCTTCGCATCGACATAAAAGCATGCACTCCTGCTAACATTCCAGCCAACATCTCCACTCCCATTCATCTTCTCTTGGAGGAGGGGTGTTCTATAGTGTTTTATGGGCTATCTGAGAAAGGGGAACTGTCAAAGCCCACCACAAACCCAGATGAGGGCCTATTGTTCAAACTGCACTAATTCTTGTTTGACCTACCCAATCTCTAGCCCCAAGGAGCATCACAAATGCACCATAAATTATGCTGGGGGGGGGGAAGGAATGTTGTCCATAAGCCAAATATTTCTTTAACACAAGTGACTTGGGGCGTGATCTCTCAGGCATGCATCACTTGCCCAATTACCAAGTGACAAAAAGGTTGAGGGGAGGCAAAATTCATTGCAATTAGCTGTCTCTGGTAGAAAGACTTACATCTTCAAAGGGCCGTGATGACTGTAAATTCTCAGACAGCATACTGATCAGTTTCACCAGGACACCCAAACCCTTTGTGATCTGAAATACAGAGAAGCCTAAGCTTCTTTTCTAACACAAACCATACTTTCCTTGAGATGCTATAGGAAACCAAAATTTGGTTCAAGGGATTCAGCAGCTCATCTGGGATTTAGAGGAATCAGCCCTTCTACAGGAAGTCAGGAGTGTAGTGGGATAGTGGACAGCAGAATAAACCCATTTCCCCCCCCCCCATTTTACTTTTATTAATGAAAGCCACTGGAACTGGTGTTCACTACTAGAAAGATACAGATTTCTCTCTGTGAGGTTGTAGAAGTCTTGCCTCAAGACTTCTAAAACTGCAATCTTACATACACCGAGTCTCATTGAGGGCCCAATCCTATCCAACTTTCCAGTGCCGATGCAGCCACAATGCAACCCCAAGATAAGGGAATAAACATTCCCTTACCTTGAGGGAGGCCCCATAACTGTCCCCCCACCACAGGATGAAAAACATGCCCCATTGGCATAGCTGCAGCAGTGCTAGAACGTTGGATAGGATTTGGCCCCAAGTCAGCCTCATGAAGGCTCAGTAGTGCTGACCTCTGAATAAAGCCTGCCAAAGGCTGGACTGCACTTCCAGCTGCTAACAAGCGCAGGTAAGCTGCAAGAGAGATGAGATGCATTCATCTTGTGCAGTCTTTTACCACCTGCGCGATGGGTTTGCAGGTTCTATTCCTCAATCAGCTCTACCTTCTTAGAACAGTAAAATAGGGTTTTTTAAAAACAAAAATGCTAAGGACTTGGATGCATAGTATTGCCTAGCTTGCATTTCCCAACTCTTTAACCCCACAACTTCCAAGAAAAGTTTCTCTCTTCAAGTCCCTGTTTTTCTAAGGGAAAACCTCAGAAAAAGGTCAATTCTGTCAATTCTGAGCAGCCTCTGATTGATAAGTAAGGGCACACGTTGAGTAGCAGCTTCAGCAGTCGTCTTGCGCATGCCCAAATGACCTGCGCATGCGCAATACCTACAAGAGATGCTCAACCCAAGGCTCAACCCCAACAGCCCTTTATGTGGTTCTTCTCTGACTTAAAGCGAATCTGCTCAGTACAGGGCGAGAGGCAGCTTTGAAGCTTAACACCCCACCCCAGAAGAACGCTATCTTCTTTCTCCCCTTTCCCCCCTACGCAGGGGGTCTTTCTCCCCTTTCCCCCCTACGCAGCGTCTTCAGCCACCCACCTGAATCCAAATGGGAGCTCCGAGACTATCCGCCATACAAAATCCGCCGCCGCCCATCGCTTGTCTTCGCTCACTGTCCAAGAAATCTTGCGCTGTGATTGGGTTAAACCGTATTATAAGCCCGCCCCCTTATAACGGTGCGCGAGCGGAGACTCAAACTGTCAAACCAAAACGCAGAGACGGCCCTATGTCAAGGAGACTCAGTCTACAGATCCCGTAGAAACACTTCCGGTTATTGGCTGAACTCTTGAGGGCGGAGCCTAACCAGGAGATAGAAGAGAATGCCTATAGACTTGCGGGGGACCGAGTGGCTCCTTACTCTTTAAATGTCAAATAAATACCGGAAGTCTTATCTCCCTTTTGTAAAGAAAAATCTCTATTTCTACAGGAAGGCGCAAGCTGACTGCCGTTTGTCGTGTTGTGCCTCGTGGCTCTATCTTGCTCGTGATTGGATGCGGCGTGTTATCGGTCCCCTCCATCGAGGTATAATCACGGTCCCCTCCCTTCCGAACAACCCTGGATGGGTCTGCTTGCAAGCAGGGAAGGTGCGTGCTCCTGACCCGGCCCCTTGGGTCTTGCTTTTGCAATGCAAAGTGGTGCCCCTCCTGCAGCGGCATTGCACTGTTGCGCCTCAGTCCTATTCCTTGTGTACTCGGAAGTGGTGATCCCCGTATGCAGGAGGCTCATTGCAGCAGCAGCGGGTCGGCTAGCAGCTCTCGGCGCCTTCTGTGGCTGGTGTCAGTGAGTCCAGTTTAACTCACGGACTCACTCAGATCCCCTTGGAAGCGCCGGTGGACCCCGAGAGAGCGCCGGCTCTGGCTTTGAGGAAGGGCAGAGGGCAAAGCTGGAATATTATATGAACTTGGAGTCCAGCGCTAAGTGAAAAAGCGAAACCTCCAGCGCGCGCTTTAGCTCAACAAGCGCACGTGCAATGCGTGCCTATATTCAGCTGTCTTTTCCAGGGGCGTTCCTAGAGGGGAGGGTAAAATGCTAAGTTTTGCAGGAGCCTGAGCACCTGCGGAAAGCGGCCTCTTCCTCTCGCCTTCTCAGCCATTAGCATCCCC
>JAJKFI010000123.1:1157849-1169251 GCA_029204185.1 Lerista edwardsae
TGGTATGGTATGGTATGGTATGGTATGGTATGGTATGGTATGGTATGGTATGGTATGGTATGGTATGGTATGGTATGGTGATTCCGTGTGTTTCTGTATCTCTGCTCTTGTTGCTGTATGATTATCTGCTTCGAGTCAATTGCTCGTTGTGGGTGTTCTTCTATACGTCCATCTGTTTGTGGAACCAAAGCTGTGGAAAGCTGCACCTCGGACAGACTGAAGAACACGTGGACTGTGAGCCAGGAGGGACCTATCCAGTAGAAGACTTCTGTGAAAGGAACAGAGGACTTTGAATCTGGTTGCCATCTGGACTATACCGACAAGTGAAGCTTGCTACCCAGTATTGTACTACTGGTTTCATCTGTATTCCATCCTACCTGTGTGTACTGCTTGAACCTACCTTTGTTGTGTCCTTGGATTCCCTAGTGGGATCCCCAAAGCTATAAAGTAGCCTGAAACTTCAAACATCTTGTGGACCTTGCCTCTGTGTACAGCCTAGAACAAAGGGGACTCTGTCCCACATAAAGCAAGTGAGCTCGAACTACTCTGCTGTTTGGTACCTGAGGGACTTACACCAACCTTCTAGCACGTGATACCATTTGTGTGCGCCCCAACATATTTGTTTGTTACCCTCTTGCTTCTGCTGCATTTTGTGGCTTCATAGAATCAAAGAATTTTGGAAGGAACCTCAGGGGCCCTCTAGGCACCTGCTCAGTGCCATCAAATGCTGCCGTCAACTGGCGTAGCTAATGAGAGGGTAGCCCGGTGCAGAGGGCAAAAAGATGCTCCAGACGTTATGTCTCAACAGGAATTGAATCACAGTTGTATTTGCATTTTCTTGGGTTTTTTTTTTGTTTTGTTTTTTGCCATAACGTTTGATAGAATTAAGATCCTACACTCTGGTTTGTTTCTTTGCATTCTGCATTAAGTTCCACATCAGATGGTATATACCATGATGGTATTATTCATACATACCAAGGTTTTCACAATTTGGCCACTCAGTGTCAAGCTCAGCTTGTTGCCCCCCCCCCCCGATTGTTGCCCCGTGTGAAATTGCACCCCCCCCGCTTCTTTAGCTACATCCCTGGCAGCAACCCTAACAGCAGGCCATCCAACCTCTGGTGAAAATGTTCAATGAGGGAAAACCCACTACTGTTCTAGTGCCAATTCCTCTTACTATCTAGCCTAATTACACTTCCTTGTGGTTTCAACCCATTGTAACCCCTGCTAACTGGGCAAGAGGCACTTTTTCAAGTGGTGTCCTCTTATATTTAGCAGGGGGAGAGCAATTGTCCCTCTTCACCCCAGCACAGTGTCTTTCTCGCGGCTGTTCCTGGTGGTGTTCTCCATTCTTTTAGATTGTGAGCCCTTTTGGGACAGGGAGCCATTTAACTTTAATGTTACTATTTGCCTGTAAACCGCTTTGTGAACTTTGTGTTGAAAAGCGGTATATAAATACTAGTGATTGATTGATTGTTTCTAGGATCCTCCTCCGCAGTGTATATCCACCCCTTCTTCTGTGTGAGAGCAAAGTTTGGCCAGTACAAGGGATACTGCAAAGTACGTTTGGATCACTCCTGGAGTCAGGGAGGATGGCGCACATCTGTGTGCTGGCCTCTCTGACTCTGAGAGTGGTCCAAACATACTTTACGGTGGCCCTTGCGGCAGCCAAACTTTGCTGTCCTAACTGTGCCAGCCTAACTCCAAGTTAGGATTGTGCACTAAGTCTGTTAGGGCCCAATCCTACCCAACCTTCCAGTGCCTATGCAGCTGCAATGCATCCCTAAGGGAAGGGAACAAACATTCTCTTACCTTGAAGAGCTCTCCATGACTGCCTCTCTACTGCAGCTTGCAGCACATGTCCCATTAGCATGGTTGAATCAGTGCTGGAAATTTGGATAGGATTGGGCCATTAGTGCCCAATCCTATGCATGTCTACTCAGAAGTATGTCCCTTTATAATCAATAGGTTTGCTCCGAGGGAAGTGTGGATAGGTTGGATCTGTAAGAAGCTGCAAGCCTTTTTCTTGGTGTAGCTACTGCGAATAGCAGAATTTGGTGCTCCTAGAATTAAGGGCGCTATCCTAACCTGGAGTTAGGCTGGCACAGTTAGGCCAGCAAAGTTTGGCCAGCACAAGGGACACCATAACATACGTTTGGACCACTCTTAAAGTCCGGAAAGATAATAATAATAATAATAATAATAATAGGCCCTTCTCGGCGGTGGCACCCCAACTTTGGAATACCCTCCCCTTGGAGTTAAGAACTGCTCCCTCCTTGGCGGTATTTCGGCGGGGGCTGAAGACCTTTTTATTTCAGCAGGCTTTTAGTTGCTGACAGGCTGGCTGGCTGGCTTTTTTTTTTTGCATTTTTTTAATATATTTTATGATCCTAGGGATTAATTTGTTGTATGTTGTATTTTTAATATTGTTTTTATTGTCTTTTAATACTGTTTTTAATTGTTTTTTACTGTGTTTTTAACCTTGTAAATGCCGCCTTGAGGGCCTTGTGGCGGAAAGGCGGGATACAAATCAAATAAATAATAATAATAATAATAATAATAATAATAATACATTTATTTATATACCGCCTTTCTTAATATCACTAGATTCCTCTAAACGATTGAACTCAAGGCGGTTTACATAGGCAGACTTTCTCACAAACCCGAAGGTTTTTACAATTTACAGAATGTTCTATCTTCCAAGAACAACACTCCTACAGATCTTTCTTTCTGGATTTAGCCTTCTTTCTTTAGCCACCCGTCTGTCGTCTGCTAGCTGATGAGGCTTTCCTGCTGCCACCAGAGATGCAGCTGATTTCAGCACACTCCTCCTCCCACGAGGCAGCTGAAACTCAGCTTTTAATCAGCTGCAGTTTCCAAGGTCTGCTGCTCGCAGAGACTTCCGTCAGTCCCGAGCTCACAACCTTGAGATCTTCAGGTGTTATCTTCAGGCAAACGGAGGCATTAACCCTCTCGGCTAAATCTTCTGCATGTCTGTGTGCTGGCCTCTCTGACTCAGAGAATGGTCCAAACAGACTTGACGGTGTCCCTTGTGCCGGCCAAACTGTGCCGGCCTAACTGTGCCGGCCTAACTCCAGGTTAGGATTGTGCTCTAAATCTAATAGTGAAATATATTGAACATAAACCGGCAACTGCTACGCAGAGATTCGATTAAACAGGGATGCCATTAAAGCGTATGCTATAATGCTTCCCCCTTCCCATCTTGTTAATATTGACGACACTGAAACAAAATAGAGGCAATGTGGCTATGAGGCAAATGAGGCTTTTGACTGGGCTCCAGCCATTCTTCACCCAGAGCGAATGTTCTGGTACCTGCTCAAGATTCATTGCTCAGAGGCTTCTGTGCACAGGCAGCTTCCACCTCTAATGAGCATCAGCCATGGGAACCTTATGCTTTTAGAATGGAATGAGAGTAAAGGGGAGGTGCACCAGGGACGAAGAAGCACTAATGTGGCATGGTTTGTTTGGTGTGCATTTTTCACCCAGAGATCATTCCTTCTTGTATATGGATTGTAGCACCCTTCTGCTATTATTTTCTTCCATGGTAATGACTCATTGTTTTCTGAGTTGGTCCCTTTGAACGCTGTGGGGTTGTGTGTATGTGAGATGGATAAAAGCTACCACTTTACCTCCATTAGATTGAGGACTTTAGCCACAGGAGGGAAGATTTCAGTGGGATAACAGGAAAGAATTCTCAACAATAAGAGTAGGTGGTGGATGGAACCAATTACTGAGGAACATGGCAGGCGTCTCCCTTGGAGGTCTTCAAGCATTGGTGTGACCCCTTTTGGAGATGCTCTAGATAGGATTTTCCTGCCTTAAGCAGAAGGTTGAACAATGTGGCCTTGAAGGCCCCTTTCAACTCTGAGTCTCTAAGTCAGCAGTTGACAAACTCACAACTGCTGCGTCTGGGAAATTCCTTCCGCATCCTGAGTGGTGCTTACCATTCCATGCAAATGCCAGTCCGTTTTGTAGCTGATTGGCTGGCAGGGACACTCTGGGCAGTCGCGTCTATGTCCGGGGGTCCCAGAAGGCTGTGCAGCAGGTAGCCACATTATGAATAGCATTACTAGCACTAAGGTGGGCAGCCCAATACAGAACTGCCTGGTCACCGTGGGCGCTGTGGTAGCCAAAAGGCTACCCCTGCATCCAGTGGCAGTGAGGTAGCTGCTGGAGTCTCCCCAGGAGAAGGGGAAATTTGTCCCCTTCTCCTGGGGAATGCCCTGCTGCCCTCAATAGGGCTCCGTGGCTAGCCGCTGGCTATTTTGCTGGCAGTACATCGAGAAGCCTCATGATATCCGGCAGTGGAAGCAGTGGTGTCATCCAAATGATTTAGGAACAGGTACTCACTTTTGATTGGCACTTGTCGGGGTCCGCCCACCGGAAGTGACATCATAAGCCAGAAGTGATGTCATGACAGGAAGTGATGTCGTGGATGTGATCATGTTTGTAATAACTTCAGCTTGTGGTTAGTGTTGATTTAACTTCTATTGCTTTGCTTTCTAGAGATGTGTATATACATAGTTTGCTTCAACTGTTCCCTGGTTAAATAGCAGGCTAGACTGTACTAGATTGTGAGTGCTTTTGGGACAGGGAGCCATTTAACTTTAATGTTAATTGCAAGGAGCCAGCAAGGAGCAGGAGGGGGAACGGGCAATCAAAAAAAGACCATGTGGGGGCTGGGGCTGGGGGGAGGCTGCAGGAGGAACCGGGCGCTGGATCTGCGTGGCTGGAGGGAGCGGGAGCCCCAGGCAGCCTACCTTCTCACGCTTGCTGCCTTATTCCCACGTCTCCCTCGCTGCTGCCGCTGCTGCCGCCTCCGGTCCTCTCACTCTGCTGCTGCCGCTGCTGCCACCACCACCAAGCTGCCTGCCTGCCTGCCTCCTCACAGAAAGTGCAAGCAATGGCTGTGGGCATGCAGTACGCATGCGCAGCTGCTGAGCCAACCAGCCGACAGGGCCAGCTTCGAGTGGGCGGAGCCAGCTCAACTTCTAGGAACCGGTACTCACGTAGTGGTGCATAGTGGGTGCATGACATCACTGAGTGGAAGCCACCACTGGGTCCCACCCCCTTGCGGCTGGCCCCTCCCCACCCCACCCGGGTCCTCCCCCTCCCCGCCTCCCCCCTGCCCCAAACGGGCTTATTGGTGGCCAGAGCTGCGGGAGAGCCAGCCAGCTGCTCACTTGTGTTGGGGCCTGGCACTGAATAAGCACTGCTGCACCATGGTGTAGACATGTCACAGATGTGCTTTATAGCACATTTGTGACATTTTCACCAGCGGTACAGTCGGTCCTCATTATCTGCTAGGGTTAGGTTCCTAGGTTGTGGATAGCAAATTTTCAGATAACAAAACATTAATCCTATGGGGTCAATGGGGTTAGTTGCAAAGGGTACTTTATCTGCCATCAGAAGAATCCAGCAGAGACCCTTGGGAAGCCAGCAGAGTGTAGCAAGAAGTGCCAAAAGATCTCTGAATGCTGCAGAGACCTTCCAGACACTGCAGGGCCCTTCAGAATGGGGCCCGCAACCAGCACAGACCCCTTAAACATGTCTGGTGAATGCTTCTTCCAGCCATTTTAGAGGTGTCCGTGCTGATCGCAGGTGGCATTCTGAAGGGCCCTGCAGCCACTGAAAGGTCTCTGCATAGTGGATAACGAGGACAGAGGTGATAACGAGGATAACGAGGAAAATAGCAATTCTGCCCCTCACAGATAAGCAAATTCACCGATAGCAAATTCGCTTATAAAGAGGATTGACTGTAAGTGTTGGAGGGACAAACTGTTCAATGTGATAAAGCCTTTCAATATAGGGGCTAGTTCCCCCTTCCAAGACACAGTGACAACAGTGGATATTGGGAGCCTCCAATGCCTTTCTCAATGAGCAGCTAATAATGCTGATCTAGATTTCCTGAAAACACATGAATGCAAAAACGCTCCTTTATATTCCCCTTTGCCATTTGATTTTTTTTTTTTTTAAAGAAAATAATTCCTGCCTGTGAGTCAACTGAAAATCAACCAAATGCAGTTGGAGAAGCTGTGAAAAATCATATACTGTAAATTTACTTTCAGAACGGAAGTTCCCGTTGGACACATTATTTTTCCAAGACACTTTGTCTTTCTTTCTTGGTGACATTAATAGATCTGTAAAAGAGAGAACGAAATGAGCCTTGAAGGGAGGTCAATGGAATTCTGTTATGAAGAGGAATGGAAGCTGCCACTTCATTTTCTCCCTCACACCCGTTATTGATAAATATTGCCTTCTTGTTCGTGACGTGTCAAAGGTCTTCACTGTAATGGCTGCGCTGCCTTCTGCTTAATCAAGTGCTTACAGTTTCCCATGAAATCCAAGCCATTTTCTTTTTAAAAATAAACACAGAAATGTAAGAGAGCTGTGATGGAAGTGAATGAAAACTGGCATCTTGGTTAATTCCTTGTGCCAAGCAAGAATCTGCTCTTTCCCTAGAAGGGGCTTACAGGCACACTGTTCATCAACTTGCATGGAAATGACTATTTTCTGCCGGAGTGACATATTGCTGTTGACGTTAAGAGGAGATGGTTGTGTGTGTGTGTGTGCATCTTATGAGGATTTCTTAGATAGTGGGTAAAGACAAGGAGCCATTTTTTCTAGACATGACTTTACCTGTGCCCCAGAGCGGCTTCCTTCTGATGAATAGCCATCACTTTGGCATAACATTACTTTGGGCCCAATCCTATCCAACTTTCCAGCACCAACGCAGCCATGCCAATACGATACGCACTGCAACTCGAAGTGTGTGTGTGTGGGGGACAATCACGGAGGTCTCCTCAAGGTAAGGGAAAATCACTGAACTAAGAACAATTTTGTAAAAAAAACACAACCCTTTTGCATTTAATGTTGTCTTGTGTATTTATTTAGTGGAGAAGACATATGGATCTAATAAATAGATAAATATTGTAGGTAAGAGAGTAAGCACACAGGACAATGATATATAATCATAGTTTGTAGTTGCTTTTTATATGTAATATAGATTTACATGTTATGCTTGTAACTTTAGATGTGTATAATATGTAATCCTGACCCATAGTTTATGCTTGTGACCCTCCAACCCCCTAATTGTGTTTTCTTGGGTCTTCCCTTTCCCCTATGTAATTCTTTTCCTCTGCCCATAACTTAAAATATATTAATAATAAAATATATATTTGGAAAAAAAACCCCTCAGTTGAAAATTCAAACTGTTAAAACTCACAAAAGGAATTAAGCAAGAGTAAGATCTGCAGCTTCCAAGGTGGTTCTCCCAGGTTTCCGTGATCTGGTTGTGTCCCACCAAGTGGGTCCCGACCAGTGATGTCATGCAGGGGGTACACGGGGGTACGCGAGTACCGGTTCCTAGGATTACGGCTGGCCCCGCCCATTCACCCGCCCACTCGTCGACTCCGCCCCCTGCAACATTTGAATTTCCTGCACGTTTGAGTTGCCTGCATGTTCTCAGAGCCAGACAGGCAGCGAGCGGAGCCTTGCCTTGCCTTGCCACTGAAAAATGAGCTGCTCTGGGGTTTTGGAACTGTTGGGTCACTTTAACATGACGCCAGGCTTCCTTAACGTGTTCTGGGGGTGCTGTGGAATACTGTTGCAACTGTTGGGTCTGTTTAAAATGGTCTGAGGCCTCAAAAAGGGCTTTTTTCACGTTACTTCCTGCCACGACATCACTTCCGGCTTATGATGTCACTTCCGGTGGGCGGGTCCCAACACGTGTCAATCAAAAGTGAGTACCTGTTCTTAAATCATTTAGATGACACCACTGGTCCCGACTCACAGTTTTCTAGAAGAAGGACAGGAGCAATTTGTGGTAGGAAATAGAGACTTGGACTGAGGAGGCCTTTCCCTCCACTTGGTTGTGAAAGCAGTTGGTGGGAACCAAGTGCTTAGTGCTGTGTAAAGGTATGAAAGGGATAGCAGCTCCCTACCGGCCAAAATTTGGCAGCCCTGGAAAACAGGCTTAAGAGGAGAGAACTCGCCGACCATTTCCAATCACACGCATTTCCCTTTTGTTCAGCAGGCAAAAAGCAGCTTGTGTGCGGTTGCCAGCAAAGGCTCTGCTTGGCTGACCTTAGCATTCCTGGAGGGTGGGTGTGAGTGGGAGGTGCTGACAGAGAACAGGCAGACTCGGAGATAATATATTGTCTCCAGAGGAAGATGGAGTGCATCAGTAATCTTTACAAGTTGCTCGTTTGTTTACCCTGGAGAAGAGCCTTGGAGGGGAGCCGGACTGTTTTGTTTCCTTGGCCACAGTGGCATGTTGAGGGAGCGTGGGAGCTGCCAGAGATGGGAAACCTTCAAATAGGGCTTTTGCAGCAATTCATGGAAGCCCAACAGGGATGGGAAGATGAGGGAAGTGGCCATGGCTCTTTTTTCAGCTGATTCCTTCCAGCTTTTGGTTGTAACCATATAGAAGCATCTCACTTTGAGAGCACAGTCCTAACCTGGGGTTAGGCCAGCACAGTTAGGCCAGCAAAGTTTGGCTGGCACAAGGGACACTGTAAAGTATGTTTGGACCACTCTCAGAATCAGAGATGCCAGCGTACAGATATATGCCATCCTCCCTGACTCCAAGAGTGGTCCACATATGCTTTACTATATGGCCCTTGTGCTATGGCCTAGGTGGTATGAGAAAGCCAACATTGCCCAGCATGTGCAGACTCATTGATTCTGCTTGCTCTGGTTCCAGCTCCCAGGAGCATTTATGCTGTACAAGGAATGAGGAAGAGAGGCTACTGGCAGGCTGTATTGGGAAGGTGGTATGGCTCCCACTTTGTGTACAGAGCAGATCAGGATCAGGACCTGGTATCTTCATGTAGGTCAGAATAGACCTCTGTCTGAAATGCTGGAGACCAAGTATGGGACACCGTAAAGCATGTTTGGACCACTCTCGGAGTCAGGGAGGATGGCACATGTCTGTGTGCTGGGCTCTCTGACTTAGAGAGTGGTCGCAAGATACTTTATGATGTCCCCTGTGCCGGCCAAATTTTGCTGGCCTAACTCCAGGTTAGGATTGCGCTTTCAGTGTGTTCAGGTTGGTCAACCGTTCTTAAAACACTTTGCTAGCTTAGAACCTGCTTTTCTGATTGTTTGACCTGCTCTGCCTTTTCTTGAATTATTCCCATTCTGTTTACCTGATCTCTGCTGGTTTTCCCTTAGAGCGCAATCCTAACCTGGAGTTGGGCCAGCACACTTAGGCCAACAAAGTTTGGCCAGCACAAGGACCACCGTAAAGTGCATTTGGACAACACTCGGAGTCAGGGAGGTGAATTGTGTGCCGGGCTCTCTAACTCAGAGAGTGGTCCCAACGTACTTTATGATGTCCCTTGTGCCGGCCAAATTTTGCTGGCCTAACTGTGCTGGCCTAACTCCAGGTTAGGATAGCTCTCTTTGTCCCCTCTTTTTGCAACACCAGCCACATCCCAAGTTGCCCCATTGACACCACTTCCAACTCTTCTTTGGGGGAAAAAAACAACACTATTACCTTGCTCCAATTCAGGAGGTGAAGGACAGGGTTATGATGGTGGATGCATTCAGAACCCTGCCTTGTGGAGGGTGACTCGACCCTCCACCCTCCTTATGTTGATGTCATAAGACTTACAAGCCTTGAAAAATCAGAGAGAAATCTAGTACTGGAGTTGCCCAGTAGCAGCTCAAAATTGGCCTGAGTCAGAGGCGTCTCTACAGGGAGGGCAGAGCTCTAAGTTTTGCAAGGAGCCTTACTCTGTCATGTAAATCCCTCCTCTCCCTTGCTGCTGTAGCCAGTAAGCAACGCCAAGATGTTGCTTTTCCCTGTGAGGATTGGCTAAAACAGTGCAGGAAAGGAGTGATTTCCACTGCAAGGTAAGGCTTCTTGCAAAACTTAGAGCTCTGCCCTCCCTGTAGAGACGCCACTGACCTGAGTTCACCTTTGCCAACTGTCCACATGAGAAAAAAGCAAAAAGCTTGAGGAATGGGTCAATTTTCAGCAAATTTGCAGCTCTAGTGAGAAATTGGGCAGAAGGCATGGTCTGGAGGTTGAGCTGTTACTCTGCCTGAAGATGCTAAGCAGGATCAGCCTTGGATGGGAGACCAGAAGTCGCTGACAAGTCACTGAGCTCACAGCGGAATGTGAGGAGTGTGGAATGTGGAGGAGTGTGGAATGTGGGAGGAGGTCAGCTGACAAGAGACAGCTAGAATCTTGAGAACCAGCCAAGGTGTGATCTGCGGCTGCGTGTGAAAGCTCGGAAGGTGCAAGAGTGCAGCCAAGATGATGACCACACACTGAGAAGGAAACATCTGGAGAAATGGGGGGTCCTGTGAATTGTGCATAGAACAATAATTGTAAAAACCCCATTTGAAAAAAATGGGGTTTATGAACAGCCTGCCAATGGAAACCGCCTTTTGTCTTGAGAAAATCTTGAGAAAGGCAGTATAAAAATACCTTAAATAAAAAATAAATTGATTGTATCAACTGATCAGTGCACTGCAAGTTTGCAAAAGGGAATGGTGGATGCCACTTAAATGCTGAGGGGAGATATTTGTGTGTAGCTTATAACTACATGGTCATAGCAGCTGCATAATGAGAGGAAGATTGGCCCGACTGAAGAGCATTGTGCGCTTTGAGCTCAGGTCCGCTCTCGGGAACAATCAGGCAAAGTACTTATTCCTTATTTGCATGTCAGAATAAATTATTGCCTAAGGCAATTGGAATGATTTCTTAAGTGGTCTTGGATTGTAGTTTGGAGTTTAAGGGAGGAAAAAAAAAATCCCATATATTTTCATACTGGAGAGAAGCCAGAAATGAAGACATTGCTGGGCGCAGATAACGACTCTTGAGAGAGGGGGAAAAAAGCACCACAAACTGTACGGAGTTTCCGAATGTATGGATAATGGTGTACAAGAAACATCTGCCTCTGTTCATTAGGAGATGCAAACGGGAGGAATTAAGTTCTAATTTATGCATGATTTATTTAGATCACAATACACAAGTTGGAGAGTTCACCTCTCCAAGGGTTCAATGTTCAAACTTATTTGCATCCCTTTAATCATAAGTAGCATGAACATTTTGGCTATAATAGTTTTTTTTCCCAGAAACAGATAACTTCATTTAATCAGTTCCCCTACATGTTGATCATTTTAAACAGCAAGCATTCTAGCACTGTTATGTCTCTATATGTCATGACACCTCAAGTCCAGGCATCCTCCTCCTCCTCCAGAATATTTGTATACCACTTTTCAACAAGAAGTAGTTCACAAAAGGGAAATATCTGGAGGGAACCTACATGCATACAAGATGTATGTTCATGTCTGTACTTTCTTGGGGTTCTAGACTGCATGGAGAGAGAGAGAGAGAGAGAGAGAGAGAGAGAGAGAGAGAGAGAGAG
>JAJKFI010000123.1:1169261-1182554 GCA_029204185.1 Lerista edwardsae
GAGAGAGAGAGAGAGAGAGAGAGAGAGAGAGAGAGAGAGAGAGAGAGAGAGTTGTGTGCATACAGGCATGCCCCAGTTTCTGCTGGGGTTCTGTTCCACACCCCACAATGGATACATGAAACCGCGGATACTGAGGATGGCTTTGTAAAGAGGAGCACCAGTGGTTTTGCTGCAATAAGGTCAAAAAAATAGTTTAGTGTTCCCCTATCTTTTTAATAGGCATCCCAGTATCCATGGTATCCGTGGATAACTGAAACCGTGGATACTGAATCAGTGGCTACCGGGGCATGCCTGTATATGCTCCTAGATGCAGTAGCAAAGGGCAGACCACCCTGAATGCCAGGCCAGGAAGGGCGTACTACGTGAAGTGCAGCCAAGACGGTGGTGGAAGAAAGCAGCAGTACTACTGTAGCAGGAACAGCCTCCTCCCCCTTCATCTCCTTGCGATTTGACGGCTTCCTGGAACACAAGGAAGAGGAGGAGGAGGAGGTGACACCCTCCCCCGTTCCTTCTCCTTTGGAGTCCCATCGTTAAGCCGCCAGCACCACCTCCTCTGGGGGACCAGGAAGTTCACAGGACATTGTGACATGTCTCTGCCTAGATGAGTGGTTCCCAAACTTTTTATCACCGGGACCTACTTTTTAAAACAACACTTTCTTGGGACCCACCTAGCTTTATGAGACGTACAGTGCAATCCTGCCTCACACTCGGCTGGCACCGAGGTTCTGGGAGGAGGGAGGGTGGGGAATGGGCAGTTCTGGGTGGGGGATGGGCGGCCCGGCCCAGGGAGGAGACGGGGCCAGGAGGCGCAGGCGCAGATCCGAGGAAGCTTGGCGCAGGCACAGATCCGAGGAAGCTGATGGGGTGGCCTGAGCCTCCCCTGGGGCAAGGGGACAAACATGCCCTTGCCCCGAAGAGGCTCCCCAGCACACCAAAGGTGCATTGGATTTGGCGCAGGCCCACTGGCCTCGCCAATCTAGCGCACTTTAGGATTGCAGTTTTAAAAAAAACAACTTTTATGTTAGCAGCTGTTCAAGCCTTTTTATTATTGGGGGTGCCTTCTGGTGCATATGTTGAGTTCCATATTCATTGGATCAGGACCATTCCAGTAGCCTTGTGTACCCCTTTGCTTGGCCTTCGAAAGGAGCCGAGGCCCATTTGCCTAATCACTGGGATATGTGCATGTGTGGTCGGTTTTGTTTTCCGTATTACTCAATACATTTCCTTTGTCTGCTTGGAGAACTTCCTTCTCGTGTTTCTTGGGGCCTGCATTCATCAGGCTGGGACCATTCTGGGGATGTTGTGTTCCTCTTGACCTGCCCTTCGAAATGGACCTGGGCAAGTTTGCCTACTCACAATTAACTGTGCACCTGTGGCTCAGTTTCACTTTCTACAGTGCTCAATACATTGTCCTTGTCTTCTATCAATTTGTCAGTTTCATGACCCACCAACAATTAGGTTCTGCGACCCATGCTGGGTCCCAACCAGTGATGTCATTCAGGGGGAACGGACCAGAACGGGCGTTCCGGATCCTAACGGGCTCCGTGGCTGGTTCCGGGTTCCCGACAAGTGCCAATCAGAAGTGAGTTCCTGTTCCTAAATCATTTGAATGACACCACTGGTCCCAACCCACAGTTTGGGAAACACTGGCCTAAAAAGTCTCCTGCAGATGTTGAATGGAATGAGAACAGGTTGGGGGTGGTTAGGTGAAACCAGAGGCGGATCTACAGGGAGGACAAAGCTCTAAGTGTTGCAAGAAGCCTTACCCTGTCATGTAAATCCCTCTTCTCCCTTGCTGTTGTAGCCAGTAAGCAATGCCAAGATGTTGCTTTTCCCTGTGAGGATTGGCTAAAACAGTGCCGGAGAGGAGTGATTTCCACTGCAAGGTAAAGCTTCTTGCAAAACTTAGAGCTTTGCCCTCCCTTAGATCTGCCTCTGGGTGAAACAGAGGAAAAACACAATTAAGGGAATAGAAATCTCTTCAGTTTCTCAGAGCGCAGACCTAACCTGCAGTTAGGCTGGCACAGTTCGGCCAGCAAAGTTCGCCTGGCACAAGGGACACCGTTAAGTATGTTTGGACCACTCTCGGCATCAGAGAGGCCAGCACACAGATGGGCGCCATCCTCCCTGACTCTGAGAGTGGTCCAAACGCACTTTATGGTGTCCCTTGTGTCAGTCAAACTTTGCTGGCCTAACTGTGCCGGCCTAACTCCAGGATAGGATTGCGCTCTGAGAAACTGAAGAGATTTTGTGGTAATGGAGACACAGATGCCCCCCCCCCAGCCATGTGACACCTTCTAGGATCTGATAGAAAGCTTTTCTGCTTTTGGTGTTCTGTGGCATGATGCCCAAATCCCCAGTTTAAAAATTGGTTTTCCATTCAAAATTAAATTCAGATCCCAAACACTGAGGGTGTCGTTAAGATGCCATTTTGCAGTGGAAAAGATCCTTCAGGCTGGGATAATGTTCTGTTACGCAGAGAAATCAGGATGGTAGCTGGACGTCTGAATGAAATCTATGATAGGCTGGAGTACCAGGGGGCAGCATTTCTATTAAAGATCATGTCTTCTTGCAGCCTTCGGCTTTCATAACATATAATAGAGCATTGTGAGGGTGTTGCTGGAGCTCAATTACCCTTTGGCACCTCTGTGTATAGCAAAGAGCTAATCCACATTTATGTAGGGTGGAAGACTGAAAAAGAGAAGGAACTCTCAGTGGTCTCCCATCAGTCATTCTGTGCGTGATTTCAGAAACTTCTCACAAGCCAGGCTTATAAGCTGCAGTGCAGAAGCTGGATTTGCAGAACTGAGTACAAGTCACAGCCATGGATATGAGATCCGGAGAGCAATCCTAACCTGGAGTTAGTTTGGCACAGTAAGGCCAGCAAAGTTAGGCTGGCACAAGGGCCACCGTAAAGCACATTTGGACCACTCTTGGAGTCAGGGAGGATGTCGCATGTCCATGTGCTGGCCTCTCTGATTCAGAGAGTGGTCCATAGCATATGGTAGTCAAAGCCAAACTTTGCTGGCCTAACTATCCAGGTCTAGCTCCAGGATTGCATCCCCAGTCTGGCACAACATGAATCCTCAAATATCGCTATGCTAGCATTCTAGCCAAAAATACCCCCAGTGCAAACAGGGCCCACAGGACCACTAGGTGCTGGATCCAAGAGGCCACAGAATCGACCCACATGCTGTCACACTGTGCTGATGAATCAAGTGTTAGATGGTTCACTCGGCATTTGTGATGGAGTCGCTATGAGAATTCAGGGGGTGTCAATGGGAAAAGCAGCAGGGCAGGCTGACTCTCCACTGAAAGTCATACATAAGCAACTATTTTAGCTGCTGGTAGCTGTGCGTCACGCAACAGCTTTGTGCCAGAGTGCAGCTGGGAAGCAATCACTCACTCTCTCTCTCTCACACACACACACACACACACACACACACACACACACACACACACCCCACTGTTTACGTCCTTATGACCCGCTGCTCTTGCAAATAATGCTTAGAATGAGAATGCAACACAATAATGGCTGCAACTCCTCCTTACATGATTGCAAGTAAGACTAGAGGAAAGCTTTTAAGTGATTGGATGTGATGAGCTGTTATGTTCATCACCAGGCGCTATTATGCTCTTAAATCTCAGAGACATTTTCAAGAAAAGGAGTGCACAACACCAGCCCCTGAGATTGACAGGCAGCCTAAACAGAAGAAGAGCCATGCTAAAAAAGGCCTGAGGTCAATCTAATCCTGCTTCCTGTATCTCAGAGTGGCCTGCTGAATGCCTCTGGGAACACACAAGACAGAAAAATACCTGCATCCTGTTGACACTTCCTAGCACCAGGCATTCGGAGACAGCCTACTTCTAAAACCAGGAGGTTTCCCATACTCATCATGGCTTGTAACTGGTGATGGACTTTTCCTTCATAGATCTGTCCAATCCCCTTTTAAACTCATCTAGCCAGGTACCTAGAGGGACGTGGTGGCGCAGCAAGTTAATCCGCTGCTGCTGGGCTTTCCGACCGCAAGGTTGGGAGTTCAAGACTGCGCGACGGAGTGAGCTCCCATTGCTTGTCCCAGCTCCTGCCAACCTAGCAGTTCGAAAGCACCTAAATGCAAGGAGATAAATAGGGACCACTTCGGTGGGAAGGGAACGGCGTTCTGTGCACTACGGTGTATAGTCATGCCGGCCACATGACCATGGAAGCTTGTCCTCGGACAAAAACGCCGGCTCTACAGGCTTTGAAATGGAGATGAGCACCGCCCCCTACAGTCGGTCACGACTAGACTATTCGGTCGTGGGGAAACCTTTACCTTTTTTTTAGACAGGTGCCATTACCACATCCTATAGTAAGGAGTTCCATAGATTAATTCCATGCCAGAAAAATAAATATTTGTTTATTTCTATTCCTTAGACTAGAATAGAAGAAGAAATAGTTATTTCTTCTAACGATTCCACTGCTCAATTTTAGTGGATGTCTCCAGGTTCTGGTGTTGGGAGAGAGGGAAAAGAACTTGCCTCTATCCTCCCAGGCACAATTTTATATGTCTTATGTCATAAAATTATACATATCCTGTGAGGACGTCCCACTGAATATAATGGGACTTACATTTGAATAGACAGGCATAAGACTGTGCCCTCAATCATGTCCTTCCTCTGATGCCTTTTTATCTAGACCAGCAGTCTCCAAACTGGAGACTCCAAACTGGAGACTGCTGTATAATGGGAAAGACCTCCCCATTGCGACCCAAGCTTACTGTTCCACCCAGGACTCTGCTATCTCCGTTCCCATTCTCCCCTGATGTTTGTGCTGCCCAGTTGTGTCTGCCTGAAAATCTGGGCACAGAGCCCGCTGGGGTGGCAGAATGCAGAAACAGCTGGATGGCATGAACGTTCGGGGAGATCAGGGGACAGAGAATCAGGCTCCAGAAGGTCTGGAATGTGGGGGAGGAGTTAGCGTGGGCACTGGATCCGGCCCACGGGCTGATCTAGACTGCCCGAAACGCTGTAGTCTTTCCTCATAAGGGAGGTGCCCCAGCCCACTAATAATGTTGGTCACTCTCTTCTGCACCTTCTCTAGTTCCACTGTGTCCTTTTTGAAATGTGGCAACCAGAACTGTCCACAGTACTGTCTAGTTCCTGTTGAAAACCTCTACTGCACAAAGGAAATGGCTCTTGCAGTTAGGAAATCCTCTACTTCTATTTAGGCTAGAAGTAGGTGTCTAGCCTAAATCTACTTCTCTGTACTTTCAATCCATTGGCTCTGGTCCTGCCCTCAGGAACATAAAGAGTAAGTCTTCCCCTTCTTTGGGGGGATACCCCTTCAGGTCAGTAGTGAAATTCAAGGGGTTCGCCCAGGCTCTATAGAACCGGTTGTTAAATGGCCGGGCCCTGCCCACTCGCTTACCTCGGCTGGCTTCGGGTTTTTTTTGGCTCCGGCTATGACGTCATAGAACCGGTTGTTAATTCATTTGAATTGCACCACTGCTTCAGATACTTGAAGGTGGCTGTTGCATCTCAGCTTAGCCTTCTCTTCTCCAGGCTGAATATAGCAAGCTCTTTTAACTATTTTTCATTAAGCTTGGTTTTGAGACCCTCTCACCAGTTGCGGACCCAGCCAATGGGCTGCCCAGGGACAGAGGAGGAGGCAGTCCTCCCCCTCTGCTGTTTCCCCACCCCCATGCATTGCTCTGCTCCACCCCCACGCCATTGCCATGCTCCATTTCGGAGTTGTACATTGGCAGGGGTAGGCAGGGGGGCCAAAACCGCTCGCCTCTTGGGAAGTCGAGGAACCCCGTCGACACCATCCTCTTGCCCCAGGAGCACCATGCCCAGGGCCTTTGCCCCCGCAGACATAATGGTAGGTCCACAATTGTCCCTCACTATCCTTGTGGACGTCCTGTGGACCCATTCCAAATAATCAACATCCATCTTAAAATGTGGTACCCAAGACAGGACATTCTAGTATTTCCAGTGAGGTCTAACTAGTGCAGAATGGAGTGGAGCTGTTACTTTTAGGTTGCAAGTGTAATTAAATAAGCAGATTCAACTAGGGTTGTTCAGGGTCCCAGCCAAGTCCCGACACACCAGTGCTAATCTTTGCTTTTCATCATGTACACATAGGTGAGACGCTTTGTTTTCCCCAAGTACAGAATTATTGGACTCTTACGGCACCAAGAGAAATATAAATTGGGAGTGAAGTTTGACGTTCAGTTCCAGAAGTTGACTACATCGCCAAAGAGCAAAGGTCAGAATCCAAGAACACAATGAAATATGATTAAAGCTAAAAATGACAGCAAGATGATAAAAACTTCTTATTTTATTGGGAACTTTGGGCAGCTTTCCCTCAAAGGCTTTTTTCAGATGCTCACATTTACAAGAACTCTCAGAAGCATTAATAATATATCAAAGCTCACAGAGAAAAACCTGGGCGAATTGGAGATTCACAGAAAGCAAACCGCAAAAATGCCCAATTGCTAATACAGCGTTGGAAGAATTTTCCAATATGGGGAGGCTTGCCTGCCTCCAGGAAAGCTGTGGGGCTTTGTAGAATAGCCAACATGTAAGGAAATTATAAGTGACACCTGTTTTTATTGATTGCCATCCAGAACGAGACTGGGAGAGTGCAGAGATGTCCCCAAGTTGATAATCACCCAGTTCAGAATATGAATCCATCCAACCCATGAAGCGTTGCTGCTGTTGCTTTGGTATAATAATTATATCATGTATAAGACGTATAAGATGTATAAGACGTATTTCCCCATGTATAAGACGCACCCATGTATAAGACGCAACTTAATTTTGGGGCCAGAAATGTGAAAAAAAAAAGTACCATCACACATAAAGTTACTGAACTCAAGTTTTATTCATAAAACTACTCATCACTGCCCCCCCTGGTTCTCCCATCATGTGCCTCCAGCCCCCCTCAGTACTCCCATCATGTGCTTCTAGCCCCCCTCAGTACTCCCATTATTTGCCTCCAGCCCCCCCTCAGTACTCCCATCATATGCTTCCACCCCCCTTAGTAGTCCCATCATATGCCTCCACCCCCCTCAGTAGTCCCATCATATGCCTCCACCCCCCTACGGTCTTCTTACCTTACAGGCTCTCTTCTCTGATCGCGGGACTGCAGCTTGACTAGGAAATCCCACGGTGGCCGAGACTTGGAAATGAAATCCCATTCTCGGCCACCGCGGTACTTCCTAGTCAAGCCACAGTCCCGCGATCAGAGAAGAGAGAGAGAGAGCTTGTAAGAGAGCTTCAGAGAAGAGAGCTTGTAAGGTAAGAAGACCGGCCACAGTCCTGCGATTGAACAGGAGAGAGAGGTATTGAACAGTGTGGGGGCGGCCCTCATTTTAGCTCTACATGCACAGTTAGGCTCAGCACCTGATGTTTTTAGAGCACCCAGTTTTTAGAGCCCAAATTTTTTGAAAAAGGGTGCGTCTTATACTTGGGGAAATATGGTAAGGGCACAGTCCTAACCTGGCATTGTGCCAATGCAGCGCTTTTGCACTGGACCAGCGCTGTCGCAAACATGCCATAAAGCACGTCTATGCCACAGCATCGGTCGTTGGGCCAGCGCAGGCAGCAGTAGCTCGGCCAGTGCAGGGCTGCAGCAAGGGCATGCCAGAGGCGTAACAGGGTGGCGCCGTGGGCAGAGATGGGACATGGCCATTGGGCCATATCCAAACCCCTGTCCCTGGGCTGGGTGGTCCCAGCTCGGACTGCTCCTGGCCACAAGGAGTTGCACCTGCTATTTTGCTAGCACAGATCTGAGCAGCCCCATAGGGCTGGCTGGGGCTTACCCCGGGGCAAGAGGAAAACAGCCCTTTGCCACACACTGAGCTGCTTGTGCCTGCTAACATCTGCTTAGGATGCAGCCCAGCTGTGCCAGCCTGACTATTCCAGTGCAGGTGAAGATTGGGCTGTAAAACAACTAATACATTCAGGGATCCAATAGCATTGTTTCATACAGTTTTGCCCTTGCTCAGGATGCAAAATGAGATGCATGCTCAGGCGCAGGGTCAGCCCAAGACATGGTGGCATGTGTTGTGGCATGCCCCAAACTGCCCCCTTACCTGGTGATGTTCTGCCCCCTTACCTGGTGATGAATTAGGAAAGGGAGACTGATGAAAGTGTGGAGGAGAGTCGGGGGCACACTCCACCAATCTGCAGCCCGAGGTGACTGACTCAGTTGGCCTCATGATGGGCCGGCACAGCTCAGCAGTCAGGTTGACCAGGCTGCTTCGTAAGTGTCTGTAGCTCTTCCATGCTGGCCCTTTACTCTCAGGGAATATCTCACCGATTGTTCTGAAGCAACAGCAACGGCAAGGCCAGCTCCTTTGTAGAAGCATGCTCTGATGTCACTGGGAGTGCAATCCTAATCTGGAGATAGGCCAGCAAAGTTTGGCTGGCACAAGGGACACCGTAAAGAATGTTTGGACCACTCTCGGGGCACAACCCTAAGCAGCGCCGGACTGGTGAGGCCATCAAGCCAGCGCCATATCCAGTGCTGCTTAGGACGGGCTGGAGCCTCCCCATGACAAGGGAGTGTGCGCTCCCTTACCGTAGGGGAGGCTCCAGCCTTCCCTACGTGCAAATCAGATCTGCACCCGCTAAAGAGCAGGTGCAGATCTGAGGGGACCATGGAGCCCGAATTGGGGCCTCACTGCCTCGCTGACAGACTTAGGATGTGGCCATACGGCCACCTCTCAAGCCCACCCAGGTCCCGCCTCCCCCCTCCCACCAATCCCCGTCCCGAAATGGGACAGAGAATCCCTTGCGCCAACCATCTTGCGTCAACACAAGGGGCACACCAGGATTGTGCTGCCCGAGTCAGAGAGGCCAGCCCAGCCCAGCCCAGTGCCATCCTTCCTGACTCTGAGAGTAGTTCAAATGTGCTTTACGGTGGCCCTTGTGCTGGCCAAACTGTGCTGGCCTAACTCCAGGTTAGGATTGGACCCTTCATGTTAGCCTTTTACTGTCAGTGAAACCCTTGTTGATGACTCTGAAACTGTGAACCACAAAGCTGCTAGTTCAAGTCAGAGCTAGTTCACACATGCAAAGCATGTCTCTTGTACTTTCTCCACCTATATACTGCAAAGACGAACCGAGCTCCGAGTGCGCCCATGGCAGGGCGACGAAACCGCACCCCCAGCACGTCGCCCCGCCCCCATGCGTCGCCCTGCCACACCTCCCTGTACCCAGAATAACTCCATTTTGGAGTGAAATGGACACCAGGGAGGGCAGGCAGGCCAAACAGCGCGGGTTAGCGTGCGGGTTACTCCGCATAATGGCGCCCCGCCGCCCCACCACTGCCGGTGCCCATGGCTCACGCCACCCCAGGCTACACCCACGCTCCACCTCTGATATACTGTTGTAGACACCCTCTCTTTCCAAACACGTGTACAGGCCTGACTCCATTTTGGATTTCATCCTGGGAGTTAAACAGGCTGCTGCCCTGCAAAGACGTGAGGTCACACAGGTGACCCTTAGGAGATAAGATTAATTTCAGAGCTATTAAGAATCAGTGCAAGGGACATCTGTAAGCCTCCCCTTCCCCTCAGGATCTTCGCAATGCAAATCTGGGTCTCTGGCAAAAGGTCCTGCCTGAAATATTAAATCGAGTTCCTATGAGGCTCACTTGAGCAATTCTTTTCAGACTCTGCAGAGAAGTCTCCTAACTTGAATCCGAAGCAACACACACCCTGCTACACCCCATTGCCCAGCAGGAATATTTTAATGGGTGATCCATCAGGAGCCCACCCCAGTCCAGTCAAGTCAGGAAGCTCCTGGCACGTCACTAAAGAAGGAGCTCCAAACACCTTTTGTTTTCTTAGAAATGTTTTGTTTCCTTTATGCAAATCTACCCCTGTTCTGGAACATGGAGGTATTATGGCAGGAGGTGGAATGACATCATGTTCTTGAAGCCACTTTGAGTCAACAAATATGGTTGACGCAGATCATTCCCACCAAGGAGGATTGCCGCAAATTCACGAATAAAAATCTCCCTGCACGTGTGTAAAAGGTAATATCAACCTCTTTAAGCATGCCTGCGTGTTATGCATACGGGTGTGCGAATCGCTGAATAAAAAATGGGATTTAATTTCCACGGAAAGATTCATGTATTCACATTACATCGGTTCAATAAAGCTACCGTTAACTGAAACAGTGAGTGCATTATTTTTTGAAGCTGTGTAATTTCTTGTTGTTCCTAGCAATCTTATTCACCATTTTCTGACACCCACTGTTAATGGTCTAGAAGGTAAAAAAAATATATTTCCCCCCTCCTTTCCCCCCCTTCCCGTTCACACTTTATTTTCCCGCCTTCCATTTTCTACTGTAATATTCTCAAAATTCTGAACATTAACAGAATTTGTTTTGGGGGGGGTGAGTGTAGAAGTTTTAAAAAAACTCTTAATAGTCTAGAAGTAAAAAATAATTCCTCTCATATTGACAACTACTTGTGTCATGAAGAGATTTTAATGAAATTTTCCTACTGTAATACTTATGAAATTCTGAACATTAACAGACATTTTTTTATGGGGCATGACCGTTTTATTTTTGGTTGTGTAGATTTCAAAAAATAAGACTGTCAAAACAGTGCAATCCGAGTTTAAATAGACAGCAAGTAGCATTTCGTCCGGTATGTTCAGTAATATAATTATGCGGAATTAAACCTTGGAATTGCATATTAACTCATAATACGGTTACCAATAATGTTTCTACATGATCACATGTTTTTATTTTTGTAAGTTTTTATTTTTATTCAGTCCTAAACAGTACGAGCAAAGCAATCTGAAATGCTTGGAATGAGCAATGTTTTGAGTCACCTAACATGGCTGCTAAGCCTGCCCCCTGGCTTCATTTGGCTCCTATTAATTTTAAAGGCAGGGCGTCTCCTGTCATCTAAGCTCTTTGTTCTGGAAGCAGAACTTGAGGGAAGAGAAAAAGGAAGGGAAAGTGAAGGTTCAGGAGGTGACTTCAGAAACTAGCTGGAGTGTCCCTGCTGCGTTTTTAGAGGCTTCTGTCCCAGTCAGGAAGCCTCCTCCATCCTGGACCCTGCCAAGGCCTGCATTTTTTGCTCCATCCGTTGGAACCTGGAATCTTGCAGCCCTGCCTGTGCTGCCTAAAAGGACCTTGCAGCCCTGACCAGCTGAATAGGATAGGTGGTATCTTCCCCCCCTCTTTTATCTTCCTTCTGAATCCTCACCACAGCTCTCTCCCCCCCCCCAACTAATTCTTGCAGTCCAAATACTGTTGTTTGCAAGTTCATTTAAAGCTCTGTAACTGATCTTCTAAGCAAAAGTTCCTGGAATTAAATGTGCCTTTTATTTGTTACCTATATTCAGTCGTGGATCCAGGGGGGGTGCAGGGATGGCAAGCCGCATGGGTGCTGGGCGGCGGGGTGTGTGTGCCATTGCGTGGAGTCCACGTGCCATTGCTCAGAGTCTGGGCGCTTTTTGGCCCTCCCGCCCTCCCGTGCGCCTGGAACTCTCCGAAATGGAGCTCTTCTGGGTGCAGGGAGGCGTGGCGGGGAGACGCATGGGGGCAGGGTGACGTGCCGGGGGCATGGTTTTGTTGCCTTGCCATGGGGCGTGCTCCCGGCCCAGACAGCCTCTGCCTATATTTCTTAATAAACTCTATTTTCTTTGAAAAAGCTCTGTCTCATGGTTACTGTTAGCCTAAATTTGAGGCACTTTGAGGTTGTTCGCACCGCTCATCCACGTCAACGATCCCAAAACTGTCACACTGCTGAATTTGACCTCTCGCTAGCTAATTTCCCCAATTTCAGTTATGTGTGTGTGTGTGTGTGTGTGTGTGTGTGTGTGTGTGTGTGTGACACGTGTAGGACACACATGTGCATGTGAATGAGCAGTGTTGACATAGTGGCCAAACAATTGGTGGAGGAGTGCGGTCATTAACAGCACACATCAGCGTTTTCTGCAAGTATGTTTCCGTTATCTTCTAGCCACGATGATCACGGGAAGTTAGAGTTGTCTCAGCTTACCAGATGGTTCACAGTAACATCTCTCCATGCATTTACATGTTTTGCATCCATTATTAGCAGCTCCTGAAAATTTATTTAAGCTTCACTGTTCTCTGAATTATCTCCATCTGCTTAACAAGATCAGTGCGGTACTCAGCGTTATTCTTGGGCACAGCCCAATCTACTGGCATCTTCATCACAGGGAACTCAGGTTTGGTTCTCAAAACTTTGGCGAATAAAGGGTTCTACCATCACTCAACATTAAGCTTACTGTAATTTGTCACGTTACATGTGATTTGAGGTAGAGAGGATCGATGCTTGCAATTACCTCTGTCTCATCATTCTTTTTGACCTCTCTGAAGCATTCAGCACAGTTGGTTATTCTCTCCTGCTTGACTCATTTTATGCCCCATGTCGCTGTTGTTCGGTCCACAGAAGTTTCTCTTCCTACCTGTCAAACCTGTATTTCAGTGTTTCCCCAAGGCAAAGTTCTTCCTCTGCATTCCATTTCAAGGTCTCTTTTAGGATCTATTTTTTCAAGGTCCACCAAGCAGGTGCAAAATATCTGGTGTGTGCAGGGGGCAGCTGCAAAAGAGGCGGGGGAGATACCTTGGGGGAGGTAGTGTTGGTGCCCATTGCCAACTGAACCCCATGATCTATACCAGGGGTTTCCAAACTACTGCCTGGGCACCAAGTCCAGCCCACCACAAGATTTTATCCAATCCATAGCAACCGCTTTTTGTCAGAGCATTTGATAATATTTGACATTTTTATTCATTATAATTTCTCAATTTAAGTTTCTTCGGCACATTTCTCTTATGTTCTCAATCATATCATGCTGATTGCAAAAAAAGATCCAAGTAAAACTTATTCAATCATTTAAATTCCATTCATTTACAAAACTGATTTTTTTTTTGCCTATGAAAATGTGTAAAATATACGATGTGACCCACGTACTGAAAAGTTTTGAGATCTGTACACTGGGCATAACTGAGAGCGTAATCCTAACCTGGAGTTAGGCCAGCACAGTTAGGCCAGCAGAGTTTGGCCAGCACAAGGGACACCATAAAGTATGTTTGGACCACTCTCAAAGTTGGAGAGGTCAGCATACAAATGTGTGCCATCCTCCCTGACTCTGAGAGTGGTTCAAACGTGCTTCATGGTAGCCCTGGTGTTCACAACTGCAGCAAACCCCATTAACTGGAAAACTGGCAAAACATTGTTCACAAGGTAGAAAAAAGAGATTTGTTTAATGTGTTGCAGTTTCACACCACACACTCCAGAACTGGTAGAAACTGGCA
>JAJKFI010000123.1:1182564-1193040 GCA_029204185.1 Lerista edwardsae
GGTCCACAAGCCCCCAACTCTGCTATAAACACTCCAAATAAACAACATAATGTTCCCCTGTCTTTTTAATAGGCATCTATCCATGGTTCCGTGGATAACTAAAACTGTGGATACTGAATCAGTGGATACCAGGGCAATCCTATACTTCTGCCCCCATCTCAATGTGAGCCATTGAAGAGTAGGGCGGCAGCCCAGTTTACACGGAGCTGCATGTGTGCAGTTTAGAACAAGGGACCTTTGAATCATGATCATCCCAGGGAGGAAAAAGCCGGAGTGAACACAATTGCCACAGCAAAGACGTTGGAAGAGACAAACATATTTAAAGTCAAGACATCAAATGAATGTGTAGCAATGCTTCAAAGAAGGAATATATTTCCTGCTCAGGAGAAAAATGCTTTCCAACCTTTTAGTATGATTTTAATGTACCTTTGAACAATATTATTATGCATAATTTTCCATTCTCTAGTCCCCTTTGTATTTCAGAATCAGGTTGTTTTTGACAGGTTGCTTAGCATTGCTTGAAAGTTCAGTGGCATCAGTAGCAGAGTTACAGCATCTGCTACCCACGGTCAAAGAAGATTTTGTAGCCCTCCCCCATGACTTACAGCACAATCCTATGCATGTCTACTCAGAAGTAAGCCTCATTGTGTTCAGTGGGCTTGCTCACTGAAAAGTCTGTTTAGGATTGCAAGCCTAAATAAAATTTAATTAATTAAGAAAGTACGTAAATATAGGCAGGCCCTACGGTTCTGTTCCGGATCCTACCATGGATACCTGAACCATGGATGCTGGGGACACCTTTTTTAAAGATAGTGGAACATCAGTGGATTTGTTGCAACAAGGCAAAAAAGGGATTTTTTAATTGTTTTAAATAATAAATTTAATTATAAAATAATAAAAATTTAATTGTTTTTAATAATAAATTATTATTATTATTATTATTAAAATTATTAAATTGTTTAATTATTAATTTTAATATTGTTTAATATCCCCCTATCTTTTCAATTCCTGCCAACCTAGCAGTTCGAAAGCAAGTAAAAATGCGAGTAGATAAATAGGTACCACTTTGGTGGGTAGGTAACGGCATTCTGTATGCCTGGGTGTATAGTCATGCTGGCCACATGACCATGGGAATTTGTCCTTGGACAAATGCTGGCTCTTGGGCTTAGAAACGGAGATGAGCATCGCCCCCTACAGTCTGTCACGACTAGACCATTCAGTCGTGGGGAAACCTTTACCTTTATCTTTTTCAATAGGCATCCCAGTATCTAAGCATAACTAAAACTGTGGGTACCAAATCAGTGGATACTGGGTCACACAATTAAAATGTTTTCAGGTTAATTAGCCATAACATTTGATAGAATACAGATATTCCAGCACAGTTTGTTTCATTGTATTCTGCATTAAATTGCCTTTCTAATATATTCATACTTCACAAGGTTTTCACAATTTTGGCCATTAATGTCAAGTCCAGCTGGTATTCAGGCTATTATCCCTCCCTATCAAGTGACTTTATTTTAAGTAAGCATTATTGACTACAAGTAATTGTTTTTGGCAAGTAAGACTTACGGATTACAATGAGACTAAGTGCGTAGTCCTGTGCAGCGCCGGAATGGCGAGGCCAACCTGGCAGCTCCAACCTCCCCTATGTGCTCCTCGGATCTGCGCCTGCTAAAGAGCGGCCTTGCAGATAGGCTTAGGATGTTGCCGTATGGCCACCTCCCAAGCCCCCCCCCCTCCCACCCCCAGCCTCCCTCCCTCTCACCAATCCCCGTCCCAATATGGGACAGAGCCTCCCTTGCACCGACTGGCTTTGGTCGGCGCAAGGGAGGCTCTCTGTTGGCGCGGTGAAGCCGATGCTACGAGTAGAGTCGGTGTCAGAGCTGGAGCTCCAATGCGGGGGTGCTGCTCAGCATCCCCGCGCCGGTGCTCCGCCCCTTGTGTCAACACTATGATGTAGCATCGACACAAGGGCAGGGGTAGGATTGCGCTGTGATTATAATCAGATGGGTGGGAAGGGGGCTTCTGGGGCTTCCCCTAACCTCTCCATAAGCCTCCTGATCTGCAATGGGTCTCCTTGAACCTGTGCCAGCTCTTTAGTTCTTTAGCTTGTACGCAGGAAATAGTAGACTTTTGATTTTTTTTAAATCCAAATTTAAAACTTGAAATAAGGCCTGAATTGGAAAGAACAGTCCTACTCCTTGCTGAAACCCTCTATTAGAGGATTTCAAAGTTCCTACTCATTGGTTTATAAGTATGCTCAGAATACAACATGCCATTATTTAGTGTCTAGTGCTGATGCATGTTTTAGCATGTTTTATATTTTGTTTTATAGTACCCTGCTGACAGGCCAATAAAGGTTACTGGTTACTTACTGAAACTATTTTTGCTAGTATCTTTTTTAGTGAGAATTCAGACTTCAGACCTGCCAAATCCAGAGGCGTATCTAGGGTGTTGCATGGGGTGGTAAGAGCCATGGGTGCCATTTGCTAGGGGGTGCCGATGGCCCTTAGCCCCCCTGTGCAGCGCCCAAGAAGACGCCTGAGCTGTGGCTGAAGGAAGCCATGTGCCCCCCGGCTTGCAGAGTCGGGGAGGTGCATGGCTTCCCTTGGCCGTGGCTCTGGTTTTGCCTGAGCAGGGGCCAGGAGACGCCACCCCCCCCTTCGCAGAGCCGGGGAGTGTGCTGCATTTCCTGGAGGTGGGGGCTTGGCTTCTTCCCACCATGTTGGCTGACATGGTGGACAGAAGCCCCCTGCAACATCATGATGTCACAACGTTGCATGCCATGGGCGCGTTTCCGCCCTGGTACGCCTCTGGCCAAATCCCAGGTATGTTAAAATCAACAACCATCTGGAATTCTCCACTGTATTGTACTAGCACCTCTACTTCCTCCAGGAAAAAAACCTGGAACTCCAGGGGCTTCATAAAGGAACCAGTAAGCTTAGCTCTCGACAAGTTGAACTTTGATGTAGTCTTCTCTCTATGTCAGTGGTTCTCAAATGTTTTAGCACTGGGGGACCCACTTTTTAGAATGACAGTCCAGCCAGGACTCACCGGAAGTGATGTCATGGTCAGTAGTGCTGTCACTCTGAGGCCAGAGCCTGCTGATTTACTGAGAATGCAGCAATCAGTTGGGAGATTTCTCAGTTGCTTTCCAATAGCAAAGTACAGGCATGCCCCATTATCCACTGATTTGATATCCATGGTTTTAGTTATCCATGGATACTGGGATGCCTATTTAAAAGATAAAAAATGTAAAGGTTTCCCCATGACTGAATGGTCTAGTGGTGACCTACTGTAGGGGGCAATGCTCATCTCAGTTTCTAAGCCGAAGAGCCGGTGTTTGTCCTGAGGACAAGCGTTTGTGGCCATGTGGCTGGCATGACTTTACGCCGTGCCACATTTAACACCGTGACCTTCCCAGCAAAGTGGTACTTAATTACCTACTCCCTTTTTTAGATGCTTTCAAACTGCTAAATTGGCAGGAGCTGGGACAAGGAGCAGGAGCTCACTCTGTCTCGTAGTCTCGAACTGCCAACCTTCCGGTCAACCAGCTTAATAAGAACATAAGAAGAGCCCTGCTGGATCAGGCCAAAGGCCCATCTAGTCCAGCTTCCTGTATCTCACAGAGGCCCACCAGGTGCCTAAGGGAACACACAAGACAACAGGATGCTTGTATCCTGTTGCCACTCCCTTGCACCCAGTACTCTGAAGTAGCCTACTACTAATGTAAGGAGGTTGCAAAATCCGTCATTGCCTATAGCCCACGATGGACTTTTCTTCCAGAAATCCGTCCAATCCCCTCTTAAAGGCATCCAGACCAGATGCCATCACCACCTCCTGTGGCAAAGAGTTCCACAGATTAACTACCCGCTGGGTAAAAAAGGACTTCCTTTTCTCTGTTTTAACTCTCCCAACCCTCAGCTTTAGTGGATGCCCCCTGGTTCTGCTGTTTTGAGAGAGGGAAAAGATCATCCCTCTATCAACTCTATCCTTTCTGTGCATAATTTTGTATGTCTCTGTCATGTCCCCCCTCAGGCGCCTTTTTTCTAGGCTGAAGAGCCCCAAATGCTGCAGTCTTTCTTCATAAGGGAGGTGCCCCAGCCCTGTAATCATTTTCGTCACTCTGTTCTCCACCTTTTCCAACTCCACTATGCCCTTTTTGAGGTGCGGCGACCAGAACTGCACACAGTATTCCAGGTGTGGCCTTACCATCAATTTGTACAATGGCATGGCTGCTTTATTTTCAACCCCTTTTTTAATTCCCCCAAGCATAGAATTGGCCTCCTTAATTGCTGCCGCACGCTGGATCGATACCTTCATTGAATTGTCCACCAGCACCCCAAGATCTCTCTCTTGAGCTGTCACATTCAGCTCAGAACCCATAAGCCTATAGGTGAAGTTTTGGTTTTTTGCCCCAATGTTTAACCCACAGTGTCACCATGTCACCTATAAAGATAGGAGAACATTAAACAAATCTCTTTTTTACTTTGTTGCAGCAAAACCACTGATGTTCCCCTATCTGGAACGGAACTCTAGCGGATACTGGGGCATGCCTGTAAATAACAAAGAAAAAAATCTCTTTACAATCTTGCCTCAAGGAATATGGCTGCCCTAGATGCATTGCAACCCACCTGTCACGATCCACAGTTTGGGAACCACTGCTCTATGGGCTGTATCGAAAGGAAAGAAAAACACACCATCACTGCTTCCCTTATATCTCAATCCCAGCTCTGCCTTTCCTCATTGGCTGACACACTGCAAAGCAGGAGAAGGCTCCTCTCCCCGAATACTGTCTGCAAACTTTGGCTTCCATTGTAGTTTCTGGTGGACTTAGAAACGTGTTCTTTTTTGAAATTAAACAATTAGCTGGTAGTCCAGGCCAGCCAATGGGCAAAACTGGAGCCAGGTGGGAGGCCTGATGTCTATGAAAAACTCAGCGCTCCATGTAATATGGCAACCTTACTATAACCGTAATTGCAGTAATTGTTGGAATTTAATAATGGCCAATTTACAGCTATTTCCTCATTCACTTTATTGTTTCCCCGTTAATACTGTTCTAACCTTTCGAAAAACCCTGTTATCTGTGATTAGGCACCACAAGGCCATTTCAATGTGGAGTCTGTTTGTGACTTGCTCATCAACATTTTCCCAGTGGGAGACATTTTCTCCTGTGCAGCTTCTAGTATAGAACTTTAAATACCAAATTGCTTAGGGAAAGGATTGTCACCACATGGAGCTGCTAGCCAGGGATGGATAGGTGGATTTGTGGAGAAGCCCAGGCAATGTTGTGATACTAGACAAACGGGCACAAATACAAGGCCACCTAGTTGCCCCTCTGGCCAACACCAGATAGCCAGATTCTTCAATGCATTCCTCCTCCTTGTTTCGTCGGGTCACCAGCCCACAAGAAAAGAAACTGCTGGGTCCCCAAGGCAGAGGCAAACCTGATGGAGGGGGGTCCAGAGGCCCACATGCAGTGATGTCATGCAGGGGAACGCGGGGGAACTCAGTTCCACTAGTTAAAATTAGGGCTGACTCCGCCCACTTCACTCTCCCTCCTCCCCCCTCCCAATTCCTCTGCAAAGAGCTTTTCTTCTTGGTTGGCCGGCACTCAGAGGGTTAAAGAGAGCGACTCCGGATTCCTAGGGGTGCGAAGGCAGTGATGTCATTCAGGGGGAACGGACCAGAACGGGCATTCTGGATCCTAACGGGCTCCGTGGCTGGTTCCGGGTTCCTGACAAGTGCCAGTCAAAAGTGAGTTCCTGTTCCTAAATCATTTGAATGACACCACTGCCCACATGGTCTTGGACACCATGGTGGGGGCCCCCCTGCAAGCTGCTGCCGCTGCCCACCCTCCAGAGTTGCAGCAGCTCAGGGTCCTCCTGAGGTCCAGGCAGGCTGCACATGGCACCTGCAGGCCCCCAAAAGCCTACTGAAGTTTTCAGAGGGCCTTTAAACAGTACTTCCAGTTTTTGTGGTAGATGCATGGGAGAGGGAATGGGATCTGACATCTTGTTGTCTTAAGTGCTCCCTGAGAGCCACTGTGAGATACAGGAAGCTGGACTAGATGGGCCTTTGGCCTGATCCACAACGCAAAGTCCTCCAGCCCTAAATCAGGCCAGCTGTCCAGGATGATGCTGCAGTTGTTAGTAGCAAAAGCCACCGAGGGCGCAATCCTAACGTGGAGTTAGGCCGACACAGTTAGGCCAGCAAAGTTTGGCTGGCACAAGGGCCACCGCAAAACATGTTTGGCCCACTCTTGGAATCAGAGAGGCCAGCACACAGACATGCGCCATCCCCCCCCTGACTCTGAGAATGGTCCAAACGCACTTTACAGTGGCCCTTGGACCAGCCAAACTTTACTGGCCTAACTGTGCCGGCCTAACTCCAGGTTAGGATTGCGCCCTCAGAGGTCCAGTTGAACCAACAGGTACAGCTGCCAACATGGGTCATTCATGAGTGTGACCAAGGCAGCCTCAGTTCCCAAACTGGGCCTGAATCCAACATCGATAAGGATCTAGGTTTTTTAAATTGTTTGGAAAGGTTGTTCTCTCCCTTTCCTCTCTTGGAAAAGCATGGCAGTGATTGTCATGGCAAAGAGATCAGATGAAATTTACAAGGAGGAAGAAACCTGCATAAAGGCTATAACAATAGGATTCTGACTTTGTACAAGGAAGGAGCCCCAGAGTGCCAACGCTTCTGATCTCCACAGACACTGCAGTAAGAATTGCAATGATTCTTGATGTGTGGGATGGTTGACTGTGCCATCATTTCAGTATCTGCAGGTAGTCTTCAGGGGGTGCTGAGCTCCTTGATTAATTGAGGGTGAGACAGATGCCTCATACTATGCCCTTCAAAGGGCATAGTCAAGGGAACTCTGAAAACTCAGATGAACGCTTCTTCTCTTGAACGGATGCTGTTTTGATCTGCAGGCAGGAACCCTTCTGAATTAGGAGCAAATCATAAGAACATAAGAAGAGGCCTGTTGGATCAGGCAATAAGCCCATCTAGTCCAGCTTCCTGTATCTCACAGTGGCCCACCAGGTGCCTCAGGGAGCACAATAGACAACAGGCTGCCTGTATCCTGTTGCCACTCCCTTGCACCTGGCATTCTGAAGTAGCCTACAACTAACGTAAGGAGGTTGCACCACCCATCATGGCCTGTAGCCCACGATGGACTTTTCCTCCAGAAATCTGTCCAATCCCCTTTTAACAGCACCAAGGCCAGATGCCATCACCACCTCCTGTGGCAAGGAGTTCCACAGATTAATTACCTGCTGTGTCAAAAAGTATTTTCTTTTATCTGTTCTCACTCTGCCAAAGCTCAATTTTAGTGAATGTCCCCTGGTTCTGGTGTTGTGAGAGAGGGAAATCAACATCTTATCCATCATTTCTTTGCTTGATATGCTAGTGTCAAACTACATATGACATTAAATGGGTCCCGACATGCTTTAATTTCTTTGCCTAACAGCACCCAAATCGGAGGTCACTGTGAGTTGGAGTGAGAAGATGCAGTGGGAATGCATCACCCCCTTCAAATGCTCTTTGCCAAGGGGGAAAAAAGCTTGCACTTTTGCCAATGGGAGACTAAGAGCATACGGGAATGGGTGGGATCTGGACAGGGATTGAGGTGACATGAGGTTAAAGTCCCCCTACCAGCCCACTGTAGTCCCAATCTATTATATAGGGTGTGCCCAATGCAGAATAATGGTTTGAGATGCTCCATCTCTCAGATCAGGAGCGTAGCTAAAGAAGTGCAGGGGGTTGCAATTGCACCAGGCCACAAGCTTTAGGGGGGGCAACAAGCTGAGCTTGACAGTAGTGGCCATAATTGTGAAAACATTGGTAGGTATGAATAATACCGTCATGTTATATACCGTTCGACGTTGAATTTAATGCAAAATGCAATGAAACAAATCGGAATGTAATATTTTCATTCTTTCAAAAGTTATGCCCCCCCAGAAGAAAATGAAAATATAACTGTGATGTTACATCCTGTTGTCACTTCCAGGGCATCATTTTGCCCTCTGCACTGGGCTACACTTTCATTAGCTACAACAGTGTCTCAGAGGTGTGTGTTTTGTACCTCATCAGATTTATTTTAAAAAAAGCAAATTTGGACTGCAATCCTATGCTTCCTTACCTGGGAGTAAACCCCACTGAACACAATGAGACTTACATCTGAGTCGACATGCACAGGGTTGTGCTGTTGGAGGTTCTTTCTCCAGGCAAAACATCTGCAAAATGTTGAGGGATCTGGAAGAGATACATTTCTCAGTGCAGGACTGGGGAGATGCACATTCTTAGCTGTGCTGCATATCCTCTTGAAATGCAGATGGTTCGGATTGCCAAGAGCCTTCAGTGGACACAGCTTGTGAAGGGTGACACTAGCCCATTTGGGAAGCCAATACGGCAGGTCACAGAGGCCATTTGTCGTGTCAGTTTTCAAAGAAACGGTGAACTTTTCTAAGAACAGCCACTCCACCGGAGATCATTAGTGAATATAACCTTTCAGAGTTTGGCACAGTCTGCAGAATTAATAACAAGCCTTAAATGTTGAGATCCTGTCATTTTTCCGGAGGCCAGCATCTTCAAAATGCATCACAAATGTTCAACCAGTTTATTGGCCATGGCTTTTATTTTGCATACAATATATACTCAGTTTGCTCCATAACAGAGAGGACTGTCGAAGCACAGAATCCATTCAGACTGTGAAAAAAAATGCACGCTTCCCTGTTTCTAGAGAACTATTTTAAGAGCAGTTCAGAGACTCAGGGCACAATCCGAACCTGGAGTTAGGCTGCACAAGTCACTTGCGCTGGTCAAGGTGTGTTGCAAACGTGCCATAAATTGTGTTTGGACCATTCTCTGAGTCAGGGCGGCTGGCGCACAGATGTGCACCAGTCCCCCTAACTCGGAGAGCGTTGCAAACAGGCTTTAATAATAATTATACCGGTATTTATATACTGCCAAATGACCTTGGTATGCCTTTGGTACCTGAACAGTCTAAGGCCCAGATGGACTTCTGCTGTCGCAAAATGGCTGCCGAAGGAGTGCACAGAACTCACTCGGTGGCCATTTTGGAAGCGCTGCTGAAAGAGGAAGCAGTGCTCCCTGGACATCACCAGACCCCATTGCGCCCACTTGAGCAGGTAAAGCACAAGCGAGGGCAGGGAGGGGGCAAAACTGTGGGAGGGGGAGGAATGCAGGCAATGGGGGCAAGAAGGTTTCGGGCGAGGTGGGTCCAGTGATGATAGCATATGCTAGATCCTATCCCCTCCTTTTCTCTTTGGACTGGCACCAGCTACAGATCTGATGCATGTCCAAGTAGACCCATTGCGAAGTGGGAGGCTTATGGAGAGGTAATCTCCTTTCCCTTCCAAAGTGCCCTGATCCACCACCACCACCACCACCCCTGATACAATGTACTCCTTTGGGGTGAAGCTGCACCAATGTTTGTGTGTGTGTGTGTGTGTGTGTGTGAGAGAGAGAGAGAGAGAGAGGGGGGGGGGAGGGGGGGAGGGAGGTTTGGATTGTGCTGTTCAGGTGCATGGTGTTGATTTTATCTTCCTCAGTTCTACCAGTTGGCTCAGTCCATCCAAAGATAAACTCCAACCCTTGAAAAGCTGCCAGATGTCCCTGTCAGCTGTCTCCATCCTCCCATACTTCCACTCCTACCTTTTAAAATGTCTGTGTTTCAAGTGCCACCTGGCTATCGTATCATTTAGAAATTGTTTCCTTCTGAAGCTGCAAATTGCACGTGTAGCGTAGAATAAACTTTTTGTATCCGTTGATTATCCTGGGAATACCAGCTTGCCTTTCAAATGCAGCTCCGTGATGTTTCAGAGTCTCAAAATGTGATTTCTCTACCCTTAAGAGCCTGAATGGTTTCAGACATGGCATTTGATTGCGCCTCACAGGGCCTTTTTTTGACATAAGTGAAAGAGGGAAGAAGGAATCAATAGTATCGAGTGCTGACATGTTGCCCTGTTAAGCTGAAAGACAGTCTCTATTTTTATGTACCCAGAAAGTTGCATCTACTGTTGCCAATGCTGTTCTCATATGCTTGTGCACATGTGGCTACCACTTGTGCACATGGTAGCCACACACACACACACATACACACACAGACATGGGCCTGAGTCTGCCCAGTCCAGATCTGAGGTAACAAATGTTCCCTTACCTTGAGGAAGATCCTGTGACTGTAGCCCCACTGCAGGATGCAGTGCCCATGCCATTGGCACAGCTGCATCAGCACTGGAAAGCTGGATAGGATTGGGCCCACAATTAACAAGGAGCATCCCCTAATGGACCTACTAATAAATGACCCTTTCCCAAATTCCCACGGCACACCTGAGGACCATCCGTGGCATACCTACCTATGATTGAAAATGGCTGCTCTATAGCGTGATGGCTGCTTTAATAATAATAATAATAATAATAATAATAATAATAATAATAATAATAATAATA
>JAJKFI010000123.1:1193050-1226467 GCA_029204185.1 Lerista edwardsae
TAATAATAATAATAATAATAATAATAATAATAATAATAATAATAATACATTTATTTATATACCACCTTTCTTAATATCACTAGATTTCTCTAATGATTAAACTCAAGGCGGTTTACATAGGCAGACTTTCTCACAAACCCGAAGGTTTTTACAATTTACAGAATGTTCTATCTTCCAAGAACAACACTCCTACAGATCTTTCTTTCTGGATTTAGCCTTCTTTCTTTAGCCACCCGTCTGTCGTCTGCTGGCTGATGAGGCTTCCCTGCTGCCACCAGAGATGCAGCTGATTTCAGCACACTCCTCCTCCCACGAGGCAGCTGAAACTCAGCTTTTAATCAGCCGCAGTTTCCAAGGTCTGCTGCTCGCAGAGACTTCCGGCAGTCCCGAGCTCACGACCTTGAGATCTTCAGGTGTTATCTTCGGGCAAACGGAGGCATTAACCCTCTCGGCTAAATCTTCTGCCCTAAAGATCTTGAGATCTTCAGGTGTTATCTTCGGGCAAACGGAGGCATTAACCCTCTCGGCTAAATTTTACAGCATGCTTTGTAGCCAATGTACAGGTGCCTTACCTGTGCCTGTCCTTGGCACCACAGGGCTGATGCAGCAGCGTGTATCAGCCCTACGCCACTAGCATGAGCATGCTTTATAGCGCTGGTTTGACGCAAGTGGCTTGCGCTGGCCTGGGGATGGGAGCTTAGGAATGGCACTGCCAATGACATTGACAGCGCAGTCCTAAGGTTCGCACAGCGTCGGCCCAACGCTGTATGCTTAGCGCTGAGGCGGGGGTGCCGATCGACACCCCTGCATCGGTGCTAAGGCAACAGGACCGGCGCTGCTGGAAGCGCTGGTCCTGTTGCACCTGCGCAGCACCTCCCTAGCATCGGCCGAAGCCGGCCGGCGCAAGGGAAGTGCCATGACCTTCCCTTGGGCAGGACGTGGGCGGGTTTGGGAGGTGGCCGTATGGCCACGTCCTAACCCTGTTCGCAAGGCCGCAAGGCCGCAAGACCCTGATTCAGGCCATGTGGTCTCGTCGAATCTGCCCCTGCTCTTTAGAGGGCGCAGATCCGAGGAGCGCATAGAGGATGCTGGAGCCTCCCCTATGGTAAGGGAGCGAACGCTCCCTTGCCGTGGGAGGCTCCAGCCTCCCCCCACCCAGCATTGGATATGGCACTGGCTGGCTGGCCTTGCCATTCTGGCGCTGGGTAGGATTGAGCCCTGTATTGGAAAAGGCAGGAGATACCCCGAAGAGCTAGGGAATGGTATCAGCAATGGCCCCTTGTCCCAGATAAGCCAGGGATTATAGGGTTAACTCCCAAGGTCTTTGCAAGCCTCAGGAGCACATCTGCAGGCTGATGAGGCCCCTGGCTATGTAGAGAAGGTAGCACAGGTGCAGATGGATGTGGCTGATGAATTAAAGCCTGCCCACTGATTGGCTGGCCTCAGTATAAAGTTGGAGGCAGGAGCTTCATTAAAGTGCTGGGTAGGTGCTGGAGGAGAAGGCTGGAAAGGTGCTGGAGGAGGGTACCAGGTAGGTGCTGAACGGACGGAGTGCTGGCTGGACTGATGGAGTGTTGGCTGGATTGCCTGCCTGAAGGACTGTCGGATGGATTGATGGACTGGCTGAAAGACTGGCTAAGGTAAGCTCATTGTGGGAGACTATTGGGAATTGCTGTATGTCTGCCACGCCCCAGGAGCCACCAAGTGGAGGAGGCAGTTGTGGCTTACGCAAGCTGACTGCCTATTGTTTGGTGGTGGGGTTTGTTGGACTTAGGGTAGTTTGGAGCTAAGCCAGCGATGAGGGCAGTCTGAAGGAGGCTGGCCAGCTGGTGATCCCAGGTAAAGCTGCTGGGAGAGAGGAGGCCCAGTGGGTGACTGAACCCCCTCCCTCTTGCCTATCTCTGAGGCTGCTCTGGAGGGGAAACTAGTTAGCCTAGTGTGGCATCAGGGCCCTTGGGGAGGCCCAGCAGGGAATTTGGCAGAACAAGCTCTGAATCACATATTATATCATTTGAGATGTTATGTGGGGCAGAAAAGATGGCATGGAGCCAGCCCTTTTTGATGATAATCCCCTGACTGCCATCCTGTCTAATTCCAAAACTTTTCTAACTACATTTCCGTGTGCGTGTGTGCAATGAGGCAGGTTTGGAGAATGTTTTGCTGACAAAATTGATCCCTGGGTTAATGGTTAATTAAAAACCCATTCCTGCCTTATCTGTATTAGAAGGCACAATTTACCTCTTAGCACCCGTGTAAATCAGGCTAGTCCTAGGGGTATTGAACTATGGATTTATGTGCTTAATTTTATCTCTTTGTCCCAATGCTATGTAATATATCCAAATGAGCTCTGTTCTTGCATAGAGTCTGGCTGCTCAGGTGTAACGAAAGAAAAACTGGGAAGCTGGCATAGAATTTATTTGCATAAAGCGGAAGGTTGCCATCCTTGATAAGCTCGCTCGTGATTGTTCCATCCATTTATTGTGTATGCCACAGCAATAAGGGGAGGTCTAAAGTAGGAACAGATGCCCCGGTGCTAAACATCAATGCAACAACAGAAACCTACTTATGAAATACTGAAATAGCAAATGCTGAAAGATTGAGGTTGACCGAAGGGTGATTAATTCAAAGTGTGTCTTCTCTTCATTGACAATTTTGCACCCAAGAACCTCCAGTTCAAAATGATCACATTCACTTTGGGTCTGGGTATTTGAATCCTCAGAATAAATAGACTCCTTGGGACTCCCAAGGGGGTTGCAAACCAATTTTCAGGGGGTCACGAAGAACTTGTGGCAGCCATCTTATCAAGCTGGCCACCACCATCTTGGTAGTTTCATTTTGGGCAGGGCTTTCCCATTCAATTGCCACTTCCTCAATGCTTGTACCTGCGAGGGAAATTAGCCTTGCTATGGGCTCAGTTTGATATGCGCATTTGCATGTGATGAAGTCTCTCCTGAAACTCTTTCCAAGCCTCATGCCTTCCATATGCATGCCTAAGTGAGTCTCAGCACACAAGGAAGGGGAACGCAAATGCTCTGAAGACCGTCTAAGATTTGGCTTTGCCACCTTGATCAGCAATGGCATAGAGAAAATGCAATGCATCCTGTGCAATGTTGTTCTCAGTGCTGAATCAATTACTGAACTCAAAACTCAAACATCACTTAGAGCTCAATCCAGTGGTGTCATCTAAATGATTTAATAACAGGTACTCACTTTTGATTGGCACGTGTCGGGACCCGCCCACCGGAAGTGACGTCATATAATAAGCTGGAAGTGATGTCGTGGCAGGAAGGGACATGAAAAAAGCCCTTTTTGAGGCCTCAGACAATTTTAAACTAACCCAACAGTTGCAACAGTATTCCACAGCACCCCCAGAACATGTTAAGGAGGCCTGGCATCATGTTAAAGTGACCCAACAGTTCCAAAACCCCAGAGCAGCTCATTTTTCAGTGGCAAGGCAAGGCAAGGCTCCGCACACTGCTTGCCTGGCTCTGAGAACGTGCAGGCAACTCAAACGTGCAGGAAATTCAAATGTCGCAGGGGGCGGAGTCAATGAGTGGGCGGGGCCAGCCATAATCCTAGAAACCGGTACTCGCGTACCCCCGCGTACCCCCTGCATGACATCACTGGCTCATCGCTGAGCCAGCACTATGCTCTTGTGCCGGTCCAGCACTGTGGCAAACGGGCCGTCAAGCACATCAGCGCCTGCGGCATAGTGCTGGACCGGCACAAGCAGCAGCGCTGATGCTCGGGCACCACTGCAACCATCAGCAGCGCCAGCCTTATTATATGGCAATTGAGCATTGGCAGCACTCGGTCAGCACAGGGCCTCGCTGAGAGCGTTCCAGAGGTGTGCCGGGGGCGTAACTGGGTGGTGCAGTGGGAGGTGACGGGGCGGTGATGCAAATCCTATGGCTGTTGTGCCAAATCCTAAAGCCCATCCCTGGCCAGGGTGGCCCCAATTCAGGCTGTTCTTGCACATGTTGACCTGGACCCAGTGTCGTCGTTCAGCCGGAACGCTGGGCGGGAGGAACGGGTGAGCGGCAGCCCGCCCGTTGTGTTCCAGTCCGCGGGGGTGGGGAAGACGGCGAAACGGACCGGAATGCAACAGGCGGGCTGCCGCTCACCCGTTCCTCCCACCCAGCGTTCCGGCTGAACGACGATGCTGCCTGCGCCTGCAAAACAGCAGGCGTAGATCTGAGCAGCCCCATAGGGCTGGGGCTTATGTGGGTGCAAGGGGAAAACCTCCCTGCACTTTGCTGCGTTAGGGCTTTCCTAATGGACTTTAGGCTACAGCCCTGTTATGGGACTGGGCTGCCTGAGACAAAGCATTCGGAACATTCTGAAGAGAATGTGAGTCTCTTTGACTTTCAAATAGTGTGATTTATTAAAAGCAATGACTTCATTTCCTGTTTAACGACATCATTTCCAACCCTAGATCTTGGGGGCTCCCAACAGGTTGTTATACCCAAAGAGGGGGTCGCAGTGCCAAAAAGGTAGGGAAACACTGCTCTAAACCTCCAGTTACCTGTAAGTGTTGAAGGTATAGAACTGAGCATCAAACTATATGTGTTGTTTATTTTGTTTATACCAAGAAGCAGCCAATCCCTCCTTTCATGTTTTAGCATGTGTAGTCACTCTGTGTGTGCGTGTGCACGTGCGCATGTGTGCATGTGTGTGTTCTACTCAGGACAGTTGCATACAGGAAGAAAAGGGCTTACCCTCCCCCACCACACAAATTTATCTATGTAAAATCACCTTTTGTGGCTCTTTGTCCCTAAAACTGCTACCTGCAGCAAATACTACTCCTCCCCCCCACACTCCATGGTCCCAACCAGAATTCTGTCCTTTTGACAACTGCACTTGTTAAAGAAATGAGAGGGGAGGCAGCAAAGGTTTTAAAGGTGCAATCCTAACCTGGAGTTAGATGCAAGGTTTGGCTGGCACAAGTGACACCGTAAAGTATGTTTGGACCATTCTTGGAGTCAAAGAGGCCAGCACACACATGTGCGTCATCCTCTCTGACTCCAAGAGTGGTCCAAACGTGCTTTACGGTGTTCCTTGTGCCAGCTAAACTTTGCTGGCCTAACTGTGCCGGCCTACCTCCAGGTTAGGATTGCATTCTAACTAACAGCACAATCCTAGCACACCCATCGCATCAACGCTACATCATAGCGTCGACACGACTGGGTGAGCGCCGGCACGATAGCACCGATTGGGACCTCTGTTTCAGCACTCAATCAACAGGACCGGCCAGTGGTGTCATTCAAATGATTTAGGAACAGGAACTCACTTTTGATTGGCACTTGTCGGGAACCCGGAACCAGCCACGGAGCCCGTTAGGATCCATTCTGGTCCGTTCCCCCTGAATGACATCACTGCCTTTAACCCTCTGAGTGCTGGCCAACCAAGAAGAAAAGCTCTTTGCAGAGGAATTGGGAGGGGGGAGGAGGGAGAGTGAAGTGGGAGGAGTCAGCCCTAATTTTAACTAGTGGAACTGAGTTCCCCCGCGTTCCCCCTGCATGACATCACTGGGACCAGCGCTGCAGGCAGTGCCAGTCCGGTTGTGCCCCACGAAGAGCCTCTCTCACATTTGCCGAACTTGGCCAAAGCCGAAGGTGGCCGACGAGAGGGATGCTTTGTGCCGGGGCGAGAGAGTGATTGGTGGTGGGAGGGAGATTGTGGGCAGGGGAGGGCAGGATGTGGGCAGGCTTGGACTCCAAGCTCATCCAGGAGGCCATGTGGCCCCGATTCAGACCACATGGTCTCCTCAGATCTGCCCCTGCTGTTTAGAGCTGAGGAGCACATAGGGGAGACTAGAGCCTCCACTACGGTAAGGGCAAGAACATGGAGGCTCCAGCCTTCCCAATACTGTGCTGGATATGCCACAGGCCGGCTAGCCTTTTCCAATCCAGCGCAGTATAGCATTGCGCTCTAAATAATGCAAGAAATGTCACATCTGTGACATCTATAGTGACAGCCTTATTAGGGCGAAGGTTTGAGATCCTTTACTTCTCCTCCCTGATTTTCTGTCCTGGGTATGTCAGCAAAGTTCAAAACTAAACAACAACCACCACCACCAGTAGGTCCTCCTTGAGACTTTGGTTATCTGGTTTCAGAAATTCATCACCATGCTGTGCTAGTTTAGCGAACTTAATTATTTGCGATTGCTATTAAGAATGGCATGAGTTTGTATGAAGAATTCAGTTTCCCATCAAGCTGTTCTCACTGCACTGATAGCTCAGTAATTATTACAGATCATTTATAGGCATTTAATAAACAAACAATTTGAAATAAATTGAAAAAGAAAAGTCAATTTGATTCAGAAAAATGGGCCTTTTAAATGATGCACACTTCAGTGTTTTTATTCATTGGCAGGGGAGGCGATAACTACGATTCAAGTCATGTTTTCCATAAAGTGCGGAATTGTTTTTAAACTGCCAAGATTTTTCTGCCCAGTGCTGCAAACATCAATCTTGGTTGTTTTTCCCCAAATAAATATAATATTCTCATAAACTGGTGCTTACTGGGATTGGGAAGAACATAGGTTGTTTGTTTGAAATTATACTGAAATCGCCTTGCTTGAAAAATACCTATTTGTCACAAAGCACCTTATGTGTTTTGACGTGCAACATTCATATTCCATCACTGTAAGCATTTGTGGAGTCTGAGAGATTATCTAATGGCAGGGGTTCTTGGGCCTGCTTTTATTTATTTATTTTCCACTCCAAGGGCACCCTGTGATAAATAACAAGGAAGATCAGACTTGGCAGCATCCTGTCATCTCCCCAAACAGAACTTTCTTTATACATACGAACTATAAGGAGGTGACATCCTTCGCATGCATGCAAGGATAATTTACATGGCCCTAAAGGATGCGAGACATGGCCTTAAAGAACCAATGATGAAGAATGCAAGGCCTGGGCATCTCGGCTGCCTTGATCTGTCCCAGTTTAATAATCCTGAAGAGGAAGAGAGGAATGTCACATAATGGGGAGGAGAAATGCATTCTCAGGTATATTGGTTCTAGAAGATTCATTTGAGACCTGCCAGATTTTATCTATCTTCTTCTTCTACTTCTATATATATAAAAAAGGGTGTGTGTGTGTGTGTGTGTGTGTGTGTGTGTGTGTGTGTGTGTGTTTGTGTGTATTCCACATAAGCTCTGGAACACCTGGAGCGTTTGACACCAAACTTGGTACGCATATGCCTTGCGATCTGGGAACAAATACTGCAGGGATAACACCCCTAGGGGTAGGGGTGCGAAGGGGGTGCCATTTAAAAATGATTGAAAACGGCTGACATTGGTGTCAAATTCATAGTTTCCGGGATCGCCAAGACGAACGGTGACACTCCTGACACCGTTTGAGTCTGAGTTTGGCCCCCCTCGGCAAGGTGACAAGGTGAGAAGGGGTGACAAGTGTGTATGTTCCAGCATAACTCTGGAACGCCTGGAGCGATTTACAGCAAACTTAGTACACATATGCCTTACGATCTGGAAAGAAATACTGCGGGGGTAAGACACCCCTAGTGCCCCTATGGGTGTGTGTGTGAAGGGGGTGCCATGTAAAAATACTCCAACGTCTGACATTGGTGTCAAATCCATAGTTTTCAGGGTCGCCGAGATGAACGGTGACGCTCCTGATGCAGTTTAAGTCCACGTTCAGCCCCCATCAGCATGGGGGGTGAAAAGGGGTAAAAAATAAAATGTCCAAAATGACCAACATTAGTGTCAAATCCATAGTTTTCGGGGTCGCTAAGCTGATGGGTGACAGTCCCGATGACATTTAAAACCAAGTGTAGTCGAATGGAATGAATAGAACTTTGTAGAACCTTCTGGAAATTTTTAGAAATCATTATGCCCCAGTCTTGGACTCCAATCAAATACTTGCCATGTTACCAGGCATAGTCACTGAATACAAGGCTATTGATACCGTAGTAGATGCCTGTGAGGTGGTCAATTTCCCATCAGACTTCCTAAACTCACTTGATCCAGCTGGATTGCCACCACATTGTCTTTTACTTACAGTGGGATCTCCAATTATTTTACTATGGAACCTTGATCCGCCAAAACTTTGCAACGGCACAAGACTGTGTGTCAAGAAGATGCTGGGTAATGTAATTGAAGTGACTATCTTAACAAGAAAGGGAGAGGGTGAAACAGGGTTTTTTCCCCACAGATAACACTCATTCCAACAGATCTCCCTTTTAACTTTAAGAGATTGCAGTTTCCAGTGAGACTTGCATTCTCGATCACGATCAACAAGTCACAGGGGCAGTCTATTAAGTACTGCGGAGTGGATTTGAGATCGCTATGTTTCTCCCACGGACAACGTTACGTTGCTTGCTCAAGGGTGGGTTCACCCAAGGATTTATTTATTCTTGCTCCTGGAGGTGAAACTAAAAATGTTGTTTATAATCAAGTTCTGAGTTAACTTAATATTATAGTGCATTTGTAAAAGATTTTACTTTATAATTTTTATACTGTACTTCTACTTTTAATTACCTGTACATAAAATTACTTCAATTTTACACTATAGATAGAATTCATTCCTTTTCCTGTCTAATAGAAGTTTGGGATACATAAATACCCAGGCAACGCCGGGTAAGGACAAGCTAGTCATTAAATAAATAATCCTTGCCAATCAGGGTCCGCTCCCCATTAGCCCCTTACAAATTTCTGATCCATATAATCAATGGCAGTACGTCTGTGAAGTGTGAGGGGTGGGGTGGGACTGAATGTCCTGTGTGGCTGACAGCCTGATCCTATCCTATCCTCACAGATCACCGAGAACTGAGAAGCAAAACACTGCTTTAGCCTTGGTCAAGTGGAGAGTCGAATAAATGGCCACCACTCAAGCAGAATTCTCCCCTGTACATCATCCACTCAGAAGGATGAAGGCAGGTTCTGTGTTTATTTTATATGTGTGTTTTTTTCCTGACTTGGAGATTATAGTCTTAGAGTTGTCGTCTAAGAAAATAGTCATGACAAAGTCTCACTTAAAGGAATGCGGCCTAAATTACAGCACAATCCTATAAGGAGTAACATCGTTAGCAGTTAGTCCCGTTGTGCCCGCTCTGCGCCTCCCTTCTGCCAACCAAAGCCGGCTGGCACAGGGGAGGCGCCATTTCAGGACCCACATTTTTGTAATGGTTCGACCCCTGCTTTTAGTTTCAACTTTCCTGTGGAACTGTTGCAGAGTTCCTCCACTGTCCCGTTTTTTGTTTCAAGCCAGCTTTTCTGATGAACTCCATGCTGCAGTCTTGCCAGGAGCAAGCCTGAGATCTGGGTTATTAGAAGTCATCACCATTTTCATATTTGGAAGACATATTTTACACACATTTAATAATTTATTTGTTTTAATATCGCTCTCCCCTGGAGGCGTGCGCGGTGAGGACTCGCGTTAATGAAAGCATCTGTCTTTCGAGGCACAGGGAAGGAATGGGAAAATAGTACAAATGGAATCTATAAATATCTTCTAAGCTGCTCACAAAGTGGGCTGTTTTTGTCTTATGCCTGTGCAAAACGCTCCACCAAATTTAATTCAAGTTAAAATGGGCGGGAGGAGAACACTGAGGGCGCAATCCTATATTGCCCTGGATTAGCAAGGCCGGCTGGCCTGTGCCAAATCCTGCACAGTATAGGTGAGGCACATACGCACCCTTACCATTGGGTAGGCTCAGCGGCGTCATACAGCCAGATTGCTGGGCGGGAGGAACGGGTGAGCAGCAGCCCGCCCGTTGCGTACCGCTCCGTTTCGCCGTCTTCCCCGCCCCCGTTCCTCCCGCCCAGCGTTCCGGCTGCATGACGCCGCTGGGTAGGCTCCAACCTCCCCTATGGGCTCCTCGGGTCTGTGCCTGCTAAACAGCAGGCGCAGAGCAGAAGAGACAGCGCGGCCCAAACTGGGGTCATGCAGCCTCCCAAACAGGTATAGGATTCAGCCTTATGGCCAAATCCTGGACCCGCCCACATCCCGCCCTAACCCTCCTCCCCCTGCCAATCCTGTGTCTAGATGGACATGGAGCCTCCCTCGCAACAGAGGCACAGGGTGGGCACAGAATCAGCGCTCCCGCGTCACACACACATACAAAGCCCTCCAGCTGCATTTACTGTCTTAGAGCACAATCCCGAGAACTCTTTGTGCTGGTGAAAGTGCTTTGCGCAGATCCTAGGAGTGTCACAAACATACCATAAGGCATGTTTGCACCTCCTTAGGAGTTGGGGAGGCCGGTGCAAGTCCTTGCTGGTGCAGAGTTGGTGGTGGAGGGTGAAATGAAAGCAGATCAAGGTGTGGGAAAGTGGGGGGGGGGGTAGGAGGACCAATGGGTGAACCAAGGGAGGGGTAGGACCAACATGAGAGACCTAGGTTGGATCCAACCCTGAGTCCCCAGTCTGGTTGGCTTTACCCAGGCTGTTCAGATCTGCGCTAGAGTAACCCTATTGAAGTGGCTGCTGCATTACATGGGCAAATCTCGAAGTTGCACTGCAGCCACTGCCAACCCTGCCTGTTCCAGCGTGGGTTAGGATCAGGCTGCCTGAAAGACACTGACTGATCAAATGCCACGAGTGGTTTTGATCTATGTATTTTTACACTTTCTGCACATTTTCCTGCCTCTTACACCAGCAACTATGTATGCAGGATGGAGCACAAAATCATCCACAGGTCTTACGTACACTGTAGTGCAAGTGGAGAATCTTTCATGACATCTTCCATCGTCATATGAAAAGCACAATTTCATAAGGAAACAAGTCACACTTCAAGGACAGAACACATTCATTTTGCATTGCAGGGCCTTGTAAATTCTCTATCTAAATGCAAACCATTCTCCACATATTTTCCAGTCTGTTACTAAGCAGTAAGAGAGAAGGAAAACATCATATATTTTCCCTTTGCAACCTTGCCAGAGATCTGGTTAATGAAGATCATTCTGGTCCATTCATCTTTCAGATTGCCAGCCTATAATACACACACAATAATACACCTGTGAAACAACTTTCAAGGTAACTGGGGCTCTGTCCACACATTTGTTTGTATATTTCTAAATTCATTTCTCAAGATTTCTGCCCAAAGGGTCCCTAGCATATCTCGCAATATAATAAAAATACATTACAACCTTCAGACAATAAAATGAATTCTATGGGAAAAAATCAGGGGTGTGAAGAAGAAGAACAGATTCAATTTAGCTGCGATTCCTCCCCAAAACTCTGGAAAAGAAGTGTCCGTTGGCGCCTTCCCGCGCTAACGGTTATTGCCCTGCCCCTCACCAGACAGACAGGCTGGAGGTGGCTTGCAGCCATTGGCTGCAGATCGCTCCGTGGGTGGGCTTTCGCCTCATGCATGGAGCGTTCTTTCTATCCCAGCCTCATTGCGGCTCTGGATGGCAACCCCACCCGCCCGCCCATTAACTAGTCTGAGATTAGCTGGTCGCTCTTAGAGGGCCAGGTAGGAACATTTTGCTCTCACTGGATTGGCACTTGGTGAGGGTTTTTTCGCCTACCCCAGACTGGTGAGGGTTATAGGGGGCGGTGGGTTGTTTAGTGAGTTAGTTGGGCATTAATGGTGGAAGATAGGGAAGCAAGGTGGAGGGGAATGGCTTGGCAGCTCAGATGATGCTCAACCGGCTCAAAGAGTTGCTTGGCCAGACCCAGCTACTGGTTGGCAATGCTGAGAGGTTTGCCTTCAGCGACGCTGGCCAGCTGCTCGGGTCCCCCTCGTGGGGGCAATGAAGACAGGCAGGCTCAGCCGGATGGTTGCGCCTCCTCGAGTTGTTTGGTTCGCCCAATGAGATCCGGGGGGGGGGGGGTTAATGGCCAGGACATCTCCCTCCCCGAGTGCAGGGAACCCCGCATCTAGTTGTGATTACACTTATCCACTCCAGGAGTGGATTTACCTGTTGCAAGTCAATTTTACATGTCATTTAAATAAATGGCCTATTTTCATCCAACCCAGTTGTCTGTCTTTATTGGGGGTGCAAGGGGAAGGGTTTTTGCTTTTCCCTGAAGGAGGAAAGGGGCAAATCAAGCATTCCTTGGAAAGGAGTTCCATCGCTGGGGAGGGGGACCAAATAAAAGGCCCCTGTGTCAGCTAACCTACTCTCTGCCAAAGCTAGAATGACAAGTAGGGAGTCCCTAATGCATCATGGGAAGGAAAATGGTGGGCAGCAGCCATTGCAAAAAGTGGCAGGGCTTAGGTGCTGCTGCAATCATCATTGTCAGAAATGCTGCTATTTTTTCTGCATAAATAAAACTGCAGTTCCACCATCATTGGTAAGCTACTCCCTTAACTATCTGAAAATTTCTGTCACCTTTGTGATTCTCCCCCCAAAAGGCCCCCAGCACAGCACTTTCCATCGCAAAATTGGCAGTGGTTTCGCGATCGCATTTTAAAGTACGTCGGAGCCTTGGGGAGCTTTGCCGAGGCTTCAGCAGGGCTCCCTGCACCCCCGGGAGCCCTGCGCTATCTTCAAGTAATTTTTAAAAGCTCCCTTCTGTGCAGGCAGTGGCATGATCCTGGGGATCTGCCTGCCTTCCCCCCTTCCCACCCCTTAAAGGGGAACAGGGCAGTGTTCCGCAGGTTGGTGAGTCACATCCCACCAGTGTGAAGAGCATTGCCTTATTGGGAGCCCCCGAAGGCCACTTCTGGGCTCCACTGGTCCTGTGGCCCACTCCACTGGCCTCAGTGGGCCCCAGAAAGCCCTGCAGAAGTGACCAGAAGCAACTTCGGCAAACCTGTGAGGTTTTTTTTAAATTAAAAGCAGGGAATTGGAATCTGACTTAGGGCGCAATCCTAACCTAGAGTTAGGCCAGCACAGTTAGTCTAGCAAATTTTGGCTGGCACAGGGGCCACCATAAAGCATGTTTGGACCACGCTTGGAGTCAGGGGGGATGGCACACGTCTGTATGTTGGCTTCTCTGACTCCAAGAGTGGTCCAAACATACTTTACCGTTTCCCTTGTGCTGGCCAAACTGTGCTGGCCTGACTCCAGGTTAGGATTGTGCCCTTAAAAAGGCAACTTCCCTCCCACTCCCCTTCCCACAGCAATGGCCTCAAGAGGTGTTTACCACCGTAAAGAGTCTCCACCCTTCCCAATATTTTCATGGGTGTCCTTGCTTCTTTTGCTAATACGATTGACCAAAGAAAGTGATCAAGAAGAACTGATAATTCAGCCAGGGTTTTTTAATCGTTTCTCCTGAAATGATAATCTTAGGTTGTTTTAGTCTCTGGATTTGCCATGTTTTGCCTGCCTGCAAAGCATCAACATAATCTCCATCATTAATATTATTCCACTAAATCAGAGAAGGCCTTTACAGACATTGAACAACGCCTTGTCAAACACTTGCAGCTGTGTTTACTGTTCATTCCACACATTGTGAATGAAACTTAAATAGCACAGACAATTACACCGAAGTGGGCGGTCAGTATTTCCAGTGGTAAGAGTAATGGCTCATGAATGGAAATTTACCATTCACATTGTCAATTTTTAGTTCCAAGATAGAACCATAAAGTCAGAAGGGGCTTGTAGGCCTCCTAGTTCAATCTCCTGAACAATACTTGAGATCTTGAGCTAGAGCTGTGCTTCTCAAACCTTTTAGCATTGGGACCCACTTTTTAGAATGACAGTCTGTCTGGGACCCCTGACCCACAGTTTGGGAACCACTGAGCTAGAGCATTCTGGATATTGAATGTCTAGTATGGAAGGGGAAGAAAAGTCAGGACCAATTATAGCCAGAGACGTCATCCGGGCGCGCCAGGAACTGGAACGCCCGGATGATTGACAGCCCTCCACCCCTATGGCGGAAGGCAGCCACGCCTCCCTGCGCCTCACAGCGCCCGAATCGCTCCATTTCAGAGCGATTCAGGATGCTAGGGAGGGAGGGCAGGCCCAGGAGCAGCTCGCCCGTCCTCGGGAGAGGCGGTGCGGCCCAGGCCCGTCCGCAGAACTGGCAGAACGGTGTACCGGGCCGTTCCGCCAGGATGACACCACTGATTATAGCCATATAGACATGGAACTGATAAATCAGTGGCCAAGTTGAATGGAATCTGGAGGGTCAAGTCAGATCTGGTGAGTTGACAGCAGCCTGGGTCAAGCCTAGTGGGTTATGGGGGGAAACTGGCAAAACCTGGAGTTTACCTGACCCGAGAGCTTTTGAAGTTGGCCCGGTCGGCAGCCCTGCTTGTCGGTTATTCATTTATTCATTTATTTATTAGTACTTTACTTTTCATTACCAAAAGTGGCTTGCCATGGGTTAACACCAATTCAGTAACAAAATATGTAATAAAACGACCATGGACTGTAAACATTAAAAGAACAGTGAACATTTAGGCTAAGGCAGCAGCATAAATTAAGGTAACACTAGAGCCAAGTAGATATTTTAGACTAGCAGAGGCCTCAGCAGTCTTCACAAGGTTTGTTTTTAGGGCATAATCCTAACCTGTGCTGTATCCAGTGCTGATTAGGTGCAGTCTAGGTCCCAACACAGAGTAAGGGGATTTTCAGTCCCCTTATCTTGTGCCTTGCACCAGCCACCCAGATGGGGCTATTCAGATCTGCGCCCATGAAATCCAAGTGGCCTTGTAACACTGGTGGACCAGGGGTTAGGATCTGGCCTAGGTCACCCAGGCCAGGCCTTATCCCACCTCCCGGACCTGATCTGCCTCCCAGACTGCCCTCTCCCTGCTCTTCCCCTGCCCAAAACTGCCTCAGTTCCACCCTCTCCCACCGCTTGCATTGGCTTGCCTAGGCCAGCACATGCTCGCCTTGGCACTGCTGGTCCAGTGCACATCCATGCACTGGCTCAGCTTGCTCCCAAATAGCCACAAACATGTTCTATGGCACGGTTGCCACCGCCGTCACCTCAGCCCAGCGCCCAGGACATTTGCACCCCTTGCCCCCTTGTTTGCCACTGAATGGGTGTCCTCAAACCTGCCCCAGCTCTTTAGCTGGAACAAGCCCAAGGAGACAAAGGGGACGTATTAGCTCCAGAGCAGATAGCATCCAGCATGATGCTGCCTGTCCCACCTCCAACCTGCCACCAGCTCTCCTCCTATTTCACCCTATTATGCCCACCCCGCCAGAGGTGGTCGGGGCCGGAAGTGCGCCCCATGGCAGGAGCTGAAACCGCGCCCCCACCCCGCCCCTGCGCGTCACGCAGACACGCCTCCCTTACCCCGGAAACGCTCTATTTTCGGAGTGTAAGGGAGGCGTGGGCAGGCGGGAGGGCGAGAAACTGCGCGTTCTCTCCCAGACCGCGCGCAATGGCGCCCCACCGCTGCTCCGCACCCTATGGCTTGTGCCATGGAGCGCTACAGGTAAGATCCGTGTCTGCACCCCACCAACTCACTAATGTCAGCGAGACTGGTGTAGTGTGCAGGCCTCCACAGTGTCTCCTGTGTTGGTCCAGAAGCAGGAAGTTATGTGGGCTTCTGGATTGCCAGTCGCAGCAGCCATAACATGTGTTCCATCATTGGAACTCTAGTTCTGGTGGGCCAACACAACACAGCATAAGATTGGGCTGCACGAGAAACCTTGTAGGCTTCAGGCTGAGCTCCACAAGATTATCCTAGGGTGAATGGTTTTTGGACTGCAGTCAAAGCCATGACCCAACCCTTCTCTTCCACTGTGTACAGTCCTGATTTTGAGATGTAGGGCATAATCCTAACCAACTTTTCCAGCACGGACAATATCTGTGCCAATTGGGCATATCCTGCACCTTGCACTGGAGTAATAGTCCCAGAGGCTTCCTCAAGGTAAAGGAATGTTTGTTCCCTTACCTCAGAGTTGTGTTGCCCTTACCCCAGTGTTGGAAATTTGGTGAGGATTGCACCCATAGTATCTGTTCAAGAAATGCAATACTTTTTTTTTTGAAAGAAAAGGACTTTTCCTTTGGGCAACATGACATTGCAACTTTTGACATTTCAAGTGAAGCAGCCATTGGAACAATTGCCTGTTTCTGGTCCCAGAAATGGTAATGGTGGCAGGTATTGTGTTGCTGCCAACTGTAAAATCGTGCACAGCTAGCAGCAGCACAGAGAACAAGCTGAAGTTTTGTTTTGGGCTGCATTGAAGCCACTGGCAAATTAATTGTCATTGTCAGGCTGGTAATCAATTTCCATTCCACCCCTGCTGAGAGTTTCAGAAAAGGAAAGCAAAAGCAGAATGAATAAACTTGTTGCCGAGCCGAATAACTATAGAACAATTCTGCAGATGTATGTACATAACAGAGCTGTTGCTACTGAAGATTTAATGGTAGGGGCTGCAGTGGAGATTTTTTTTTTAAAATCCAATCCTATACCCAGTGGTGTTAGGCTGCCGGAACACTGGGCGGGACATCCGGGTGATCGACAGGGTTTGTGTACATTACGCAAACGGCGTAACGCTCCGGAACGCGACGGGCGGGCTGTCGATCACCCAGATGTCCCACCCAACATTCCGGCAGCATAACACCGCTGCCTATATCAAAGGATATGAACAGATACTTGGATTCATCAAGTGAGACCTGCATGTGAAATTAAGCTTCTGTGGGTCCTGGGACCTACCTTTTCATTCATTGATTTTTGATTGATGGATCAGACTTAACAGGATGGCCACCATAGATAAGAACGACTCTGTCAACCCCTGGAGGAAAAAACACGTCCCTTTACAATTCCCATCCTGAACACTACTTTTCTAGGGAGTCAGACTATTAGAACTGCTATTTAGCAGTTCCGAGAAAGGTGACCCCTCGCTTTGCCCTGGCTCTCTGGAATGTGGGGGTGATTAATCACTTTCACATTCCATTCTTCAGCAAGCGAGAGCTAAGGGAGAGGGTAGGTTTTCTTGGAGTGAGCTGCAAAACAGCAGTTCTAATTGTCCTACTGACTGACTCATGTTGTGTTTTATTTTAAGTGCCTTTATTTAACATGTTTTTTTTTTTAGTATCAGCAGGGAGCCCTAGAAACCAACCCCAGTGGATACCGAGGTCCCACTTATGCCCATCCAAACCACACTAAACTGGCTTCACCCTGAAGTGACCTCTCCAATTGGCCCCTATGAATGGGCAGACCCCGAATGTAAGGGGACAGAGGGGTGAACGAGTGTCACCACTTCTACCAGTCAATCATCCTGGCTGGATGTTGTGACATATGGTAAATAGGCAGGGAATGCTGAATCAGCAGCCAGATGGAGGTCTAGTCCTGTGATTGGGAACACAATCCAGTGGTGTCATTCACCTGGTACGTTGGGTGGGACTTACCTTTGAGTGGCAGTCTGCCCGTTGCATCATGCCGCGTTCCGCCGCTTTCCCGCCCACCAGGCACTGTTAGGCCAGCCAAGTTGGGCTGGGACAAGGGACGTTGTACGTTTGGACCACTCTCTGAGTCAGAGAGGCCAGCACACAGATCCTCCCTGACTCCGAGAGTGGTCCAAACACGCTTAATGGTGGCCCTGGTGCAGGCCAAACTTGGCTGGTCTAATGGTGCCGCCCTAACTCCAGGTTAGGATTGTGCCCTGGGACTGTGTTTTGTTCTGCTACAGAAGCCACCTTAAGTCAGAGGATTGTTTCATGTATAGGCATTTCATTGTACTTTTTCGGTGCCAAGTAGAATAAGATGGTTCCATGAAGAGGATTCTGTGCATGTTGGGTCTCTATTAGCCTTTCAAAGGAAACTCCTGAATCACAGAACATATTTCTTGTTCCTTTTGACTTAGGGAACAAAGTTTGCTATCTGCGTTAGACGTTCACACATATCCTGGGAACATTGCAGGATGAGGGTTAATTTTAAAAGGACAGGACAAGGATCTTCCCTTGAAACTAGACTTGCCAGGTTTTCAAAATGACAATAAGAGCACAATCCTCAACTGGAGTTAGGCCGGCATAAGCTAAGCCAGCAAAGTTTGGTCAGCACAAGGGCCACTGTAAAGTATGTTTGGACCACTCTCTGAGTCAGGGAGGATGGCGCACGTCTGTGTGATGGCCTCTCTGACTCCGAGAGTGGTCCAAGCATACTGTACGGTGTTCCTTCTGCTGGCCAAACTTTGCTGGCTTAGCTTATGCCGGCCTAACTCAGTTTAGGATTGCACCCTAAAGGACACACTGGTATCGGGGTCCTGCTTTCTATCAAACCACTCTATCAAACCACCAGAAATAATACAAACATTATGCAGTTAGCCGTGGCAAGGCAGCAGAGCAGCAACAGCAGCAGAATTTTAGAATGGGATTTTTTAAAGTCCTGTTCAACATTGATATGGGACATGACTTTTAAATCTTAAATATGGAAAGTCCCTTATAATAAGGGACACCTGGCAAGTCTACTTCAAGCCAGCGTTCAAATATAAATATAGATCTGGATATCTGAAATTGCTGATGTTTCTTTGTTAGGATTTTGCACATCTACCCAGAGAGGGGCAGTATTATCTCAGGCAACACAAGTCTCTGTGGTCTGCAGCAGCGAAACATTATGCAGGTTAGAGACAGACTGATAGTTGCTGGGAAGTGTGGTCTTTTGAGGCAGAGAGCAGTTGTTATCAAAGGAACTGTGGGGTTGATCAGAAGCTAATCATAGGTCCTTGTCGCCCCCACGACCGCCCCGCTGCCTCGGACCAGGGACAGGGGGCTTACTTGGCCGCAGGGGGCCACAGGTGGGTGTTTAAGAAGCCTGGTGTCGAGCCCCAGGGGAGTCGAAGGCAGCATACCTGGCAGGAGGAGGCCTGGCTGAGCTCAGAGAACGTGCAAGCAGCCTGGGGTGACTCTCTGAGTAGGGGTGAGATCCTGCAAAGAACTGGCCCAGTCTCACGAGAACTGGGCCTGGCAATGAGGCAGGAAGGGGAGGAGCCTGGGGAGGCTGGTCTGGAGCTCATAAGGAGCTCAGACAGCAGAGGGAGAGGTTGCACCTCCGAGGGCTGGAGAAGGGAGGTGGAGGGGCAGACCAGGCCTGAGGGGGAGGCTGCCCCACTCTGGCCCTCACCTTACCCCAGCCTTGACCGAGCAGCTTAAGCCCCGCTCCTTGGGGGGTCCCCCGGTCCTGGAGTTCCAGGCAGGTAGCCAGCCTTGCCTCAGTGAATTTGGCGTCCCCCGAGAGGCAGCTCGAGGTTCTTGGGTCCAGCCATGGAGGGTGCCAAGCAGTAATGGGATCTGGGGATTGACTACAGGAACGCTGGGTGGGACTTACGCGTGATTGGCAGCCCGCCCGTTTCGTTCCTTCGGCTGCCCGCTGGCCGCGCGGGTTTCTCCTGGGGAGTGTGCCCCACCGCTGCTCGTCCGATCACCCGGCATGCCCCCCGTCCCCCCTGGCGAGCCGGCAACCCTCCGAGGCCAGGGCAGGTGGCGGACCGAACGGACGGGCAGCCAATGATGCAGAAGTCCCGCCGAAGTCCCGCCCAGCATTCCTGTAGTCAATCCCCAGATCCCATTACTGGTGCCAACCCTCTTACCCTGCGGACAGCTAGGCCAACTCCAGCCACCCGAGGGACTCACAACTGACTGGGGTCCCACGAGCTGTGAACTCCGACCCAGCTCAACCCGCCACCATCGCCACTGTTCCTGCTGAGAAGGGGTCTTTGGGAAGAAATGCACCCCTTGGACTGAACCCCGCGCCCTAGCGGGCGCCACAATTTGTATGGACTATTGGGGGTCCCTGTGAAGTAACAGGTCCAGTAATGCCATCTAGCCGGTATGCTGGGCGGGAGTTTGAGCGGCAGCCCGCCTGTTGCGTAACGCTGCGTTCTGCCACCACTCCGCACACTGCCCCGCCCTCCGCAGTGGCGGAACGCAGCGTTACGCAACGGGAGGGCTGCCGCTCAAACAAAACTCCCGCCCAGCGTACCGGCTAGATAGCATTACTGAACAGGTCCCCATGAATGTCAAATCGTTGATTCTAATAAACTGGTCATGTCGAACCTCTACCCAACTCGCAGGTAGCTCTTGCCATACCCCTCGCTCTCGGTCACCTCGGGCCCCCCACACCCCCAGACTGTCATGGAGATGACAGTCCTTCAATGAGAAGATCAGAGGTGGCAGATGAAGTGCAGTTTCGTCAGCATCTGCACAATTTTGTTTGTTGGCACACATGGTCACAGGATGAATTTGGGGTGTGTTTTAGGCTGTCCTTCCAGTTAGCACAGATGATGGTAGTCCAATGAAATCAATCTGGTACTCCTCTGGAACTCATGACACAAGCCCCAGAATCAATCATGAATGATTGTCATGAATCAATCATGACACAAGCCCCAGAATCCTTTGCAATACTGACTCTGTTCAGGTATTATTTCAGGCAAAACCAAATAGGTGGGAGAGGGGAAATTGGGGCTTGTAGGTGTCCATTTGTGCTATGTCATGGCTTTTAAGGTTTTTCGTCTGCAAACAGTAGTTCTTGCACACAGATATTTTATACCAAGTTCCAAAGAATTCTGGTTCCACTACCATGAAGCAGATTGAAAATGAACAAGAAAGTAGAACTTGGGGATGAAAACCTATCGGGCAAAGTGTATCAAAACAAGATACACTTGTTTTGCTTTGTTTAAAAAACCAGGTTGCTATATAATAAGCATTTAGGGCGCAATCCAAGGCACCTATCGGGCTGTAAAGCATGTCTGTGTCAGCCAGAGAGATGCTGGGCTGACACTAGCACTTGCATCAACCTAGGGGCACCTGCAGAGCCCACCAATAAGCTGCTCCTGTACTGGCCGAGTTCGGCCAGCACAAGGGCTTTTCTGGGCGAGGGAGGGAGGTGGGCTGAGGGCGGAATAGGGCAGGGTGGAGCTCAGACTTGCTGCACGAGGCTCAGACTTGCACCTGCGATTTTGCAGATGCAGATCCAAGCAGGTCTATTGGGCTGCCTGTGGCTTACTGCCCTGCTTTCCATTGCCTGGCGCTAACTGCTGCCACCTTCCAATTTGGTTCAGATGCAGCACAGGCCAGCTGATCTGCCTTCATCTGCCCGAGTTAGGATTGTTCTCTTTTTTTTATAATAATAATTTTTATTTTTATTAAAGGTATGGGTAAGGAATACAGGGACATGAAGGGATAGGGATAAGACTAAGGTACATACACAAGGTAAACCGTTGTTGTGCATCTCATCAATCTTACAAACATACTCATATTTTCTACTTTCTTTTTGTAACTTCCTAGGACTACTTCTTATCATCATTAGCTATAAATTTTTGAATAAATTTCTATATCCTTTATCTAATTTCATATCTCAGTGTTGTGTGCAGTGGTGTCATCTACTCACCAGTAGACGGTACGCTGGGCAGGACTTACGCGTGATCGGCAGCCCGTCCACTCACTTCCGCTTTCTTCGCACTCCCCGTGCGGCTTTCCCTCGCCTCGGAGGGAGCGCCTGCTCACCAGGGGGGCTGGGTGGGGGGCGCGCCGGGCGAGCAGGCGCCCCCTCCGAGGCGAGGGAAAGCTGCGCGGGGAGTGCGAAGAAAGCGGAAGTGAGTGGACGGGCTGTCGATCACGCTAAGTCCCACCCAGCGTACCGTCTACTGGTGAGTAGATGACACCACTGGTTGTGTGTCAATGTTAGGATTGTTCTTTTAATCACACAGCATGGTACGAACAGGGTGAAGGCTTGATGAAACTAGCTCTAGCACTAAATACGAAGCAGGAGTTAACCACTTCCTGTTAAGCATGTTCCCGTAAGCATTGATAAGCTTAAATGCTTATAGTGACGGGTAAAAACTTAATAAAAAGCTGAGACATCACTCTGCCAACAAAGGTTCGCATAGTCAAAGCGATGGTTTTCCCAGTAGCAATGTACGGCTGTGAGAGCTGGACTATAAGAAAGGCAAAGCGCCGAAGAATAGATGCTTTTTATGGTGTTGGAGAAGACTCTTGAGAGTCCCCTGGACTGCAAGGAGATCCGATCAGTCAATCCTACAGGAAGTCAAGCCTGATTGCTCCCTGGAAGGACAAATCCTGAAGCTGAAGCTCAAGTACTTTGGCGACCTCATGAGAAGAGAGGACTCTTTAGGAAAAAAACTCTTTAGAAAAAGAGTTTCTCTTTTTTTTAGAAAAAAAACTCTAAACTCTTTAGAAAAGACCCTCATGCTGGGAAAGATTGAAGGCAAAAGGAGAAGGGGGCAGCAGAGGATGAGATGGTTAGACAGTGTCACCGAAGCGATGAACATGAAATTGAGCAAACTCAGGAAGCTAGTGGAGGACAGGGAGGCCTGGCGTGCTGTGGTCCATGGGGTCGCGAAGAGTCGGACACGACTTAGCGACTGAACAACAACAACAAAAACAAGGTACAATTTGCGTGGTAAGCTTTTAACCAGTGTTAATGCTCGGTGGCAGAGGGGATAGCGATCCATGAATAACTGAACCTGTGGATATGGAGTCTGCAGATACAGAGGACCACCTGTATATGCTAATAATGGCAGGAATTCTTGTTTAATTGGTTTTTAAATTGGGACAAGCCTCTTTTTCCATGTCATTTAGTGGCTGTGGGCTTCATTTGCAAATTATAGATTGCAACAAAGCATCATGGCTGGTAGTCTTTAGTGACATAACATTTAATAACAGTTTAAGAAGAGAAGCTGCAAGGTTTGACTGGTATAATACCCGAAGTGCATTGTGATTGAATTCTTTTTTTTAAGGTGCCTATCCGCACTGATTGCATCTGATGACTGAATCTTCTGTTTTAATTACACGTGTCAGGAGTAATTTATCAACAGAGAAGTTATTAATCGTCACATTAAGAAGCAATATTGCTGATGATCACTAAAGGGAACTTTAATCCCCCACTTGTGGCCTCAGGAAACCCCAAGGTATGGCAGATGTGATTAACTGAGGATCAGGTTGTATTAAGTTATTTACAATCATTTAGTTTAAATGCAAATTTCTTAAGAAAGCTGCAGATAAGGAACCCAGAAATATTACAGACTGCAAGGCACATTTTCCCCACTCTTAACGGCACTTGTAAATCCAAGATGAACATGTTATTTGAGGTTTTTAAAAGGGCCCTCCAGCATGCAAAAGGATGGGTGTGCAGAATAAGTAAAGTCGTCCCCTGTGCAAATCATTACTGATCCATGGGGTGACCAGGGCTGTATTAACCAGTGCCAGGCCCTAGGCTGTCAAATATTCTGGGCCCCCTCCGAAACTCTTCAGGAAAGCTTCTGCCCAGAGGCAGATCTAAGGGAGGGCAAAGCTTTAAGTTTTGCAAGAAGCCTTACCTTGCAGTGGAAATCACTCCTCTCCTGCACCGTTTTAGCCAATCCTCACAGGGAACAGCAACATCTTGGTGTTGCTTACTGGCTACAGCAGCAAGGGAGAGGAGGGATTTACATGACAGGGTGAGGCTTCTTGCAAGACTTAGAGCTTTGCCCTCCCTGTAGATCCGCCTCTGCTTCTGCCACACTAAATGGAAGCCCCTGGTGGACGGGCAGGCGATGGGCATGGTTCTCCTCCCCCCTTTACAACGGCCTTTGCAGCTCAGCTAATGCATCACTTTTCCCCATTGATTGCCTTGTTACAACACACACACACACACACACACACACACACACACACACAAAAGCCCATCTTTGCAGTCAACCCCCAACCTTAGGCAATCCAGCCGCAGGCGGGCTTCTCCTCACAAACGAACCCAGACTTGCACCCACACCCACTCCTAAAACAGAAGAAACGCAGGCAGAAATCTGAGGGGCAAGAAACGGAGAAGCCAGGCACTTCTAAGTTACGCCCCAAAGGGGGAAGAAAAAACCCTCACACACAGACCCAGGCTTGCGTGGAAGCTCCCTAGCGATGCAGCCTCCACGTGCAGCCCAAGGTCAGACTTGCTGTAGTCTCCTGCCAGTTGGAGCATTGGCGGGCTGCAAGGGGGCCAGATCTGGAGAACCATGCATTAGGCTGATGTCCAGATGGGCCCTAGTCCCTGTGGGACCCCTAGGCTTCAGCCTACTCAGCCTGATAGGATAATACTGCCCTGGGGGTGACATTACTCGCTGCAAATGAGAGTTGCGGTAGAGTGTGTGAGGAGGCTAGGTGGCAAAAGAATGGAATACGACCTTGAGAACCTGTCCAGGCCTGACTTGGGATTGCCTGCAGCCAAAGGAGAGAACCACAATGGGAAGGCTACATCTGGGACTGAGGATTGACGGACCACAAGAATACTGTAGATTTGTAAAAAACCCATTTAAAAAAATGGGTGGTTTAGACTAGCCTGCTCATGTAAGCCGCCTTGGGCATTTGCTTCGGCATGGGAAAGGCGGGTATACATTCTTCAAATAAACAATAAATAAGTTACATTATGGGCGCAATCCTAGCCCACTTTCCAGCACTGACATAGCTGTGCCAATGGGTCATGTGCAGCATTTTTGCAGTTGCGGGGGGCAGTCACAGAGGCCTCCTCAAGGTTAGGGAATGTTTGTTCCCTTCCTTCAGAGCTGCATTGCCCTTGCCCCAGTGCTGGAAGGTTGGTTAGGATTGAGCCCTGTGTGTTTGCTAGGCAGACTTAGAGCGCAATCCTAAATTGTGCAGGATTGGCAAGGCCAGCAAGTCTGTGCCAAATCCAGCAGCTGCGCTGGGAAGCCTCCCCGGGGCACAGTTGTCGCCTTTCCCCAGGTGCCTGTTTAGCAGGCACAGAACCGAGGAAGGTGTGCGGCCTGAATTGGCCAATAGTGCAATTGCTGCAGTCCAAGAATGCCAGTTTGCATTCCAGGAGTGTAATCTGATTACATCACAATGATGGCACTTCCTGCTTGATGATGTCACTTCCAGGTTAATGACATCACTTCTGGTGGGTCCCGACATGAGTGCCATTCTAAAAAGTGGGTCCCAGACTAAAAAGTTTGAACACCACTGTTTTAGAGCATATATTAAGATACTCTATATTGAAAGTAGAGAAACTGTGGCACAGCCCTAAATGAGCCCCATAGGGTTGTATTCCTGGTGCTTATTCATGGAATGTGCACTAGTAGCTCAGATCTGAATCGCATCTTTTTCTCCTTAATGCATTCCATGGTCTTTTAGAAGAGCTTAATTTGTACCCACTCTTTAATTCATCGAGTCTTGAGTGAGCATTGCAGGTTTCCTAAACTCAAGATTAGAACAGATAAGATGCCATTAGAATGAGGGAACAATCGCAAAAGAGCATTAAGCTCTATTTCTGTGGGAAACAAATGAAAGCAAGGGAAAGGAAAGCAGTGCTATTTCTAGCTGCCTAAGAAATTAGATGGAAGGCAGAAGAAACAGGTGCTTGAATGAGATACCCAGGCTGCAGATCTGCCAGAAGGTCTTCCAGATCTTTCTTTAGAAGCCTGCGTGCAATGAAAGATCACTTCCTGCTTTGAGGGAGAAAAACTGTCAATATTACAGGGCCAGCTTATTAGTGGCTAAATATCAGAAAAGGCAGGATAATACCCCTGACAGGAAGCAAGAAGATTCAGGCAGCCAACTGTGTCTTTCCTAGTATTATTGATTCAGGTTGATAAAGGTTTGTTATTCCATCTTCAGGCCACAAGTCAATCTTTCTTGGAAGGTTTTTCTGTGTATGTGTGGAGTGTGTGTGGCACATTGTACATAGCAGAAGATCTGCAAGATGTACATTAGCAGGTATTTTGAAACTTTATGTGTAACAAGCTATCAGCTTGTTTGGAGATCAGCCTACGGTTGCTAAAAAGAAAAAACCAGGGAGTCAGCAACAACCACCACCACCCAGAAATACAGATTTTTATTGTTTATATTTACATATTTAGAAATTAGGGGTGAAAACAAATTAGCTTTCGCTAAGCATTTTCTCCCCTGTAGGATTGCACCATTTCATTCTCCCAGGTTAAATACAGGTGAAATACTACCACTTTCTTGAGCAGCTATACCATGACAGAACAACATGCTGGGGAGAAACATAGGCATCCGCACTCTTTTCTCATGTGTCTAGTTTGTATTTTCAGAAGCAGCCCAGAATTGGTAGATTGGAAGAAGACCCTAAGAAGGGTTGTCAAACTTATCATTTCAAAAAAAAAAATCTTTATAACAGTGCAATCGTGATTATGTCTACTCAAAAGTAAGTTCCGTTGTGTTCAATAGTAGAGGTGGGTGAAAAGGACTTTATTTTACTTCAGATTTGTGTGTTTTTCAAAGTTAGAAGTGTTGGAGTTGGCACAACTCCATCTGCTGTCTAGAGAGTGCAGTCTAATGTCCAAAGGGAGCACAATGTGATGTCCTATGACCAGCGGTGTCATGCTACCGGTATGCTGGGCGGGAGGAACGGGTGAGCGGCAGCCTGCCCTTTGCGTCACGCTCCGTTTCGCCATTTCGCGGGGGCGGGGAAGACGGCGAAACAGAGCGTGACGCAACGGGCGGGCTGCCGCTCACCCATTCCTCCCGCCCAGCATACTGGTAGCATGACACCGCTGCCTATGACCCAGACCCTTCTTACCTGTCCTCTCTGTGATTCCTGCGGGGGTGTGGCCTTGACCTTATTTCCTTCCCTTCTCCTCTGAGCACGTCCCTCTTTGTCTTCTGACCACTGACCTGATAAGATGTGCATACCAAGGGGTCTGATGCCCCCGCCATCTTAAGCACACCTCCATGCCCGGCGATGCAGCTGAAGGGCCTTGTCTTCCAAGTGTTAGTTGTATCTCTGATCCTAATCAGACACTGTAGATTTGCACTGGATGGAACTGTGGGTAAACCTTTCTTTTTGCATCTTTACCAAGCCTCAGCCTCATGTGTCTTTTGTTAATAGCAGTCAGCCTGGGTGAGGGAGGTTCCTGTGAGGTGATGCCCTAAGCGGGAAAATCCACTGCTTACTCTACTCTGCTTTCCCTCATCACCAATAAGAAATGTCCAATAAGAAGTGCAGAAAGCGGTGTTATGCCCTTTTTTCCCCAAGGGTGATTTTTATAATTGCACATTTTAATTGCTTTAAAAATGTACTAGGTACAGTAGGTTATATAGGAGCAGAGCCAGAGCAGGCTCCGATTGCGCCTGGGGCGGGACGGTGACAAAAGATGTCACTGTGCCCTCCGCACAGCCTCGCCACGCTGCCCACTTCAGGAAGCACTCCATTTTGGAGCGTAATGGAGGCAAAGGCAAGTGGGGGGGGGCAGCTCCTTGCTGCTTTCCTCTGGGGCGGGCCCTGCTCCCTCACCGGTGCACATGGCGGATGCTACACCATGCCCCATGGATGTGACGCCTCTGTACAGGTGAAATAGTGTCAGCAGATGCAGGACACCATCCGAAAAGGGAGCTGGGCCAATGCGAGCCACTTGTGTTGGCCTGGCGCTGTTGCAAACATGCCATAAGGCATGTCTACGTGACGTCCACTGGAAAGGAGCTTGGCCAACGCAGCAGCAGTGTTGGCCCAGCAATGCCACAGGTAGGTGCCCGTAATCTGCCCCTGCGCCAGCCTTCCTGTCCTTGTCATTGGCTCTCACACTGGAGCAGGGAAGTCAGCAGGAGAGGGAGGAAGAGATGGGGAGAGCGGAATGGGGCAGAGAAGGGGTGAAGGTGGGGAGAGGGTAATGGGGTGGGGAAACTGTGCGAAGGGGTGCTCTGGTGAGGGTGGGGGGAACTTTGCCATGGGCAGGAAGGCACAAGCATTCCCAGCAGCAATCCCAGCAGCGCACCAAATGCCGTGCTGTCAGGGCACCTTTTGCAATTGATGCTGCTTTATGGTAATCAGCTCCAGTGCAGAAGGCACTGGCGGATAGCCATTGGGCAGCGCGGATAGGCTGGGCTGCTCAGCAGCCTCTCAAAATCCCAGTAAATTTGTGTTGTATGTGACAGATTTCAGAGTCTCCACCTGTGATTTTCTAAGTCACGTCAGAGTTTCCACTAGCTGCGCAATACTCTGAAAGCTCGGAAGGCCGCCCAGCCACATTGGACACAGTTGCATTGTATAGTTGCCGTTTGAGTTAAGACATTATGAAAGCAGAACAATCCACTCAGGACCGGCTTTAAGCCAACATGACCAATGTCATCACATTGGGCCCCGCACTTTGGGGGCCCCCACACCAGCACAGCAAGCAGATCGCCTGCTGCTGAAACCTGGATCCCTACAGGCCGTAAGCCAATGAGGTGAGCAGAGCAGCTTTACCTGGGGCCCTCCCCCCTGCCCCTGCCTCCAAACCACCCCAAATGGGCCTCCTGGAAGCAGCTGGAGGTGATGTCATCGTGTCACCATTTGCTCTGCATGGCACTACAACTGCTGTTCTTGGTGAGTGGGGCCCCCGCGGTGGGAGTGGGGGCCCCCATGGGAATGCCCCACATTGGGCCCCGCTGCTCCTGGAGCCAGCCCTGAGACCACTTCACCACCAGCAGACCACAAAAAATAGCTGGCAACTTCAAATCACCATGAACACTAGAAGCTGCGACAGCTAAAACTACTGTAAGGGTGCAATCCAAACCCACTGGGTTTAAGGACACTGGGGTAAGGACAATGCAGCTCCAAGGTAAGGAAACAAACATTCCCTTACCTTGAGGAGGCCTCTGTGACTACTACTCCACCGCAGAATGCAGAACAGGCCCCATTGTCACAGCTATGTCAATGCTGGAAAATTGGTTAGGATTGCGCACTGAAAGCAGGGGCGTATCTAGACAAAATTGCGCCCGTGGCACGCAATGAAATTGTGCCCCCCGCACGCAACGTCATGACGTCACGATGTTGTGACGTCAAGACGTTGCGGGGTGTGGCTTCTGCTGCCATGTGTCTGCAGAGCCAACACACACACACACACAGACATAAATGCGCGCGCGCACACGCACACACACACACACACAAACAGACCCAGCCAGGGAAATGCAGCCAGCTCTGACGGCCGTCCCGTCCTGTCCCGCCTTACCTCTTGAAATCCTGCATGAGGCGCCTCCGGGCCGTTGTGGACATGGTGGGCTTGCGGTTATAAATAAATAACTCATATACCAGGAGGCCCAGGGGAAGGGGAGGGAGGCAAGGCGAGGCATCAGGCCAAAAGCGGCAGCTGGATGATGAGTGAGGCGCTAAGGAGGCGGCAGCGGCGGCTCCCCGAGCGACAGCGGCCTCTACCACTCCGAGTGGTCCACTCACACTTCAGAGGAGGGGGGAGACAGGGTGAGGAGGCTGTGAGGGGTGGGGAGAGGAGGCGGCGCCAACCACATAATTGAGGGCAACAGGGCGCCTTAAAGTGGCCTTAAAGTTCCAGCGCCGTGGCAGCCAGGAAAAGCCGGCAATTTTACGGCCACTTTAAGGCGCCCCTGCAGTTTGCAGAGCCGGGGGGCACGGTGGTGGCTTCCTTCCCCGGGGCTGCCGCTCGGGCACTTTAAGTACTCGAGTGGCAGGCTGGGAGGGGAGACGATGGCGCGCCTCCTGGCTCGGGGCATGGGGGTCACAAATTGGGGGGCGGGGGGCGGGGGCAGGGGCCATGACAACAGCGCCCCCCACCTTATGGAGCCCCAGGGCCCATGCCCCCTTCTGCCATACCTTAGTTGCGCCTCTGACTGAAAGTCTTGGTCCTAAGTCCTGGAAAACAGCCAATTTAGGTGAGAAAGCTCAGGTCTGTAGCTCAGTTTATTTGGTTGATTGAGGAGAGAGAGAGAGAGGCAATTGTCATGCAATATTCATCTAGTTTCTAGTGCTGCCCATGGCTGAGAAAGTTTTGTATGACTCTTCCGTCACAGTAAGATATTGTGGGCCGACAAAAGATACCTTTTCAATTTCAGAAGATAGCAGAGCCCTTTGACACTCAAGAGCTCACTCATCTATTGAGAATAGATGTCTGTGCTTTTAAAAATGTCACATGCAGGAGTGCTGGACATTAATAAGCTGCCCAAGCGACAAGGATAAGACTTTAAAAAAAGACCTCCCTGCAATTCAGCTACAAATTCAGCCGCTGTATATTAAGCAGATTACAGAAGTGGAAATTATATTTTCTTAGCCAGGGCAAACTCTGCTATGTGATGCGCACAGAACAGATAGCATGGTGTGGCGATACTGGCAACCTGCTCTTGGCAAGAATGCCCTTTTCTATCAATTGATTTGTGTCCATTGGAGCTTTTTTGTCTTCGCAAATAGCAGCTGCCAGGGCCCCTGATCTTGATCAGGACTGAGGTGGGGGTAAGGTGGAAGCCCCCTGCCCTCCAGCTGCTGCTTACCAAAGAAAATTGAATTGCATGAGAGCCAACGATACATGTAACATCAAGTTCAGCTTGGCTTGACACTGCACCCCCCATAGTCTTCTCTCTGGCCAATTCAATGCTCCAAGAAGTATAAATAAGTCACAGCCCAATCCTAAACTGTTCAGCCCCCATAGGAGCAGTGATGCCAAAATGTATACCGCTACGTTCTATGGGTGCTGCAGCAACCAGGGCAGGCCGGCAGGCCTGTGTTGTATCCAGCGCAAGTTGTGAGCTGCCTGGAGCCTCCATGGTGCAAGGGCACAGATCTGAGCAAGCCACATGGCTCAAATTGGGGTCGCACAGCCTGGGGATGGGAGCTTGGATACGGCCCAGCTCCATCCCTCTCCCTGGGCTGGCCTGCCCACCCCCACCCTGTTCCAGCCTCCCTCCCACCCTCCCCCCACCCAGAAATACCCCTGCACCAGCCGAACTCGCCACTAGGACTTGTGCATGTGTCAATTCACAAGGGGGCGGGGACTCCTGAATTGACTCGAATTTTGAGACTCGAGCACAGGACTGGTTCATGCATAGTAGAAGACCTGAGAGCAGCCTCCACAATAAAGCAATAAAGTCTCTACTTACCCTAGGTAGAGACCTGTGTCAAGGGCACCCCAAGACTGATGGGATCAGTGGTGTCATCCTGGCGGAACGGCCCAATACGCCGTTCCGCCAGTTCCGCGGATGGGCCCAGGCTGCGCCGCCTCTCCTGAGGATGGGCGAACTGTTCCTGGGCCCGCCCGCCCTCCCACACGTCCGAATTGCTCTGAAATGGAGCGATTTGAGGCGCGGGGAGGGGGCAGGGAGGCGTGGCTGTCCTCCACCATAGGGGCGGAGGGCTGCCAATCATCTGGGCGTTCCGGTTCCTGGTGCGCCCGGATGACGTCTCTGGATGGGATGACCATGAACAACATGGATTTGTCAGCGATTTCAGGCCCCTCCTGTAAGCTTTATGTTTAGATTGTGCCTTCAGGGAGCCCCCAGGGTTCTTGGCAAGGCTAGGCTGCTTTCTGCATGGCAAGGATAATGTGTGGTTAAATTTGAGCATCACGGAGTACGTTTCAGTTTCCAAAATCAGTCTTGGATTATTTTTATTGTGTTCTGTTTTGCATGGAAAAGTGAGAGATGAGTTTTTGGATTAATTTTCTTTCAGTTAATTGCCTTTATTTTTTTGCCCTGACGAACATGCACAGGGTGACATATTTGACAGATATGCCTGTGGGGAAGAAGATTTGTAATTAGTATAACAACAAAATAAGGCCCAGATTAATGAAGTGTTATCGATGCTGGGTGTGAGGTAAATCACCAGTCAGGAGATCAGTAGACCTCCATCAGTAGAAAATATACACACTCACACACTGGAAATATTAGCAATAATCATGTTAATATAAGGAGAGAGAGAAAAAAACTGGGGGGAAATGATAAATGGATAAGTGGCCTATGGTGGCTTCCTACATGACTAATTTAATTCTAGTCCATCCCTTCAGACATAAATTTAATACAGAGAACGAAGATCAAAGAATTAGTTCAAAACCTTACATAATAGATTCTGGCTTCAAGCAATATTCTATGTCCAAGAACCCAATCTTTTCTTGGAAGATACACATGCAAACTTATCTGTCGCCCATCATACAATCCACCTCCTCAAAGATGAATTGTTATTGCTTAAGAGTGCAATCCTAACCTGGAGTTAGGCTGGCACATAGATAACATTGATAGGCCAGGAAAGTCTGGCTGGCACAAGGGCCACCATAAAGCACGTTTGCACTACTCTCAGAATCGGGGAGGATGGCGCACATCTGTGTGCTGGGTTCTTTGACTCCAAGAGTGGTCCAAACATATGTTACAATGTCCCTTGTGCCAGCTAAACTTTGCTGGCCTAACTGTGCCGGCCTCACTCCAGGTTAGGATTGTGCCCTTAAAAAGATAAAGGTAAAAGATAAAGGTTTCCCCATGACCGAAGGGTCTAGTCGTGACCGACTGTAGGGGGCGGTGCTCATCTCAGTTTCTAAGCCAAAGAGCTGGCATTTGTCCTGAGGACAAGTTTCCGTGGTCATGTGGCCGGCATGATTATATGCAAAGACACATGGAACACCATTACCTTCCCACAAAGTGGCCCCTATTTATCTACTTGCATTTTTAGGTGCTTTCAAACTGCTAGGTTGGCAGGAGCTGGGACAAGCAATGGGAGTTCACTCTGTCACATGGTCTTGAACTGCCAATCTTCTGATCAACAAGTTCAGCAACAGCAGTTTAACCCACAGCCCCACCACACCACAAAAAAAGAGATTTGTTTAATGTTCCCCTAGCTTTTTTTTTTACCTTGTTGCAGCAAAACCACTGATGTTCCCCTGTCTTTAAAAAAGTGTCCTTAGTATCCATGGTTTCAGGTATTCATGGGGGATCTGGAACAGAACCCCAGCAGATACTGGGGCAGGCTTTTGTACACTTTTTGCTGTTAAAAAGGTGTATTGAATGCTGACTCATTCACAATGTCCCTAAAGTTATAACTTTATGGGGGTGAGCCAGGCTGGAAACCCACCAGAGGGCCACCTGACCACTGTGCCATCATAGTGCAGTGGGGGACCCAGTGCAAGACATTGCTGTCTGCAGCAGCTCTCTAGAGTTTTACTCATGGGCCTTTCCCACCCCTTCCTGGAATTGCTGCCAGGGATTGAAACTGGGATGGTTTTTTTTTTGTTGTTGTTTTTGCGTCAGTTACATGCTCTACCACTAATCTATGGCCTCTCCCATACCAATGTTGTTAAAATGTAAATGTCCAACATTCTGATCACTCTGGCACATTGGTTTAGATATTGAAGGGCCTATATTTGTGGCCCACTCATTGGTTCTAGTGACTGTTGCTGTAAAACAGTATCCACTAAATCAAGCCATAAAAGCCTGGTAGTTGTGAGGCATTTGATTTCCTTGGCTCGGGACAGATTAGTGGACATTGCACAAACCTGAGGAAAAAGGCAGGGGAGACCGAGATAATAGATTGTGTGCGAACTGAATCTGGCAAAGGTTGGGATGGCATGTATGTATGTATGTATGTATGTATGTATGTATGCATGCATGCATGCATGCATGCAGTGGTGTTATTCTACCGGAACGCTGGGCGGGACATCCGGGTGATTGAAAGCCTGCCCGTCGCGTTCCGCAGCATTACGCCGTTTGCGTAACGTACGCAAGTGGCGTAATTGGTTACGCAAATGGCGTAACGCTTCGGAACGCGATGGGCGGGCTGTCGATCACCCGGATGTCCCGCCCAGCATTCCGGTAGAATAACACCACTGTATGTATGTATGTATGTATGTATGTATGTATGTATGTATGTATGT